>CM077293.1:51245026-51260026 GCA_039654925.1 Anguilla pacifica
TATGCATACTACCCTCTCTCTCTTTCACTCTCTCTCTCTCACTCCCTCTGTCCCTCCCTGTGCTTTTTCTCTCAGTGATTCTGTCTTTCCTCCATACATCCCTCACTTTATCTTTCCCAAATGTTAAATGAAACCTCAGAATCTCTTCTTGGCAGGAAAGACGTTGTGATTCTTTTGACAGAGCAGACATTAAAACAGATGAAAAACCGTAAACGCCAGACTCTCGTAACGCTTCCTGGCTATGATGACTGAAACAGAACGTAAAACAATTCCAACAACTGTGAGAACAACAACAACATGCTGCAGCACGTAATAAAAGAACGAGTCCATAAATGCTGCGGATGGTCAGTCAGCAGCTCGGTGTCACACGGTGTGACCAACTGAGACTTTAAGCCGAGAAACTTAGCTTTCCTGCATCATATGTGATTCACTCATCATAAGTGAGTCACTCGTCATATGAGAGTCACTCATCATATGTGAATCACTCATCATATGTGAATCACTCATCATATGTGATTCACTCGTCATATGTGATTCACTCGTCATATGTGAGTCACTCGTCATATGTGATTCACTCGTCATATGAGAGTCACTCATCATATGTGAATCACTCATCATGTGATTCACTCGTCTATGTGAGTCACTCGTCATATGTGATTCACTCGTCATATGAGAGTCACTCGTCATATGTGAATCACTCATCATATGTGATTCACTCGTCTATGTGAGTCACTCGTCCTGTGTGAGTCACTCATCATAAGTGAGTCACTTGTCATATGTGAGTCACTCATCATATGTGAATCATTCGTCATATGTGAGTCACCCGTCGCGCAGCTCTCTGTAGCGGCCCGCTCGTGCTCACGTCGATGGTCGCGCTCGTGGTGAAACGCGGTTTCTCTGTTCGGACTGTGAATGCAGCTCCCTGCTGCTCAGAGTGCGGTGCGTGTGTGTGTGTGTGTGTGTGTGTGTGTGTGTGTCCGCTGACCCGTCCTCGGAGTGCGGCGCTGTGGGCCTCGGCCTCCTCTGGCTTCCTCTCAGCGCAGAGCGCTCGCCGTGCCCTGGGTACAGAGGAGCACTCGATGTTAATTATCGGGGAACTCAGAAGTAGCGCTCGCCGCTACGTACGTCAGACCGAACGTCACTTCACCTCCTCGCTCATTAGCTCTGTTCTGTAAAATAACAAATGTATAATAACCACTGAGATGACCGCAGTCAGAACATGACTTTTGTCTTCTGCATTTCCTGACTGGATGCGCTTCTGCTTATTGCTTCAATGTAATTGAACAACGGGCCACACACACCGCTGTTTTTCTGAGTGTGCATTTGTATGTGTTTGTATGTTTTAGTCGAGGCAGTAAATTTGTATGTGTGTGTGTGTGTGTGTGTGTTTAAGGTGAAGTAGGACATTTTGAAAGTGTTACAGTGATTAATATTAGTGTTTTCCCAAACCTCGGGAACAGCTGTTGGTAACATAACATAGCACAGACTGATTCAGCGTTGCATCACTTCCTAATACAAATCACTGTCATCAGTGTTAGCATTTATATATTTATTTTTGTGCCATATTGTATTAATTAGTACCCCCCCACACACACACACACCCTGTAATGGAAATTGCTGTAATAGCGCTATGAGGCTGGGAAAAAGCTGAGCTGTGTAATCTGCGCTTTGTTTATTATTGAAATTCATTAGGAAAAGCATTTATAATGAAGACGGGAGGAGGATCGGAAGAGAAAACCGGAATTAAAAGCTCGTCGTTCCCTGTGCAAGACGCGAATGAAGAGCGTGCTTTCATAAATCTCTCCACGGGGGGGCCGTGCGTGTGTGTGTGTGTGTGTGTGTGTGAGTGTGTGTGTGTATGTTTGTGTGGGTATCTCAGAGTTCTCTGGCTTCTTCTTAAACTTCACCAGAAAGGCTTGTCTGAAACACCTACAATTTATGCATGTTAAACCCAAATTACAGCCTCATTTCTCATATCGTTTCTGTTGTTGTTGTATGAACGTTGGCGGGTCTGTCCCGGGCGTTTGTTGGCTCAGTTAACGCTGGAGAGCAGGAGAGCAGAAGGTCTTTGTTTCCGCAGAGCTGACACCGTCTCTCTCGTCGCCCCCTGCAGGACACTCAGAGCATCGACACCTCGCTGATGGACCCGGCCAGCAGCATCACCACGCTGGTGGGACCCAACGCCTTCCGCATCCCGCTGTCCATCCGCCAGAAGCTGTGCGGCAGCCTGGACGCCCCCCAGACGCGCGGGAACGACTGGAGGATGCTGGCTCACAAACTCAACCTGGACAGGTGAGGCCCCGCCCTCTCTCTCTCTCTCACACAAACTCAACCTGGACAGGTGAGGCCCCGCCCTCTCTCTCCCACACAAACTCAACCTGGACAGGTGAGGCCTCGCCCTCTCTCTCTCTCTCACACAAACTCAACCTGGACAGGTGAGGCCTCGCCCTCTCTCTCTCACACAAACTCAGCCTGGACAGGTGAGGCCCCGCCCTCTCTCTCTCTCTCACACAAACTCAACCTGGACAGGTGAGGCCTCGCCCTCTCTCTCTCACACAAACTCAACCTGGACAGGTGAGGCCTCGCCCTCTCTCTCTCTCTCACACAAACTCAACCTGGACAGGTGAGGCCTCGCCCTCTCTCTCTCACACAAACTCAGCCTGGACAGGTGAGGCCCCGCCCTCTCTCTCTCTCACCCACACCCACAGGGACAGCGTTCCTACGGTCACTGCACCCTGGGCCCACAAGCCCCGCCCCCTTCCTCCCACCACAATCAGCAAAAAAAAAAGAAAAAAAAGAAAACAGGATTTCTGCAGGGCTGCGTCCAGGGAAAGTGCTGCGTTTCCGAGCGGAGGACAGGGAACAGAAGCCCCCGCCCTCGTCTTTCCGAGCGCAGAGGAGCCTTCCGCTCCCGGAGAGACGCGCTTAACACGCAGACGGCGAAAGAGTGGACGGAGCGGGGGAGCGAGACGGAGGGAGAGAGAGAATGATGGAGGAGGAGAGCAGGCGCCGGGACCCTGGAGCTCAGCTTCACGCCCTTTTTTTTTTCACGGCGTCTGCGGGGGAAGAACCAAACAAACGGCGTTTCTTCCGCCGTCGCGTTCACATCCCAGCAGGGGACGGCTTATCGGAGGAAACAGAATGCGCGGGGGCGGGGGCGGGGGCGGGGGAAGGAGGGGTGTTTCGGTGTTTTTTAGGAAGGGTGGGCATTTGGAAAGAGAGTGAAGAGCGCTAAAATCCCAGCATCCTCCTCTCTCTGCGGTGATGCGACGCGCGCGCGCACCTGCTCGCCGTGAGGTGTGTACCGGGACCATCTGTTCCGCGCTGCGCGTCCGCACGGCCTCACAACACCGCCAGCTCCAGGGTGAGCTCACCATCAGCTCACCGGTGCATGCGGAGACGTGGGCCGCGTCGTTTCCATGGTTTTTTCCGGCACTGCGACGGTTTCCAGCGACATACGCAACGCGGCGTCGCCGCCATTTTTCTCCAAACGGCCAGAGTAGGTTTCTAGACGGCGGCATCGGGTTGCATTTTGAATGCAACCAAACTCTTGTTTCTTTGGGATTTTCTTAAAACCCTGAAGAGGTTCTCCACGTTGCTTGTCCCTCACCTATATCGACAGGAAACAGGAAGCTGAAACTCCGCCCTTAATCTATGCAGATGAGGGCGTCTGGCGCAGGTCTCAAAGATGGAGGACAGTTGATAAACTTTCTCTTATTCCACCGAAACATTCCATTAAAATATGCTTCTGAAAACATCTGAGGCCAGAAATAGGAAGTGAAGTTGCTGAATCTTGATTCATGTTCGATCCTCAACGCCCAGTTTTGCAGATCCCGCCCCCTTCTAAAGATCCCCAGCCTGATGACTGGCTTGTTGTAATGTGGCAGTATGAAAGATTTTATGTGCCTGCTCAATCTGAGAGTGGTTTCCGAGCTTATTTCACTGTATGCATTATTCAGATATTAATTTAAATAATTAATTTACATAGGGTGACCAAGTTAAAGTAAAAAGATATGTGGTTTTGCATGAGCAGTATCAGTTACGACATGGATGTGTGACCTTAAGTAAATGCTAGAGTTTTTAGCATTTAAGTGCTTTATTTTTTAAATATAAATGTAGATATATTACTAATAGATGTATGAATGAATAAATTAAGTATTAAATAAAATCTGTTACTTAACATTTGAGCCCAAGTGGCCCTAGGGGTACCAATGTCCCAGTTTTGGAGTTAATGCTGTTTGAATTTGTGCAGACTCTGAAGTCTGGGGAAAGCCGGCTTGCTAACTCAAGTGCCGCAGTGGTCCCTGCTGCTGTTTGGTTAAAGCTGCTCTCGAAAGTGCAAAGGGCTTCCAGGAGAGAGTCGCTGCCTGGCCTCAGTGCAGCTCTGAATTTCCTCCCTTACCTGTGACTGTCCTCCCTTACCTGTGGCTGTTCTCCCTTACCTATCCCTGTTCTCCCTTACCTGTGGCTGTTCTCCCTTACCTGTGACTGTTCTCCCTTACCTGTGGCTGTCCTCCCTTACCTGTGACTGTTCTCCATTACCTGTCCCTGTTCTCCCTTACCTGTGGCTGTTCTCCCTTACCTGTGGCTCTCTGTGTTGCGCAGGTACCTCAACTACTTCGCCACCAAGTCGAGCCCGACCGGTGTGATCCTGGACCTGTGGGAGGCCCAGCACTTCCCCGATGGCAACCTGAACCGGCTGGCCGCCGTGCTGGAGGAGATGGGCCGCCACGACAACACCGTACCCACCATGACGGAACACTGACGGCCCCCGGCCCCCGGCCCCGCCCCCTGGACCCGCGCAGGGGGGCCCCTCTCGAGGGGAGGGGGGGTGGCATGGCGAACCGGCTCGCAGACTGCAGTCACACCCCCACCCCCCTCGAGAGAGTACGTTAATGACTTTGAAGAGAAAAACAAAAATTTAATAATTAGACAATTGTGTGTGATCTTTTCATGAGTGGGGCTACTGCCTACTCTTGTTTTTTAAATAAAAATCAGCAAAGACAACAAAAACGAAAACATTAAAAAAAACCCCAGACTACGATACAAAAACAAACAAACAAACAAAAAAAAAGAGGATCTTCTCGTTAGCCTTACCTGTACGTTCCTTGGTACAGTTCTTGTTTTTCTTTATACAGTTTCCTAGGAAACGCCTTATACTGCCGTCCATATTATGTGGATGACCTCCTACTCCGGACATTACTGCACGTAGGATACTCAGTAACAGGGAAAGGGGGGGGTGGGGGGGGGGGGTGGTGTGGTTAGAGGGTCAGAGAGGGGGAGGGGGGATTCAGGGGTGGAGAGGAGGGGGTGGGCCTCACCCCCCCCAGTGGTGCAGGTGTCTGATGGAGAACCAAATACAGCCTCTCTCCCCTGCACCAGGATCTCCACCTGTTTTTCTCCAGAAATATCGCATCTTGTGCTGGTCCTCTTTCTCATTTATTTCTACGGAGACTCAAGTACTCAATTCATACATATATTTACATATATGTATGTGTATCACATTTATTTATATGCATTTATCATTTTCTTCCCTTTCAGTTATTTTATGCAACAATATATTGTGCCTGTATATCTTTTTTTCTTTATCGTCTGTTATATTACATTCACTGTTCTCTGGCGCCACCTAATGGACACACCGAGGAACAGCATCTATAGAAGCAAGCCGTCCTCCTTTTGCCAGATACAAAACCATAGGACAGTATGTAAATACTCATTTACCAAGTACTTTGTGATACTTTTCTTGTTTATTTTTAACATTAATATCATTGTTATTTTTTTTTTAGTTCAACTGGGGTTGGTGGGGAATCTAATTCTTTGAGTCACGCTTTTTTTTTTTGCCTACCTGCCGACTTGTTGAACAGAGGTGCATCTGAGCACTCGCCATTTTATTTTCCTGTGTCAAGTGTGATGCGCCTGGACCCGTGAGGTTTTCATTCACAGTGAGGGGAGAGCGTGGCGAAGACGGCTGCTTTGCCCCGTCTGTCCAAACGTGAAGCTGACCCGATGCACAGATCGCTCTCTCCAGTACGGTGAACAGCAAAGCATGCTGGGTACCATTAGTCACAAGCAATATTCCAGTCACCGGTACTGAGAGTTTTAAAAAGAGTCTCAGCTAAACTCATTCCCATCCTTTTACAGATTAAATTAAATCATTTCCGATGGTTATAAGAATGTTAAGAAAAAGAAAAAAATGTTTAATGGACTAGTTTGAAAGTTTAATCTGTCAAGTTCACTTCATTGAAACGGTAATGGTAATTAAACTAATTTAAGAATGAACATGAAATTTCTTCAAATTGTTGGTCCAGTCACCCAAATTTTAAGCCAGGTCTTAGAACATGTACATTTATTCTCAAAACAAAGCATCTATCCAGCCAAATGTGTACTGATGTACCTTTATTACGTTTTATTTTTTATTGGAGCAAGGACATGTATCTGTGCTGATCCTTCATTTGTTTGTGACTTTGTGCTTGCAGTTGTTTTTAGAGGGCAGTTTTTGGAAGTTATGCAAATAAACCAAACAGTGACATCCCAGGTATGAATTATATGAGAGAATACATTAGAATAAAAAGATCAAAACTCTTAAGAATCTACCGATTAAACATATCAGAATTGTATGGTTATTTCTGTTTTAAATGATGTCCCCTAACCAGTTATATGGGTTTGTTTTCTAAGGTACTTTTGCAGGGTCACTCTGAAAGAATATTAGTGAATATAGGTGTTTATACATTCCAATTTCACAGGTATATACAATATATATTTACTAATAAATTAAAATAAATTGAAAAAAAAATGACAAATGGGCATCTTAGGAGTTAATTTTATATTTATTTTTATGCTTGTAACAGCAACTTACAAAACCCCTAATTTATTGAATCAATACAAGGATAATGATCCAGTCCTTTATATTGGTGTGCACGTAGGCAAATGGTTGTATTGATATTCTGTGTCACGCCCACTAGGGGGAGCTGCCATGTTTTACGGTTGAAAGGTGAAGCGGTCTCATTGTAGTCCAGGCCTTTAAAAATCCTTGGATTGAACAGACTATACATGCTGATGTTGAAGAAAAAAAAAAAAGGCTCAACCGTTCAAACTGCTCCGAAGCGAAAGGACGTATTTCCGGGGGTGTTTTCAAAAACCTCCAAAACCATTTATTTTATTTTTTTTCAGAAAAACTTGAGGTGAACAGTTGTGATATTTTCTGTATCGATTCGCTGTTTTGGGTTCCTTGTTATGCCGCCCGGTCATGCCGGGTATTGTCCAGCTGCTGAGGGGCGGAGTTTCGGCTGGGCAGAGCGCATGTTGGCCTCGACAAGCCGAAAAATAAGATACAGGAACGGGGGCAGGGGGGGGAAGGCCCGTAAAGAGTAAAATATTGTGTTTAGGTAATGAAGTATGTAAATGCGTTATGATGTACAGACGTCTACTATCAGACATATTTTTCCCATTTGTTTCAGTATATTTAACTGCAGTAAAGTTTTAGTAGTTTGTACGTTTGTTTTTTTGTCTGTTTTATTTTCTCTTTATAAAAGCTGTCCGATTTTCTAAAGCCGTGTCTACTATGCAATCTTGGCATCCTTTATAAACAAAATGTACTAATAGAACAGTGCTAGCAAGTGCATTATATGAGCATTATTTTACCATTATGATGAATATTATTTGTAAAGTGAGGATGTGATCCATTCTTGTTTGGCACGCTTCATGACTGATACTTGCAAATGCTTGCATCCCCTCTGTCAAGTTCTGTAAAAAGTGTAAGAAAGAATTTTTAAACAAGTAATAAATTATATTTATAAGCAACTCTGAACACGGAGTAAATCTTGTCTTTATTGTGATGTCATCCTTAGTATTCCTACCCATTCCTGTCAAATGTCACATGATGTCATAATAGTTTTCCGTTTTTCATGGTTTAGGATTTTAAGGCAATTCCCCAAATTTTTAATTTGTGTTTCTGGTCATTTGACATTGATCATTTCCAAGGTAGAGAAACTGCGGAAGTTATGTAGCAAATAAATGTGGCCTTGATTTTAAATGAGGAGGAATAAATACAGGAAACTTAATTTTTTTAAATTACTTAAACCTTTGGATATCAGTACATGGCATAAATGGGACAAATGTCTTTGCCAAAGTCATTTTGCTTGGTTATGTACGTGTGTATGTTGACTATTTATTTTTGAAAGGGTGTCAGTATTAGAGCCCGACCGATGCCAGATTTTTGGGTCCGATGCCGATCCCGATTTTGGAGAGTCCTAGCCCACCGATTACCGATGTTTTGACCAATATTTTGTCAAAAAGTGCAACATTTTCGAATCAATTTGAAAAACTTATATTTTATTAAAGTTTCTATATTTAAGAACATTTAACTTAAGCAAACAAATAATAAAAATAAACACACAGAACTTTTTAGATAAAAAAATGTAAAAGATGATATTAAATTAAAAAATATATATATTAACACCATCTTTAAGTGTGTGAAATCAAAATAACTCCACACCTTGCTTTCACTCCTTTCTTTTCCAGCCATCTATAAAAAATTAATTTAAAAAAATCAGTTTTCCAGTTTCAAACATGTATTTTTATAAATATTATTATTATTGTTGTTGTTATTATTATTTCTTAGTATCTATTCTCAGTAAATTAATTATATTTTCTTATTTTATTCCTACATGATCTCAAAGAGTAAGACTTTACCTAGCGAGCTTCCCTGTCCATAAGAATTCGGTGGTGAAAATAACTATAATGCGCTCTGGCGCGTGACTAGATGACACACTCGCTCGCAATAACGCATTAGCTATTGACACAGCCTCATTATTTCTTATTATATATTCTCAGTAAGTAAAATGAATTATATTTTCTTATTTTATTTCTGCTACATGATCTCAAAGAGTAAGACATTATCTAGCGGAGATAATGAGTGAATCAAGTGTGACGTTAGATGAAATTAAATCGACTGGATGAAATACGTGAAAAACACTACAATGCGCTTTCGTGAAGGTTACCCGCGCTAACTGTTGGTTGATTCACTTCTCCAACAGCAATCCTTCTCTCATGTTATCACGACAAAGCTAGATAACATGGCTTAAAATGATCCACGTTAGAAGTGTTTTATCAGCGTTTTTACTGTCTGGTTAGCGTGCTACGATGACGCGTGACTAGATGACACACTCGCTTGCAATAACGCGTTGGCTATTGACACAGCATCATAGTAGCTAATATCATCTCAGATAAAAAACAAATGTGTGATGCATTTAATCACCATTTTATTTTGGCTGGTTATTTATTTGAGAATACAGCGATGTCCTCTGGAAATGTAGATCCTACGCTGCTTATGTGCTCACTGCCACTTCATAAAGGCTTGCTAGCCAGCTAGCTTGCTAAAGTGAACCAAATATGTTAGCTAGCTCGCTCGCTTGATAATGAGGATTGATATATATAGTGGTCGTATAAACGCATTTAATTAAAAACTTTCACTAAATATACATACCTTTATTGTTGCAGTCGAATCTGTGCAGACAAGTCTCGCAGTGGAGAATACTGAATGAGGCAAACGTCTTATTACAGAAGTAGCGCGTCAGCTGCTGCAGTTCACACTTGTATTAGAGCTCCCTCTACTGGATAGTTCTAGTAAATAGCAACTACAACGTTCGAACAGACAAGTACAGATAAATAATCAATGTTTTTTTTTTTGTTTATTATACTTATTTTTAAATCGGGACACATCGGCTGCATAACTGCCGATCCCGATGTCGTCAAAAAAGTCAAATGATGGCCTATATATCGGCCATACCGATATATCGGTCGGGCTCTAGTCGGTATGAAGCAGTTCTCTTTTGGGAGGGAATTCTTGCTACCCATGTTGGTTATTCCAGCACATTTATTTTTATTTTAACTTAAATGTTGTCACCACTGTATTTCCTCACACCAAAGTTCAAAGTTCAACCAGTTCTGTCCTGCCATTTACAGCTGGCTTAGTTCATGGGTGGAAACTTTTTATTTAATTTGGAAATACATGGCGGGGCTTTTAATTTCTGACCCCTGGGCTTTCCATCCATGGTGAAGACGACTGAAAATCCCAAACGGTACAAGATATTGCAGACACCACAACAGCACGGAGACTGAAACCATTTATTAGGGGAATGTTAAGCCTGATACATACATCGCTTATAACATATACATTCACTCTCATTTACAGGTATGTACAGATTAAATAAGGCACGAGCCATGGACGGGGAGAGAATTCTGTACACAATAAAAAAACAAAAAAAAAACAAAAACAAAAACAAAACAAAACAAAAACAAAACTTCAAGTCCATCATCAATTTTACTGAAAAAAACTGGTGCGGGTAACCTTGGCATCAGTGTCTGAAAACTAGCTACAAAAGAACTACAGCCCTAAGATCTAAAATGGCCGACGCGATGCGTATAGTCTCCATCTGCAAGCCTCAGACGGGGAACACTGTTACCAAAGAAACAGAGCATGACGGTGCTGTAACCGAGGCGATCAAATCCTACTCGCTCCCTTCAGCGCTCGGACTTCTGTCCCAAAAAACACTCGGTAGTACGGTGAAAACACCCCAGCCGCAGAGTTCACAGCACTAACACCTTTTCCTTTAGCACAGATGTGACAGTGGGAAAAGTGTGGGGTTTAACCTTGACTGGCAACCCTTCTTCCTTAACACAGACTGCTGAAATAAACTGAAAGTCAACTGCAAAAACAATATTCTATTTTCTTGCCAAAACAATATTTTATTTTCTTGCCAAAACAATATTTTATTTTCTTGCCACAATATGAATTTCTCATTTTAAGAGGATTAAAAGAAGATTGCGATAAGGATGATTCTGGCTTGCCTTTCACAAACACAATGTTTTTTTTAATTTAATTTCCCTTACAGTGACAGATCTAGTTGAACAATTGGAATCATGTAAGAACTTGTCTTATGAGAAAGTACTTTATATAAAACTGTACAGTACTTCAAGAGAAATATTTAAATTGGCCAGTAAAACACTAGTACCGTGCTCACATGGTACTGCACCTTGATTATCCGTAATATTCAGATTTAGTATTCCCAACATTAGTTTTTTCAAAACCATTGGCAAGACAGTATATCGTAATACAGCTGCCGATCTCATAAACATCCAGGAAATGCACTGAACTGATTGCGTCTGTGAAATTTAGAGATAAACAGATGTACAAATGCAGAATGCCTTTTACATTCATATCTTATAATTTACTTGGGTTTTGATCCTTCATGTTCACTGAAATTACATTTCAAAGTATCGTCATACGTCTCATTTAATTTTACTGAACTTCAATGAGGGGACGACGGCTTCTCTAAGGCTGAATCTAAGGTTGTACTGAAGGCACACAGTGTTGGATTGCTAGAGCTCTGGTGACTATGCGTAAACTAGGTGATAGCCTGTGTTGACTATGTGATAGCCTGTCTTTGTGAAGTTCTACCCACATGTATCTGTAGCATCTGTGGCTAGCATCTCTTCAAACAAACGCCCAGCCTGCCCCAAACCCACAGGCGAGGCGCTGAGCTGCACACTGGCAGAAGGACCCTGTACTGCGGTACGCTACAATCAGTCAAACGCGGGTTCTCTCTCTGAGTGGTTGAAATGCGAGCTTAAACAGAAAGGAGAACACAGAACAGAAGAAGAGAAAGAACACTGTGCAATGGCTTCAGATTGTCTGAGCGAATTTCTCCCCCGCGGCCGCCCCTCCCTGCACCCTGCCGCGGCTGAACGGGAGCGGAGGATTGTGGGTAAAAAGGCGGCTTCCTCCGCCGTCCTCCCCTGGCGGCGGCCCCTGACCGATGCTCGCTCGAGCTTTCACGGAAAGCGAATCCGAGCCCGCTTGCTGTCGCCGTCGTCTGTCCTTGCAGCTCCGAAGCGTTCGGGGGGGGGGGGGGTGAGGGGTTTAGGGAAGGGGGGGGTTAGGCCAGTACGTCCCCAGCAGGGGTCCTCCTCCTCCTCAGCCGTTGTCTGAACAGTTCCTGGGAGGCGGCTCTGAGGGGTGGGATCAGCGGGGGGAGGGTGGAGAGGATGGGGGGGGGGCATGCCCGGGGTTGCCATGGAGACCTCCCCCCCTCACAGCTTGATGTCCTGGGACTCGGACATCTTGGCCAGCGTCTTCTTCACCCGCAGCGCGGTGAGCCGGGAGGCGGGGCTATGGGCCCAACATTCCGTCATTAGCTTCCCCATCTGGCGCAGGCACTGAGGGCACAGAGAAGCACCGCTCAGAGAGTGTGTGAGAGTGAGTGTGTGTATGTGTGTGACACAGTGTGTGTGTGAGAGTGAGTGTGTGTGTGAGAGAGAGAGAGAGAGTGTGTGTGTGTGTGTGTGTGTGTGTGTGTGTGCGAGTGCATGGAGTATAAAATAAAGCTTTGAGCTAAAACGTTTGGAACAGTAACACAAGACCATCTCCTCCTCCTCCTCCTCCTCCTCCTCCTCCATTTCATACCTCAGTTCAAAAATATCTCAAATATTTCTGCCCACACTTCTTACTAATTAAAGTTATGCTTACTTTGAAATAACACCGTGAGAAAAGTTTTCTTTCAGAACAGTACAGTGTGGTGCGTTCTGCAGTGGAGGCTAAGATGTAGGCAGCTATACACACAGCCTAATGACTGCATGGCTCAATGTTCAATCAGACATGTTCAAACCATGTTATATATGACACCACCCACACATGAACCTTCTCTAACTAGAACATTCTTATTTATATGTTCACTGTTGTGCAGCTCCACTCGCTGAGAAAAACACAGGCGATGTAAAAATACGTGACAGCTTTGTTAACTTCAGCCGAGTAGAATTAAAAGGAAAATCTAAATATAAGACAATTTCCCACTGTGCACGTGAGTGTGTGTGTGTGTGTGTATGCATGTGGTTGTGCTTGTGAGTGTGTGTTTGCACGTAGGAGTGCGTGTTTGCTTATATGAGTGCGTGTGTGATGCGTGTTTGCGTGTGGGAGAGCGTGTTTGCTTATATGAGTGCGTGTGGGAGAGCGTGTTTGCTTATATGAGTGCGTGTGTGATGCGTGTGCGTGTTTGTGTGATGCGTGTTTAGGCGTGTGTGATATATGTTTGCGTGTGGGAGAGCGTGTTTTTGCGTGTGCACACGCCCGTACCTCGTCGCTGGTCCAGCGGTTGGGGAAGGACGGCCGCAGCCTCTTGATGCACACCACCTCCCTCATGTCCTCGTAGGACGGGTCGGTGGGCACCAGGTCGTGGTACGGCAGCTGGTACTCCTCCACGATGCCTGTAAGGAACACCAGAGCGCGCCGTTACCGCCTCACACCCCAGCAGAAGCCCGCGGCATCAGTAACAGCTCGTTAGGCGGTTACAGCCCCACGATCTCCTCCACACCTGCAGGATCAGGCGTATTTAAAAACGCATCCATCACCATCACATTAACACGCGTGAAAAACACCCAACCGAACCACACGATTAAGATTAAAGATAGACGTCACAAGAAAGAGTATACTGAGAGAGAGAAAGAGAGAGAGAGGGGGGAGTGAGTAACATTAGCATTAATACATACACAAATAAAGACCTTTAATAGTCCACGGGCAATTTCATGTGTTTGTTGTTTAGATGTTAAATTTTCTTTACTGTAGTTTCATTACTTACAGCTTTTGTTATCGGTTTGTTATGTCAGTACATGAATTGGCAATGTAAGTGCACTCCTGTCAAATTTGAAGAAAATAATTTTTCTTTTGGAAAAAAATTATGCAGGCTTCAGAAACAAACACGTAAGGGACGTTTTTTAAATCGGAAACATTCAACCCAGTTGGGAAAGTTACAGCCCAAATGTTTGACTTGTATAAGGAATATCTTTTTACTTTACATTTTCTATTTTGTTCAACTTATGCAGGAAAAAGACTAGACAGCCAAATGGCTACAAGTGAGACAGTTGAGAAAGGGGGCGGAGACATGGTTGCCACGGTGAGAGGGCCGGGCCAGTCAGAGCGCGGCTCCGGCGGAGTGGGCGGGTACCTCCTGAGACGCATCGCCGGGCGATCTCCCACAGGATGAGGCCGAAGCTGTACATGTCGGCCATGATGTAGGACTGGAAGTGGCTGCGGTTCAGGCTCTCGTCCAGGACCTCGGGGGGCATGTAGCGCTTGGTCCCCACACGCGTGTTCGGCGGGATGTCCACCTCGTTCGTGTCGCTGTCGGCATGGAAACAGCGGGGACAGTTGGTAAACGTCAGTTGGCTTCTATCAACAGGAGCCCACTCAAACACAGCCAACTCAAACACCGCACGAGGAGTTCTCTTTTACTCTCTCTTTCTACTCTCCACTCCTCAAGCGACCTTCAGTGTTAAAAAACACCTTTATTATAACGTGAAGATCATTTACACTCAAAAATTAAAGCAAATGAAATAGTGCAGATACGAAACACATTCAGTGCAATGAAGTGCTCTCTAATGAGAAAATCACAAGTTTGGTGGGTTAATATTTCCTCTGAAGTGTCTTTTCTTGAAAGCACGCGTCTAAAAAGATCTTTGAATTAGCAGATCATAAAATGTTGCGTTTGAACAGTAAGTGTAATTTCCCTCTTAAAAAGCTAAAGGCCCTCTGTTTTGTTCTGAGAGCTCGTTTGACAGCAGAAACGGCCCTTTTTGCGGCCAAACCCTTCGCCCCTCAGAGTCTCTCTCTCTCTGACCTGATGAACTTGACGGCCAGCCCCAGGTCCGCGATGCAGCAGGTGCCGTTCTTCTTCACCAGGATGTTCTTGCTCTTGAGGTCGCGGTGGGCGATGGCGGGCTTGCCCTGCGTGCCGAAGATCTCCGTGTGCAGGTGGCACAGGCCGGACACGGACGAGTAGGCCAGCCGCAGCATGGCCTTGGTGTCCAGCGTGGTGGACTTGAGGTAGTCGTACAGCGAGCCGCTCTCGTGGTAGTCGGTGATCAGGTAGAGCTGCGTCCAGGAGCCCGTGCCTTTGATGTCCGCCGCTATGAAGCCTGGGAAGGAAATTTAAAAAATAAAATAAAATA
>CM077293.1:51265026-51277526 GCA_039654925.1 Anguilla pacifica
CTGGGTGGTTTCAGCGGGGGCAGGGTGGGGTGCAGGTCCCGGTTGCAGTAGTCCTGATCCGTGCAGCACTCTAGCGCCCTCCTCAGGCGGGAGTTCCCCGTGTCCTGTCAAAGAAAACACACACAAGCTTACAGTCTCATAACATTATGAATTACACTACATCACATTACATTACATTACATTGCATCACATTACATCACACTACATTACATTACATTACATCACATTAGTTTATAGGCATTTAGCAGACGCTCTTATCCAGAGCGACGTACACAACCTTTACATAACAACATAACTTTTATGCTTCAGTTTATTCTGCCTAACAGAACCAATTATTTTACAACATGTGTTGACTTTAAACCTAAGTTGTTTTTTTTTTCCACGACCTTTCAGAGAGAAATGCATTTGTTCTTGAGACATTCCCTCCCCGATCTGACACATTTCTATAGCTATAATACATAAATAAATCACCTACACAAATGCAGACATTTTGTACTTTTATCTGACGTGAACCCCGACACAGCCGGGTCACTTCCTGCCGCACGGGTCACTTCCTGCCGCACGGGGCAGATACCGCGTGCGTGGGGCAGCTATTTTTACCCGTCTCCCAGAAATCCCATCCTGAGCATCGGCCTGGACCGACTGTGCATCAGAAAGAGCTCCAGCCATGATGAGACTGTCCTTGTTCTCCTAACTACTGATGTTAATGATAAAATGTACTTTTTTATCCCAGCCAATAATGATTTAAAAAAAAAATATTCATAATAAAACCCCACATTGGTGTGAGATAGAGGAAGCAGTGAGCGGCAGCTTTAGCTCGTGGTTATGACAGTTTTAACTCTCAGGGGGTAACTCACCCTGCACTGGAATTCAGAACCAACGAGTCCCAGACAGCCGGAGGTGTGGACAGGAAACCCTCCATCCTCCTCCTCCACCATGGTGAAGCAGTATCCATCCGTCCTGCACAGGAGAGTCATCATCATCATCATCATCGCCATCTTCATCGTCATCATCATCATCATCATCATCATCATCGTCATCATCACCATTGTCATCATCATCATCACCATCATCATCGCCATCTTCATCATCACCACCATCATCATCATCGTCATCATCATCATCATATTCCTAATTATCAATCATAATCTTAATCACCATCAGCTCCATTATAAATAAGTGTTATCTTATCATAACCATCTCTGGAATCATTTAAATTCTAACTTTATAATTTTTATCATAATTAAAATCATCATCGCCATCACAAAATTAATTCCACCAATAATCTTTATCATCTTCCCCAATAATTCCATCAAAATCATCATCATCAGAGCAAAAATAATCATCATGCTCATCATGAAGGGGGGGAAAAAACCCTGTACAGAAATGAACAATAACGTGCTGAAAAACAAAATGGATCTATAGCCACCTAAGAGTAAAGAATTAAGCTGATAACAGTATTTGTTCTGTAAATATTCTATTCTATTGAGAAAGAAGCTTCTTATAAATAGACCCAGAGCCTATGAATTGCTGTAATTACAGAAAGCAGCCAAAATCTTCTTTTTTCCCCCACTGTTATAATAAGTTCCTTATGAGTGTTCCATTTGATTTTATTTCATTATAGAAGCTGGCGAGAGACAGATGAACAGGAGTTTTTGTGTACCACAGCTGATTTAATTATCTCATTTCGATAGTGTATGTTTATTGCTAGCTGTCACATTAATCAGTACTTAGCCACATCAGTTTTTGTTCGTGTTGCGTTTCAGTTACTGAGGGAAAACTGAATTAAGACCTGAGGTTCAATGAAATGAACTTGAAAGAGCCTTGCTTTCACTAAAAACACAAAGAACACAAAGACTAACCTAGTTTCTACAGTGAGAAACCCGGCTCTATTGCCAAACAGTACTTTTTTGAGATTTGAGATAATGTGTAAGTGCTTAACGGTTTGTGATGGAGGTAACTGATCCTACAGCATCATGTGGGGTCTTTGTCTGTAAGATACGTGTGTCAGGTGACTATTAATAGTTCCTGTCAGGAGTGGGTGTGGTTTATGCCAGGTATATGTCTGTGTGTGTGTGTGTGTGTGTACCTGCAGGTGTTGTTGGTGGAGTCCTCGGGGCAGTGGTGTGTGTGTGTGTGTGTGTGTGTGTGTGTGTGTGTGTGTGTGTACCTGCAGGTGTTGTTGGTGGAGTCCTCGGGGCAGTGGTGTGTGTGTGTGTGTGTGTGTGTGTGTGTGTACCTGCAGGTGTTGTTGGTGGAGTCCTCAGGGCAGTGGTGTGTGTGTGTGTGTGTGTGTGTGTGTGTGTGTGTGTGTGTGTACCTGCAGGTGTTGTTGGTGGAGTCCTCAGGGCAGTGGTGGTAGCAGTGGCACCAGAGCAGGCGCTGAGGAGAGACGGAGGCCGTGCCGCCACTCTCATCCTTGCTCCCGTCTATCGACACCTTCCCAGAATTCCTCAGCAGCATGGCGTCCAGAACGTTCGCTGTAAGAGGAGGAAACGTGCGTACGGTCAGACCTGCGTGGGGTTGGACAGAGCAGAGCGATCCTACTGAAGGAGGGCCGGGTTCAGCTGAAGCTCAGAGTCACAATCAGTGTTGCGTAACACAGATACAGAAGCAGAACCAGTCGGTTCGCTGTGAGGTCATTAGTCTGAGGGGTCTTCAGAAAGCCAATCACCAAGCGGTACAGCAAGCCACAATGTTTGTCTTGTAATGTAATTGGATCAAACGATCGAAATGACCACACTCCAAAACTCAAGTGACAAAAGCACCAACAACAACAAAAAAATCACTTATCACCAATTATATCTGCCCTTAAAAACATGAATTGCGCCACAGACACTTCACAGAATACAAAACATATTCTCCACTCAGCATAGTTATTGTGAAACTGTGTCAATAACCTAATTGCGTCCTTTGCATTGTGCCACTGTTCCGGGCTATTGTGACTGTTGGTCGAGGCTATGAGGACCGACTACGCAAGTGAACAGTGCAATTTCCCCGTGTAAATAATATACTTTACTGCATTTACACATTTTGGTCTTGGTTAACATGTTCGCAGCAGTTCTGGTTTACGCATTTCTTGCAGACGCAAAGTGGGCACTGGAAAAAAAAACCTGGAGAAAAAGAGAGCGTCCGCTTCTTTCACCCCTTCCAGCGCGCTCATTGAGACCAGACGCCCCACAGCTGCGCCGCCACGGGCCGCGCCAACATCAGCAAACGGCCCGCTCGCCTCGCTGCGCCCGGACGAGCTGCGCCCGCTCCCGTCCCGGGCCGAGCCCTCTCAGCAGCACGGGGGGGTTGCGTGCGAAACGACGCCCTTCTGAGTGTCGGGTGAACGGCTACGCCAGAGCGTCCGGCGCTGTGATCACACTCACACTCGCGCACACGCTGGCTGTCCAGCGTAGGCTCTCCACGGTTTATATGGTGCTTCAGGTTTGCCATTATACTACTTTTTAAGTGGAATCACTCAACTTCCTTCAAGCAAAAAACCTATGCAGTAAAGGGATATATTTATTTATTCTTATTCTTATTTATTCATTCATTCAGTTATGCTGCTTTGTTTTTCTTTTCCAATATCTGGTAACACGTTAATACACTATAAACCTGTTTGTGAAAAGGTATCGTTGGATATCGTAACAAGTGCAACAGACAGGAGAAACAGGTCAAAACGCTAAGCTACATATGCCGAAATCTATGCCTGTACCCCACCCTCATAATCAAAATGGAGTCTGTGCACAGCAGCCCACAGGCCAGTAAGAGCGCTGTGAACTGAGCCGTGATAGGCTGGATTCAGACGAAGCGCGATACGGTAAAAACCGATATGACGCAAATTCTGGCCGTTGTTTTTGCCGTCTGGGTTTGAAAACTGACACTCCGGCCATGTGACCCTCCCGCCATGCGCCCCTCCCGCCATGTGCCCCCCCGCGCGGCCGAGCGGAGACAGGCCTCTCCTCACAGGAAGGGGGGGGGGGGGTCCGCGGCGGAAAGCTCCTCTCCGCGCCACACGAGCGTCGTCTTTACTCCTGTACCCCGCCCCGCCCGCTGGATGCTCGCCACGCATTGTTCTGCCGCCGCTGGACAAACGAGCGAGAGGACCCAGGCGGGTCCGGTTCCGAGCCGGCGGAACCCGATCCGCTCTTTCCGCCAAACAGCCACGCTCCCGCTGACCCCCGCGGCAGTGAGGCCTCGCCTTCGACGGGCACAGGAATGCCTCGGCACTCCGGAGACACAGGCCCGACACGGAGCTCCGTTTGGACATTCCTCACGCAAAAGACCAACAGCAGTACAGCGGCCAGGTATTTAAATGTCTTCAAACAGAAGAAACACACTCCAGTGAGCTACAGGTGGCCTATGGCTTCTGCACACACAAGTTCCTAAAAGCGACGGAGATCATTTGGTCTGCTTGTGGTTTTCGTGCTCTTGGGAGTGAACAAAAAAACCCGCCACGATCAATGGCTCAAAAGCGAAATGAATAAATATGGCGATTTATCAACTCATCTGCAGACGGTGTTCCTCACAGCGTGACGTGATTCGATAGACAGTGCACATGACCTGACAGCGTGCGGCCAGGACGATCCCCCGCAGACGCTCGACGGATCGGCGTGTGCCAGCGGAGACATCCGTCACCCTCGCGAGGGGCTCGGCCGGGCGGCCCCGACGGGCACACGCTCACAGTACGGGCAGCTCACTTCCTCTCCGGCCCGGGCCCCCCATCGCCCGCTCAGGCGTGTCACAGGCCCTTACTTTCAAACCCGCAGCCGTTCAGACAGCTGGCACCACAAACACTGCAAACCTCCTCTCATTACGAGGACCACAGCAACCCCACGATGCACGACCACAGTCCTCGGTCAAGCCCGTCGGACACAGACACTGGTGCAGGATGCACCGCGGGATGAAGTCCCTATAAACCGCCTTAGCGTTTTATTATTTTTTTTCTTGGAAGAATACCCATACAACTTGACGACGATGACGGTAAAGAAAAAAGCACTATCCAGGGCAGGACGTTCTTCATTAAACCAGACGGCAGCCTACTTTCCCTCTGCCCGTCACCCCCCCCCCCCCCCCCCGCCATCTCCCCCGAGGCTGCATGTCATCTGATACCGGTGACATTACACTCTGTTTTGGTTATCCTGACACAGAGAACAGACACATATAATCGCGGTGTAGGGCGAGAGCAGACAGAGGTGTGTTTTGTTGCCCGTAGAATGTCCCAGTTTGTTCTCCGAAACAAAACCTGGAGGCCTTTGCGCTCTCCACGCAGCGCAGATGAGGTAATTCGGGTGAGTCTGGGAAGGAGCCGTCTATCAGTAACTGGATCTCCTGGCTCTGTGGAACTGTCTGCCGCAGCAAGGCTGGTATGGTAATTAATCATGACTGATTTAATCCCGTTATTGTTCTAATTAACCAAATGTAATCAAGCCCTTCGCAAAAAAAGAGCGACACCGATTTTATTAGAAGTGTCTCCTGCGTAACGTCTTGGGGAAAAGTGTGACTGCCCTCCTCTCAGTGCCTCCAAAAATGGAGTTTGACATTAATGATATTTTGGATTGCTGCAAAAGACAGACAGCCAACAGCTGCCCTGGATCAAAACCAGGAATTTCACTCTTCATTTTCTCCTCATTAAAAAAGAAAGAAAGAAAAAAGAAAAAAAAAAAAACTTCAGAGAGGCTCGGAACTTTAGAACTTTATCTCCTGACTCCAGGGGCTAATGTGCCGGGGGTTTGGTGTGAAACACTAGGCTCAGAAGAGTCAAATAATGCCTTTATGTTCACAGACAAACACTCAGGCAGGTTAAACGGAATCACATTCAGGTACGACGCTCATGGAACTTAAAGAGAAAGAGCGGAGCTAATTGGTTAAAGGAGATGTACGGTTTTCACGGCAAACAGCTCTCCCACATCTAGCAATAAACGAGTGCATAAATATAAAAAGGACACTGACATCTCTTGTAAGGTTGAATAACCCAGACAAAATGTGCAAGCATATAATTCCTTTGACAAATTTCTTTGGAATTTTTCAAGTCTTTGGACTTATAACAGAGCTCTGCTTCAGCCGAATGGATATTTAATAAATTCTAAGAAAAACTGTGAATCACTTTATGGCTGTTTTTAAATTAGAAAAGCTTAGAGACTGCAGACATCCAAAACGTCTCTCTGCAAGTGTTGGATTGAGGACAAATCACATTAAGTGAAAGTATGCATGTATACTGCTTAATGCTTATCATTAAATTAAATTAAATGTAATTTTTTTTGTTGTTGTTGGGGGGGGGGGGGGGGGGTGAGCATTGAGCCTTGTGCAGACTTTATTTGTCATGATGTGCTTTTAAACTGACAGCAAACTTAAAAGTCTGAAAAAACACTGTAGACAACAAATAATAAGACAAGAAGAAATTAAAATAATGAAATGATAATTAAAATTAAAATGGAATAATAATTAAAATAGCCTGCAGACTTAGTGGAGAATAGGGGGAGAATGACTCATAGGCTACAGCACTGTAGAGGGAGGGGGTGGGGGGGGTTTGGGAGGACACACTGGGGCTTGACCTCCTGCACAGTCACCCCCCTGTTCCACGTGAGCTCCAGGTGCAGTGCTGGGAGGTGTCGGCGAGCTGTTGACAAAACACCCCGCGCACCTGGGTAATCCAGCACCTGTGAGTGTGTGTGTGTGTGTGTGTGTGTGTGTGTGTGTGTGAGTCTGTGTGTGTGTGTGTGTGTGTGAGTCTGTGTGTGTCTGTGTGTGTGTGTGTGTGAGTCTGTGTGTGTCTGTGTGTGTGTGTGAGTCTCTGTGTGTGTGTGTGTCTGTGTGTGTGTGTGAGTCTCTGTGTGTGTGTGTCTGTGTGTGTGAGTCTGTGTGTGTGTGTGCGTGTGTGTGCGCGTGTGTGTGTGTGTGTGTGTGTGTGTGTGAGGGCAGGCGTGCGTCTCTTCTAAAATACACCTCAGCTGTTTTCCCGGTATGTCGGCTCACATGACTCCATCAGAGGGCCGCCATCTGCCCGAGAAGCCATTCATCATCTGGGGCGCACACCTAGCGTAGCGCGCTAGGCTAACCCCGGGCTGGCTGTGCATCATGGGAGCCCACACGCGCGACAGAAGCCGCATAGCGAATTACCAGCGGGAAAAAAAGGCCCAGCTGGGGCCAAAACGGGACTTTACTGTGCCAGTGGGCCGGAGGCACACGTACTACAGATAATAACTATAGCTACAGTAAATATAGCTACAGTAACTACAGCTACAGTAACTACAGCTACAGTAACTATAGCTACAGTAACTATAGCGGCTCCTGGGATGCAAGCCCCAGTGTCATCTGGGACACGCCCTTCAGCCCAGAAAACTTCGAGGAGGCACGTTCAGGTCACGGGTCGCGGGTTCTATTTTTCCGACCGTATAAATTAAACGAGCCGGAAGAAGAACGTGGCGAAACGAGGAGGAGGAGGAGGAGCGGAACGCGCGCACACTTCAGAGGATCAAAGGAGACGTGTAAATAAACGAAAACAATGCCCGAACTGTCCCGTGGGCGCACGGACGCGGTGCCGTCCCTAATTCCGTTTTACACAGAGCAGGCCTGCTCCTCAGCCATGCCTGGAATGCTCCCATGATTAGTTAGTGCTGAGGGAACAGCTCTCAGTCCTCACGCGGTGATAAGCAGAAAAACAAGGACAGGGTTCTCTCCCAAACAGCAGACAGCCCCCGGCGTGTTTAAACAACAAGGGGACGAGCAGCGCAGACCGCAGTGGCCTTGGCGGCATTGCAGTCCTCATACACGTATGCGCGCGCGCACGCAAGAATGCTCAAAAGAGCCGCAAAATAACCTCAGTAAAGACATGCCCACGTCCAGCCATAATATCTGGATCGGGTTCTACTGCAGCACACAACAGGGCGGGGCCAGAACGGCCATCTTTCTTTTTTAACGAGCAGGGAGGACCGCTCTCGCTCCAAATGACTGAATCGCTCTTCCTGATAGAGAAGACGTTCTGCACTCCTGTTATGTTGAAGGGGGGGGCAAAAAAATTAATCTTCTCTCCAAACCAAAAACATAAATTGAAAGCGTTGCAATACTTCAAAAAAACTTTTTTTAATTTTAATTTGCCCTATTTAAAATATTTGCGTCTCTATTTCAAAGCACATTAGGAGCACAGCGTGCCTCCATCTTACCACCCTAAACTGCCCTCGGTGAGCTTCACATAAGTTAGGGACCGAAGGCCGGCCTTGTTCTTTTGGGAGAAGACGGAGTCGCCGTCGATCCTCGGCCTGGCGTTCCTCTCCGGGCGCTGTCCCGCAGACAGGGGTCTGATTTCGGGATACGGAGTGCTCTCAGCACCCTGTTAAGGCCGGCCCTGGGTCGCTCAAAGCCCCTCTGACTCTCCGGCCCCATGCTGGAGACGCTCAGCCCCTCTCCAGAAGCTCTTTTTGGGGGGGGGGGGGGGGGGGGGGGGGGCAGAGGCGCGGGGCGAAGCACGCTCATTAATCACCGCTGCTCGTGTCAAACAGGCGCGCGGGAGCCTCTGTAGGGAGCGCGGGATGTAAACACAGCCCCCCCCCCCACCCCCCCACCGCTCCCCCCATCCCGGGAAGAGAGGAGAGGAGCCCTTACAGCGCCTGCCCGGATCCCTCGCTTTCCGTCTTTCATTTTTCACTCATTCTTTTTTCCTTTCCGCATGTTCTCGCTGTCTGACAACGCTCTCTGCGGTGAAGGGAACATGGCGGGCGTTCAAAGCTTCTCGCTCCCCCCTCAACCCCCCCACGTGCACGTTCTACATCCTGTGACGGGAACACGGTCCGCCCTTTATCTGTTTCATCCTCCCTCGCATGCCGAGACCGTCTGAGGCCGGGACGCCCCGCTCGACCCCTCCCCTGAAGGCCACGGTGGTGCCAGAAAGGGTCCACTGTTCCACACACCTTTGGCAGTCACTGGTCTTCAAGGACCTGGGGGGGGGGCAGGGTGTCCCCGACAACTGATCTCTCCCACAGCCTTCCCGGTCACCTCTCCCTCTCAGCCAGTCTACGCCTCCAGGTCTCCCAGCTCCTCGCTCCACACGGGCACTGTGCAAGGGAGTCGGCCTGGCCTTGAGCAGCGGGGCTCTGCCAGGCTGGTGACCCCCCCCCCCCCCCGGGCCCTGGGCCCTGGGCCTCCCCGCCTCTCACACTGCTGCGTACACCACAGTGTAGCTGTGTTTTCACACAGCATGGACGTCTGAAGTAGTTTCACTTCAGAGCAACATAAACATAAATATCACAAACTAGGACTGTGATTTTTCAGTGGAAGACTGACTTGGATGATGAGAAAAATGCCATTTAGTGATCAATGAAGTGAATCTTTGTAATAATCAGCTTGCGGAAATTGTTTGCACACTATCTGATCTATAATATTCATTCAATACACGAATTATTTTCTATCATATGTGCAGGTGTACCCCCCCCCCCCCCCACACGACTATATGGTAATATTTTGGAAATGACCTTGGGGCCTGGAAAACTGACCTTCTGTTTAATGGAATCAAACAGTTTCCATGAGCAGTTAATGTATTTTTAGCCAGGAGAACATGGTAATTTGCTCATTAACAACTATTCAATTGTCCCTTTTTTAAATCTTGTTTAATTTTACCTTTAATAATTAAAAATTCTCTGGAAGGTTTTGAACAACTGCGCCACCTTAATCAAACACGCAGAGGTTAAAAACCAGGTTAGAAAAGAGGTTTAAAAAAAGGACAAAAGGCAATGCAAATTAAAGAAATGAAATTTAACTGAAAGATTGGGGGAAGAAAAAAACAAACGTTTGGGTATTTTTTGGAGTCGTATTACCTAAATGCAGTGCTGTTGATCCATTTGCGTGTTTCCAAAAAAGCTCCTGGCAAAAGCAATCTCATTAGTCATTAGATGACGGTCATATGATGCAAATGAACTATACGTGGCCTTTCGTAGGAAGGCGGGGCTAAGACACCTGGAACAGCCTCCTGACCCCCGCCCAGCAAGCCTTGCTTTAAAAGCCTTGCTTTTTTTGGCATTAAACAATTTGAAAACTTTACTCCTCCTCCATTCTGGCTCTAAGCAGAAAAAGCTCTTTCTTAATTTCTGCAAATTGCTCCATTGAGAATACACTGCAGCTGTGATGTCATGAGACGGATGGAAAAGCACTCCAAGGTTGTGGCGCTCCGTGAGTTTCAGGACAATAATAAATAGAGCCATGACAAATAAAACATTTAGTTCTTCCAAAAAAATAAAAATCTGTGGGTGAACCCGTGGCAGGGTTAGCTCCACCACAGCAAAGGGCCACGTGCATAACTCTGTGTTACTGAGGCTCTGGCGGTTTTTAACTTGTGTGGTTTTACTAGCCCAAGTTGTGCTCGCTTTGTGGAGACGCCATCGGGGCTGGGGGGGGGGGGGGGCGAGAAGTTCCGCATCATTAGCCCTCTCCACACAACGCTCTCTCTCTCCTCCAGCGGATTCCCTCCCTCCCTCCTGTCCCTCGTTCTTTCCCTCTTTTCCGCGAGGGACTACGTACCGTTTATTTTGTTTCGTTTGCCTGTCTGCACTCGGCAGGAGACGGACAAGGCCCCCGGTACGGAAGCCGACGACCTTTGACCCCGACACAAACCCGCATCGCTAATCCCTTGTCACCCTCCGGGACCTGGGGGTGAGGGATAGCACGGGGACAGGTGACAGGAGAAGACAGGCCTGAGCATTGTCTGGGGCTCCACACCTGAAGATGAAGAGCTGCTCCTGCAGGTATCCTGTTACGTCTGTAATCGTCATGGTGACAGGTTAAGTGCACCGACGCGAGGAGTCATTCTTCGAAAGATTCGCTGCTGCGGGATCCAGACGCCAAGAAACACGTTGGGAATTTCAGCAAAACCCCTTTGTTTATAATATAACTTATCTAGACTCAAATCAGCTGATGCTACCGATCAGAATCGATTTCAGCAGTGCCAGTGCAGTCCGGGATTCGTTCAGGCTCATCCAGTTGTGAAGTTTGAGCGAGGTGAATCTTTTTTTCCTTTCTCAGTTTCGTACAGATGTTGTGAGCCTGCCTGTGTTCGGCTT
Organism: Anguilla pacifica; assembly: GCA_039654925.1. Classification (NCBI taxonomy): domain Eukaryota; kingdom Metazoa; phylum Chordata; class Actinopteri; order Anguilliformes; family Anguillidae; genus Anguilla; species Anguilla pacifica. Next base: position 51,276,063 of record CM077293.1, read on the forward strand.
TTGCGCAGCAGGCATGAGTGAAATTAAAGGTGTCAACAGACGGCAAAACAACACTGAACCGCTGTCTGAATCGCTCCCTGTCCGCCAAAAGATGTCATGTCAGGAAATGTTAAAAAGGGAATATACAGTTGTGCTTGGTTTTGTTTAGTCTCCACAGCCTGCAAAACACTGTCAGGAAAACCCCAGTCATTAATTTGATCAAAAGTACGAAAGATTGGTCAGTGCTTTGAAATGAGATGAGTTGACTCTTCAGGCTTCTTCAGCCAGTCCATGTGTGGTAGGCGTCAATTATCTTCCAAAAATGTCCTTGTCTGGACATAAAAGATTCTTTTAATAAAATATCCAACATGAATAACGGCAAAATGAAATTGCTTAAATAATACAACTAACATAAATCACAGCATCGTTCGTTACATTTTTAGAAACTTACAATAATCCTGTATTATCAATTTTTACTCTTTTCAGTGTGAATTATAGAATACAAAAGTATTAAAATGTGTATATCACGCTAATAATGCCCTTCCCTGGATGACATCAACAAAGAGTTCCGGAACTCTCAGCGCACACCGAAACCGGGGATTTTTTTACAGTTTCACAGAAACCCTTGGAACCGAGTCCCAGGATTCTGTGAAAGAGGCCCCAGCTGGATCCCGCAATCCGCCATCTGGGTAGCGCTACACCTCCCAATCGCTTCCTCCCAATTACAGCCCCATACAGGGAACAGACAGGCACTACAAAAACACGCTGCATCCTCTGTGAGATGCACACGGAAGTACACCTCCTGATATTCCTCTGTAGACCTTGGTAGTAGCAAAACATGAAAGCTGAAAGGAGACATACTGCTTTCTACTAGGCAGAGACAAATATGAGATGCTGTACACAATTTTAGAAAGCAAAATTATTTTAACTGATTGAAGGCTAGCAGGACTCTCTGACTCTGCCCTTCCACTGGTGCCAGTAAGGCACATACGAACTGTAGAAAATGTGAGAATCGCAGCAATGAGGGCGTAAAATTGTGAAATTCCCTCATTTTCAGCCACAGCGAATTATTATGATTTTTTTCTATTGTGGATGTTCCCAGAAATAGCCGGTAATAATTGTGCTACTGTCCGTGTGATTAAGTCACATTACTGCTCAAATGGTTCCAGATGTTAACCCGGCTTGCATAACACGCACTGGCCCCGGCCCGATGGGGACTGTGCAGCTGCCTTATTACACCAAACAAACCTTTATCCCGCTAAATTCGCACATGCACCTCCCCAGAGTCCACGCTTAAAACGTCTAAACCAGGGCTGCCCGACCCTGCTCCTGGAGATCTACCATCCTGTAGGTTTTCACTCCAACCCTAACAAAGCACACCTCATTCAACAGCTAGAGCAGGGCTGCCCAACCCTGTTGCTGGAGATCTACTATCCTGAGATCTAGAGATCTTGTGGAGCTGCTGATGAGTAGAATCAGGTGTGC
>CM077293.1:51288137-51300637 GCA_039654925.1 Anguilla pacifica
ACACAGTCAAGAGCTCCAAGCTCCGACTACCACTGATCCTCACAGAATTCTTTTGAGTCTGCACACAGGCGTGTAGCACACTTGTGTGTGTGTGTGTGTGTGTGTGTGTGCGCGTGTGTGTGTGTGCGCGTGTGTGTGTGCGCGTGTGTGTGTGTGTGCGCGTGTGTGTGTGTGTGCGCGCGTGTGTGTGTGCGTGTGTGTGTGTGTGTGTGTGTGCGCGTGTGTGTGTGTGCGCGTGTGTGTGTGTGTGTGTGTGTGTGCGCGTGTGTGTGTGCGCGCGGTGTGTGTGTGTGTGTGTGTGTGTGTGTATGTGTGCCTGTTGCGTGCGCTTGGTCCCATGGCAGAAGTTTAAAGTTTGAAGCCTGAAAGTGTCCAACAAGTGTCAGACAGCTGAGCCCCACAAGCCCCCTGCAGCCTCACACTAACCCCCCCCCCCCACCCCCCAAACCCCACACCACTCCGCAAAGACAAACCTCAACCAACACAACTGGGTCCAAAGTGGCACATGCAAGCCACAACTAACACTCGTTGTATTTAGCGAATACAGCGAAACCCATCCAAACTAACGCAGGGCGAATCGAAACAATATGTGAAAACTGCACACAGTCACAGTAAAATCACAACAAGCACAAACGGAGTCAAAACAACACGTACAATTAAACCGCAACCAGAACAACTCGGTTCAAACAATATAAATCATAAACACATACCCGCTGAAAATGTTAAATCCCAGCTAGCAAAAACTGAGTTCAAACTAACACAGCAAACCCACCACTAACTAACACAAAGTAGCTCAAAACATCAAAATTTACTCGCATGAACTGCTTTAAACACAAATTTAACAAGTTAATGTTCAACCACATATTTCAGCTTAACACCACATATAAACACATTCAGAATTCAAATTTCTTACAAATCTTTGGAGGCCGATAAATCCATATATTTACAGTTTACAACAGTAGTCCTGTATCACCCGTTTTGTCTACCATTGGTCTAGCAGTAACGGGATTCTTTCATAGAATACAAAACTGGAACTCTGGCAAAATATTACAGAGAAATAAGAGTGAAAACACACTTGGTTCCTTACAAACTTTCAAATCTTGGTAAAGTACCAGTTACTGCGTTTAAAATTCAAATTTCTTCAACTGTCACTTCGAGCCGTTAGGGACAGTTATTTCAGTGAGGTGCAGACAGAGGGAATCAGCCGTACAGGACGAGCGCCCGTCCGCTTCCCTGCCGCTCACCCGGAGGCTCACATGCCCAAACCCCGCAGGGACCCTGACAGGTTCCAGAGAGCGTAAATATCACGGGGGGCAAAAAATAGCCCCCAACTACCCCCCGCTCCTCACTTTAAACCCGGCTGCAGAGACAGCGCTCGAGCTGCTGCAGCAAACTGGGCTAAAGAGGACAGCCAGAAGCCTCTCAAAGAAAGAAGTAATCTGTTAAAAAGTGCCGGGGTTCCCCGGGAGCGTGGGGGCGACACACAGCGAGTGGGCGGGCGGACGGCGCTCCCCTCTCGGGGGGACCCCGGGTTACTCACCCTCGGTTTCGGGGCTCAGAGACGTCAGCCCGAACAGCAGCAGAGACATCCAGCCCAGGCATCGCCGCGGCGACGGCGGCGTCATCTTCCTCCGGCCCTGTCAGTGAGCCGCACTCGTGGCCAGGAGAATCCCCAGGGCCGCCGGTGTGTGTGTGTGCGTGTGTGTGTGCGTGTGTGTGTGTGCGTGTGTGTGTCCAGGGCTCAGGGCCTCTGGTGCGTGCTCGCGTCCGTGCGTGTGTGTGTGCGAGCGTGTGTGTGTGTGTGTGTGTGTGTGTGTGTGTGTCCGTGTGCTGCTGAGGGAGAGGGAGGCTCCTCTCTGGTCGTGTGAGAAACTCCACGCCGCGGAGCCTGAAGCCTGCCGTCCGCTATCAACACCGCTCCTCTCTAACGGCCCAGCTGCGAGAGGAGAGAGAGAGAGGGAGAGAGAGGGGGCGGGAGGGAGAGAGAGAGAGAGAGAGGGACAGAGAGGGAGGGAGGGAGTTACTGGCATGCTCTCTCTCACACGCTCAGTCCGGCCCCCTCTCCGCGGACACCTTGTGTTTAAAGCAACAAAGAAGCCGCTGATCCCTGAAGCCCTCCCCCCCCCCCCCCCCCCCGCCCGGACCCCCCCCTCCCCTGGACCCCCGCCACCAGACGCTGCCGCCACTCCGCCACTCTCACACCATCCAGCGGCTTCTGTTTCCCAAAGAAAGGAGGGCAGAGGCGGGGGGGGGCTGGGAGAGAGGGCAAAAACGAGCGAGGAGGGGGTGGGGTATGTGTGGGGTGGGGGGGGGGCAGCAGGGGTTAAAGGAGGGGAGGGGAGGTGCCATTATCGTCCTCCAAACATGGAGTAAACACACGGGCTGAGGCATTCTTTCGCATCTGAGCGAACAGTAGAAGCAGGAGGGTGAATGGGGGGGGGGGGAACGAATGAAATTCTCAAGCAAATGGGACTTTCTCTCGCTCCGCGTTCTCCCCATATGGTGGGGGGGGGGTGTTTGGGATTCCGGATAATTCCTGTTGGGAAAGCTCTCTCTGAGGGGCCGACCCTGTTCTGCGGCCACAGCCCCAGAAAGCTGACCCCCCCTCCCCCTGTTACCCCCCCCCCCCCCACTTTCGGGGTTCACCCAAGCCTCTCATTGCGTAATTTATTAAGCCAACACGCGAACGAAAGCGATGGGCTTTCAGACACGGCCCTGGTGAGCTCCGGGCTCCAGGGTCAGCCCTGATCATCTGCACCGTCTCTGCTGCTTAAAGACACAGAGCTGAGCGTCAGACTCGTCACAGCATCGCGTCTTACAGCAAGACACACCGCCACAATGCCGAGGTTGTGCCTGTTTCTCAAAACTCCATGCTCATCCATATTGCATTCGCCACTGAGTAAACTAAGGAAAATTTTTTTAAGTAAAATAAAGTTTAATATCCATAGCAGAAGACACGTCTACAGGAAATATGTTAAAAAGTAAAAATGTGTTTAAACAGTAATAAAAACTGTTAATAGGTTTATACGTAGCAACCCGTTAATACATTTCCAGTTGTTGACAAAGAGCATGATTCCCTTTGGCGTTTCAAAGCAGAGAATAAATTATTTTCAAAGACACTCTTACACAGCCTACAGTACACATGATGAAGAGCTCTAAAGCCAGAGAAGGATTTATATAGCTAATATTCAGCTAATGCTAAAATAATGAAAAGGAAGAACGAGAGAGAAAAACATTAAGACAAGTTGGACGGGGCTACAGTCCGATACTGTAACAGGCTTACAGGAAGTGTAGGCCCGTAGGCCTGGGGCGCCCCCCCCCCCCCCCGTCGCTGTGACGACCGACGCCAGGACCGCGGGTCATCACGGAGCAGTTAGGGGAAGGAGAGCGCGCCCAGGTCAACACCTCTCCCCCAGCGGGACGTCACCGCTCACACCTCCGCCCCCGATCCCCACGCCCCGCCCGGGTCACATGACCGCTCAAATCCCCTTCCTACGCTAAACGCAAAGCGACGGCCTGTTCGGCGCAGCTCCGCGGAGAAAAGATGTTTTTTTTCTTTCCCCTCCTTTCTTTTTTTTTCTTTTTCTTTAATGGGTTACGAGTTAAGCCGATTATCTGAGCTATTACAGAGATTACATCAAGTCTGCCAAAACCCTTTAAAATTATAAATAAATTGAGTGAAACGCTGTAATAGGCCATTTCCCTTTTCCCCGCCGTTCTGCTGGATCGAAGGCATTCCGGGCACGGGGGGGGGGGGGGGTGGGTGGGGGGGGGGGGCGTCAGGGCGCTACCGTTACCGCTGACGCCTGACCCCACCCGGTGAAAAGGTCTCCGCTCGTGCGCTCTGTAGAGCAGCAGAATTCGGTTTGGGGTTCCTCGGGACACGTGGATGACTGCGTGTCGAAAAGGGAATTTGGGGGGGGGGCAGAGAGCCCACGTTATACGCGGCCAAGAAATAATTATTAAAGAAAGAGAAACATAAAAATAAAAGGTCACCATCGCAAATCCATCGCCAAAAGAACTAGAGGACGAAAAAACGAGAGAGAGATGGCAGATTTTCTCCCTCCTCTTCCCAAACCACCGCAGGCTGGCGAAGCGAGAGAGCCAGGCCTTCACAAGGGAGCCGTGCTCCGGTAGAGACCACATCTGGGCAAATACGGATTTGTTCTGGATTCAACTAGTTTTGTACACTTTACTGATCTTGTCTGGTGTACTGGAACCAATGAAATACTCTCAAAAAGTGCAAACCCCGCCCTTCTGATCATACTGGCAGGCCCAATTACACCAGGCACGATCAACAGAGCACAGAAAAGTATTTGAATCCATAAACAAATATGTATTTGACCCAGGTCTGGTAGAGACAAAGCTCGCGCTGATGGGTTTTAATCGCGTGTTTAGATGACCTCAGGTCCCCCTTCCGGTGATGAAACTTTAATAAATACATATTATTCAGAAGGTAGAGATGACCTGGCGGCAGCTAGCCAGATGCCAGTAAACCAAACTCAACAATTAAAATGTTGAACAGCCCAGATCAGAGCCCACACATATCGAGCATAAATCGTGTAAAAATATGTCCTAAATTCTGAGTGGATGGTAGCAGCTGGAGGCGGTTGGACCCACAGTCCTGTTGACAACAATGGAAAGTAGCAGGGCGATTTTGAACAGATTTTGACACAGAAACCGCGACGGGGGAAACCGCGATCTTGTGACCGCTGGTCTGCAATAAACTGCAGTGTTAATGACGGGGGAGGGCTGACAAAGAATTAACAACAAGTCACGCACAAAAGAAAGAAAAAAACAAACACTCAATAGACTCTTTTTATTATCCCCCCTCTCTCTCTCTCTCTCCCCCTCTCTCTCTCTCTCTCTCTCTCTCTTTCTCTTTCTCTCTCCCCCCTCTCTCTCTCTTTCTCTCTCTCTCCCCCCCTCTCTATCACACCAGCACTTTGTACCCACTTTCTCATACTCTGGCCCGTTGATTATTAGCGGCTAACAATAGACACCCTCTCGCAAGCCTCCCACTGAAGAGAAAAATCACTCTGTTACAAATAAACAATCCTGCCCTCCTCTCTTCATCCCCCACACCCCCCCACTCACCAGCTCCACGCCCCGCTGTGCCCACAACCCCCCCCCCCCCCAGCCCCCCCACCCTCCATGATGTTCTCTCCCTCTTCGCTCAACAAGTGCAATTCCAGGCACGTACTGGCACCAAAAGCCTCCACAAATGGCGACACCCGAGCCATCTTTCACCCAAGCCAGGTGGAGCGGCAGTGTGTGTGTGTGTCCGTGCGTGTGCGTGCGTGCGTGTATGTGAATGTGTGTGTGTGTGTGCGTGGGTGTGTGTGCGTCCGGGTATATGTGTGCGTGTGTGCGAGTGTGTGTGTGTGTAGGGGTGTGTGTGTGTGTGTGTGTATATGTATGCAGGGGGGTGTGGGGGGGTACAGCTCTGCTGGTGTGGGGGGGGGTACAGCTCTGTCGGTGTGGGGGTGCGGGGTACAGCTCTGTCGGTGTGTGGGGGGGGGGGGGGTGCGCTGATTTGTGTTCTCACTTTGGCGGTGTGACTGTCAGCACTGATTTACTCTCCTGGCTGGATTAGGGGCGATCGGGGGCGCTCGGGGGCGATGGGGGGGCGATGGGGGGTGATGGGGGGGCGATGGGGGGCGATGGGGGGCGATGGGGGGGCGATGGGGGGGCGATGGGGGGCAACCTCGTTCCAGCGCTGGTGTGCTAGGCGCGCGAAGCTAACTTCGCTCAGTCCCTCTGAAGTCCAGGGGCATCCATCAAGCCCCCAGCGTGACGGCCAGCGGGCTGAAAGGCCCACAAAAGGCGGGGGCCTGGGGGGGGGGGGTGGGGGCTGCTCGGGGGGAAGGAGCGGGGGGGAACAGCTTTTGTCTCAGAGCTGGCTTAACGAACATCCAGGCTGCCCACCGCCTCTCTCCAACTCCTGCAGCTCGTTTTTTCGAGAGCCTCCATTTCCCCCCTCAAAAAGTTCCCGTCGTGAAAAAGGAGTTCCTCAGTGTAGCCGTTAGCAACCGCGAGGCCGCTGTTTGCAGGAGCGTTACCCGCGCGGGGAGCCGCGGTGTGGTGTGCAGGAGGCGGTGGATGTGAGGGTCTTAGTCTGTGCCCCTTTCGCTGGGTACCTGAAGCCAGGAGCTTCCGGAACATTCAGCTGCATCAACGTGTCCTAAGATGTGCAGGATGGCTGTTTGTAAGATTAAAGCGAAATGAGTGAGACATCTAAAAAAAAAAAAAAGTACAAGCCATGCTGGATGAGGAAGCTTGTAAAAGGGAAATTGTCATAAAAACTGAATAAACGATGTGATATATTGCCAGACATGTGCTGGATGTGAGTTTTCTCAGGCAATTTTTTGTCAGAGACTTTGATCAGAGAAGTTTTCCTCCAGTGAAGCAGACAGACCATGCTTCTACTGTAAAGCGGTTCTCCTTTTTTTTAAATTTCTTTTTTTTAAACTGCATTGAAATTGAACTGAAAACAATGCGGGTCACACCACAATCACAAATCAAAGGGGGGTGCAGCAGAGGGGGTGCGGCGGTGGGGGGGTGGGGGGGGTAGCAGAGAAGATGATAAAATTACCCGAAGCCAAGGAGGAATGCGTGCCACATAAACACTGATCCTGCACTGTGAAACCTGCAAGGCTTTTCCACAGCTTAGCGCTCAAAGCCTCACCACGGTAACCACGACAACTGACCCCCCCCCCCCCCCCCCCCCTGGAGACACGGGCCACGGTGGGAGCCCCCAAGAACCGTGACATCACTCTCATCTCCGCACACAGACCTGTGACATCATCCCCTAACAGAACAATGATGTCACCTCCAGCATTTTCATCTCACCATGGAACTGTGACATCGTCGTCTCTGTCCAATCCAAACTATCAGGGCATCTAGTGCCACCGTTTCATTTCTACTTTAAAGCTCTGCTTCCATTGGTCAATGCCAGAAAGACTTGAGGAAAGGACGCCCAATCACAGAGCAGTTCTCTGAGTTTGTGTCTAAACCAACGGGCAGTTTACAGTAATCCTGGTAAATCCCCCTCCATTCAGCTCGTTTACTTTGCCTTTTCTTCAGCTCGAGTGACCCAAGCTCCCAATGCCTGCTGGGAAATTTCAGCCAGCCAGCCAGCTGGGGGTGCGGGGGTGGGGGGTGGCGGCACGACAGCTCTGTAGCCCCGCAAGTTATCGCCACAACCCCCCCAAACCCACTTCCTTTTCATTGAAATAAAGAAATGTCCCCAAACCACACTGATGCTTCCCCAAAGATCAAAAGTTGGCCTCCCAGTAACCCGTTTACGGTTGCTTGCAAATTTCACATTGAGTGTCCATGACATAAATTGCATATCGCGTACAGTTTTTTATTTTTTTGGTGGGGTCTGTGGGTTTCTCTGGGATCTGTAATGGATTCCTACCGTGTTAAAATAGAAATTTCTTAGCGACGTGACATTAATCAAACTAAGATCGGTCCTACGGCAGGGAAAATATGTTGGAGAGGGTGGGGGGGATTTGGGGATGTGCAAAGAAACTATTGACCAAACTGGAAGGCAACCGGAGTGGAGAAATTGGTGGTGAAGCACACACCAAAAATAATACTGAATACAGCAGTGGAAGGGGGAGTTGGGATTTACTACAGCCAAGAAAAGACTGATTCTATCTTTGGCTTGTCTTTCTTTGTTCCTTTCTTTCATTCTTTCATATAGGAAAGTTTTACTCTCAGTAAAATTCTTGCGGCTGTTGACTGTTGACTCAGGTTGTCATCCACCGTTAAGATTCTCACTAGTTGGGCAACAATAATTACCTGTACATAAGGATACCAAGCAACATTAATAAGTTCATTAAAAAAATTTTTTTAGAGTATTTTATCATTTTTGGAGTGAAAATTAAAGTCTCTACCATGCGCAACTAGTGTTGCATCATCAGACTGAATACAATAACAAAGTTTCAGCTGTTAAATATATCACAAATAATACCGAAAAGTTTTCAAATAAAACGTGTGCCACTGACGTCTAACCAATAATGTGTACCCAGAGGCCTGCCCAAGATTGCAGTTTGTCAGTCAGGATGAATAGACTTGAAATTAGCCTGAATGGGCATGAAATTGGGCTACAATGACATTTAAACACTTTGCCTGTTAAACCCAAGAGTACTCCGGCAAATAATGCCTCCGCAGTTAATTACTAAAACAAATGCTCAAGTGCTTGAGCTCGATGCTCTTTGTGACTTTAATCTCCTTTTCAAAGGATATACACCCAGAAGACCAAAGACAGTGTGTTTTAAACATTACACTGTTTTACGAGCTGAAGATGCCATGTGTGTAAAGAGTCAGCAAAGCTATTAAGAATGTTGTGTAACTGGATAAAAATGGACCTTCAAGCTGCTGTAGTGTTGTTAGTGACTCTTTTCTCCAAAGGGTATAAATTCATTTAATCAACTGACATATGATTCTTGATTTAAAGAATATCCTGAATGTTATACAGGACATTATTTAAACCAAAAATTGTAGGCTATGGTACTGTATCTTTTTCTGTACCCCATTTTTTTTTTTTTTTTTTTTAAATAAAAAAATGTTTTCCACAAAGTTACAAGAAACCCCCTAAATATTCCCAGAGAAAGCAGCAGAAGTAGCACATGGTCCTGAGAGATAAACACAGATTAAACTCACACTTTAGGGGGACATTTTGTCTCAGCGGCAGGGAGGCGGACGGGGCGAGCAGCTGTCCTGTTTTCGTTGTTTACGGCGCGTCTCGTGTGAAGGCACCTGTCGTCGGGCCGGTCACCTGGGCCAGCTGACCCCCCCCCCCCCCCCCCAAGGTGCAAGAGACCTCCCCTGAACGGAGGGACACATTCTTGGGGACGGGCCAGAGAAGTACATACGACACACGATGAGGCGTGCATCAGCAACGCAAAAAGCATTAACTCCACTCCGCAAAAAAAAAGTCAAACAATCACATTTGGTGACTTGCCGGCAGCTGCTAAAACAACACAGTGCCGAAATTTACACTTTTCACTCAGTGGGCTGCCATTAGCCAGGCTGGCTGGGTGAAAATAAACAACAGTAATACATTTTTAATATCCTGCATACGCTGTTGCTGAATAGCTATAACATGGGCTGTCATACGAGGGGTTTTTGATATCTCTGATCTATATTTTAATCATTCTTGTTGAGCTAAAACTAATCCCTAATCCTTGCCACATATTGTTATAGGGCTACTACAGAAGACAGAAAATCAAGGCGACAGCTGCAAGCTAGCAAGCTTTTCTCACTAGTGGCAAATAAACAGTCACAGAGTATAATTAACAATATGATTAATAGCCAAGTCTGAACTATTCCAAACACAACTACTGGAAATATAAAATATTTTTATCCCGTGTAAAGAGTGTGAGCACATGTGCTTTCGTTTAAGATGCGACACTTATAAAGTCTGCTGCGTGTGGCCATTTTTTGATGCGTAAAGGGCTTGACAAGCTAATAGCGAGTGAAACCCCAAATAAATGTTTTAATTTGGGGATCCGGTTTTTTCATGCGGCTTTGATGCATGTGAGAGTGTGCTGGCGTGAGGGCATGTGGGGATGGGGGTTGGGGGGGGGGGGCAGTGGTGTGCAGCATAGTTGGGGGGGGGGGGGCTGCCCCGCAGTTCCCATTTGTAACAGATTGACCTTTCACCTGAACTCAACTCCAATGAACTATGGCAAAAACAAAACAAGCAAAAAAAAAAAAAAAAAAAAAAAAACTGATGCATTTTAAAGAAGGTAGGAAAGAAAGGCCGATACAGAGCCCAGTAGAGCCCATACAGGGCGAGATTTCCACCTTTTCTTCTGTGGCCAAATCTTTCCCCTGTGATTGCATTCCTGAAGTCTGCCCTTAACAGGGGGCTACCAAAGAGAAAAGCTAAAAAGAAGAAGCTTTTCTCCTTTTCTCTTTTTGGAGGGGTTCAAGATAATCCCCCCTTCTGACATGAGCTCAGGACACGGTGAGTAGGGGGTGGGGGGGGGGGGGGTTAATAGGGGTGCAGGGATCCCGGGGTTTACGAAAATGGGGGTTAATGAACAAAAAAGTCCTCAATGTTTTCATAGCTTCCCCCGAAAGAACAAAGCACCCAGCCCAGCAGAAGGCACCCACAGAAAAAGTATTTTTCTCTCTCTCTCTCTACCTGTTTATTTGCTTTACAGTTTGAAAGGCCGTGCTAAACCCTGAAGGAAAAGCAAGAGGAGGAAGAGGATAGAGGATGAAAATTCCGATTTTTACTCATCCCCTTCCTCGCTGTCAGAGGCTCTGAAATCCTAACGGGCTGGGATTCAAATTTATTTTCTTTTTTTTTTTTTCAAAAAAAAAAAAAAAAAGACTGAGAAAACAAACAAGCGCGGTGTGGAGAGACATTCCGGAGTTCGGCCGCGGGGAAGCGCCCGTCTCTGATGGAAGGCCCTGCTGATGTGGAGGTTAACAGGTCAGAGAGCTTTTAACAGCTTAAGAGACGCCTCAGTCAAAGCAATGTCACCCCATTTAACGTCCGCAGAAATCCTCCGCCCACAAGTATTATGTCTATCGTATATAATAGCGCAAATACAGAAGACTAAACTTCTTTTAAACATCTAAAATAATAATTTAGAGGTACATTTGCAGGTGTGGTAAGGTTAACTGCAGATGTGATACACAGAGCCTCTCTAGATACATGTGAAATATCATATTTTATTCCTATTTTAAATATTTGCCAATGTTTTGATTTCAAAGTCGTGACACTGAAGTCATGGCAACAATTAACATAAAAAGTTGCAACTGCCAGTGTGGGCGTCGCCTCATATGAATATAAAAATTCAAATGCTGCAAGAAAAAAAACCCCACCACATAAACGTAAAAGTAACACCCACACAATCTTGGTCCAGCTCACATTCTCGAACACGAGACAAGCATTGCTATAGTAACTCCAACTCCAAGACAAAAATAAGTGGCCAAAATCAAGTACCACACAAATTAACACCAAAAACACTCTGCACTGCTAAGCAGTACCAGTAATAACAGTATATGATGCGTATTTAGCAACCTACTGCAAAATATTCAAATATATGATTTGTGCCAGCACTATGTACATACTCCCTTGAGGGCAGGACCTGAAAAATAAAAAAGTGTGAAAACCATTACACGACAAATAAAACTTGTGTCGCAATGCCACTGTCTAGTTTAGCATACTGCTAAACAGATATTGTTGTTGTTTTTTTTGTTTTGTTTTATAGCTAACAAGCTACAGCTTCTAAAACACTAGGCTAACTCGGTTAGCCCTCTATTGAGTGGGTGTTTTTATAGGCTTGATAGAGACTCGGTGTGCTGTCTGCAGAGCAAAACCAAACAGGCAACTGCAGACTCTGCAGGCAAAATGAAAATCTGCAACTAGATCTAAACTTGAGCCAAGATGACTCAGATTTTATTGTTTGTTTTCATAGCATTCTGACATTGGGCCACATCGCCCAGAAGCTGTTGTTTTTAAACCATTTCATATCAGCACAGTTCTGTTTTACATCAACAGACTTTGAGATTGGTGTTGGAAAAGCACTGTGAAGAAATCCTGGATATGAAAGGTCTTCCTCCAGCTGGTCTTTCTGCGAGCCTAGCCCGCATTCCGGAGTGGGATCAAATGCTACCTGCTAAGAGTTTAATTAACACTGTCAGAGTTGAACTGACACTGTCAGAGTTGAATTAGCACTTGACATTTTACTGTGTTAATGCAGTCTGGCCTGAGACGGGTTGAGCAGCTGTGTCCCTGCGTTCAGTCTGAGGGTGCAGCGCCCCAACCCATAACTGACATTATGGGCCAGTGGAGCCAAACCCAGTAATGTAAGGGTTACATTCTGCTCAACAGACCCTGCTCAGTCCACTGGACATTCAAACAGAGCCAACTCGTTAAAGCATGGGGGCAACAGAAACACACCTGCTGCTCAGGTGTCAGGACCACCATCCCAGCCCTGGAAACCAACCAGCGCCCCCCCCCCCCCCCCCCCCCCAAAAAAAAACAGGGAAGACAAACTAATAAAAATGTAAAAGTGTGATTCTGCCCTGGCCCTGAAGCGCAGAAGAGCCCTAAAGAACGTGCTGAGAGAGTTTCCCCCGCCAAGATGGCCGCCTGTCGCCGGCCAAAACAAGCACAGCGTTTTCTCCTTCTCCCCGCCGCCCCCACTCACTGGCCCAAACGCTCTCTGGAACCCGGCTAACGAGGAGAGGGGCGCCTCGTTTGGGTCCGGGAGCTGTGCCAGGTCATCGCACCGCCGTTTTACTATTTGTTGTTGTTGTTGCTGGTGCCCACTCTTTCTGAAAACTCCGTTTTAAGGCAAAAAAAATAAAAATGAATAAAAAAAATTCCTGGAGAGAAAGTCTGTTACTCGTGCGTGTACCCGTGTTTTGGCTGAAATTTAAAAAATGATAATGTTTCTGTGGAAAGTCAGATATTTCATCATTGCTCTCAATCTTCATTAGTTGTGTTTTCCCGTCTAAATCTCCTT
>CM077293.1:51306486-51326486 GCA_039654925.1 Anguilla pacifica
GTATTAACTATTCAGTGCTTATACGTGTCTTGTTTCCTGTCGCACCCTCTAGAGGAAATAGGTGGAAGTGCAGGAGAAAGCGACAAAACCGACCGAGAGCAAAGCACAACCCTGTACGGGCCACCTGAAAACAACCTTTCAGCGCACCTGTCTCATATAAAGCCATGACCTTTGACCCCCGGCCATACAGTGCCAGGGGATTCGTTCAGGAGCGCCAAGGAAATATATAAACAGGAAGGAAAACGCAGAGATTCAGCCGGCGACGGAAACCGTCAGAGCTATCGTATTTCCACAGAAACCAGTCGCAATCTCAGACGGCAGTTTGTCACCGCCTGTGAGGAGGAATCACGCAATACTGCTTCTCTATTCAACCACACGGTGGTCTCCGGAGGGGGGACAAAAAAAAGGAGGGAAAGAGGAAAGAGAAGAAGAATAAAAACAGGAAAGAGTGAGAGACGGAGAAAGAAAGACTATCCTGCGTGCAGCCTGCTGGGACAATGGGGGGAGCTGAATTCAGGTCCCGGAGCAGGTGTGGGGGTCACCGCGGGGGTCACCGCCGCGCCTCAGCTCCCCAAACACAGTGCCCCCACTGTGGGGCCCCGCAGGCCCGGCTGCTCCCTGACAGGCCCCCCCGGGGCCCCGAAAACCTCGGCCCCCCGGTCCAGGTTTCTCAGTTTGCTCTCTCCCACCGGCTCCTCTGTCAGGACTCAGGGATCAGTGTCCTCCGCTCGCCAGAAAACACCAGTTTCGCTTCACCCGCCTCGCCCCGGCCACCCCCCGTCCCATTCAGGGGACAGGCCACCCCCCGTCCCAGTCAGGGGACAGGCCCACACACAAAAGGGAGGGTCTGTTGGGTGGGAGGACACACAAGAACAACCTACACCTGGACAACAACCTTTGACCTCACTCTCAGAGATACTGTTTCTCTCTCTCTCTCCCTCTCTCTCTCTGTTTCACTCTCTCCCTCCCTCTCTCACTCTGTTTCACTCTCTCCCTCCCTCTCTCACTCTCTCACACACACACACACACACACACACTCTCTCTCTCTCACACACACACTCTTCCTCTTTCCCTCTCTCTCTTTCTCGCACTCTGTTTCCCTATCCCACACACACACCACACACACACTCTTTCAAATTCAAAAACAATAAAATAAATAAATCTCTCAGTTAAGCTACCCTTACTGTTTCTGCTTCCTGTTTGAGAGCTGTTAGCGGAGTCCTGAGACGTACTGGGGCACAGAACATGGCGCCGGGCACAGAGGGCGTGTCTCTGCGCTCTGGACGTTATAGGCCAGTGAAGCCGAGTCATCGGAGCTCGCCCTCGCGCAGTCTCCCGGTCCCGGGGGGGGGGGGGGGGGGGGGGGGGGTTACGCCGGCAGATCTGAAGCGTTACGGACTGCGCTCCGCATCCCCGACAACCAGCTCTCGCTGTTTAGTGCTGAACCCGTGGGCTTCAGGTGTCCGAACACGCCCACTCTGTCATTCACTGCCGCACATTGGCTGTGGAGTTATTGCTTAGCTTGAGGGCATTAGGGGATGTAATCGATTTGTTTTTGTGGATTACCATATGCTTTACTCTGCTTGAATCATAGTTACAGCCCCGCAGTAATCGCAACCCTGTATTAAAACTGCAGTTTGTACGCTATACAAGAATCTACTCATGCATATTACTGTAACACATTACACAATGTACCATACTGTGCATTACATACTGTGATGCTTTACATCTCTATTGCTATTAACATTTAAACAGTACGGTGTAATTTTCTGCATTACACTTGTTTCTATTAACACTTTTGAAAAGTAGTTCTGTATTTGTGTGCCTATAGTAATCTTTTCAGCTAATCAAACAATCCCCTACAATTTCACAGCTTTCACTGAGTGAAAACTACTGGAGCTAAGATGGAACCTTAAGTGTCCTCATATCATACTAGACATGGTAAAATAATAACAGAATTAATAATTTTAGAAAAAAAAGTGTCTCATTAAATGATGGGTTACTATGACACCAAATTTAGTCGTAATTCTGTGCACTAAATTTGGAGTCAGAGCAACCTACCCAGAGAAATGAATTACATCACTAGCACTAATGTCAAAATAATAATAATGAAAAAGGCTTAACATTTAACAGCCTTTTAAAGTGTGCTGGTCTCATCTATTCCACTGGACATAAAACTTCCCTTCTATCAGCACAGAAAACGCTCTCTGTCATTCTGTAAAACCAGGCCAAAAGTCCAATTTGCCCGAATAAAAGTGTCTGTGCCGTCCCAGGGTTAATTAACGGCGTGTTTTAAAGCCATCCAATTAAACTTTACTGGTGCAGCCTCTGGGATTTACGACACTCACCATGTGTTCGCAGAAACACCAGGGCCTTCGGTATCTGAAGGGAGTTTTACTACCTGTTCTGTCCGGCAGTAAATTCAATTCTCTCAGAGAGCGAAAAAAATAATCCTCAAGAAAAGAGAAGAAGGAAAAACAGAGGGAATGGAAACAGAAGTATTTAAATGCTGCTTATTTTCCATACGAACACTGAAGCAGTACAGAGGAGAGGAGTGTGTCAGGTCAGAACAGGAATTGGGGGGGGGGGGGGGTGTCCAAAATACCAGTAACTTTCTTCCCAGAATTCCTCAGGGACCACAAACCAGAGCTGTACAAATTATTTGAAAACAGAACATTCCGTTTGAAAAACCTGAGATGGTGAGCCTTGTGTTAGCAGGATGGGTTAACTTCTACCCCTTACAGCCCCCCCCCCCTCACATCCACACTCCACCACCCCCCCCCCCCCCACCCCCCACCCCCTCCCACCCAGGCCTGAGTGTATGATGAGCCGCTTACCTTGGGGTTACTCTCACTCCGCAAGGCCCAGACCTTCAGCTGCTGACTGGGGACAGAAAACTGGTAGCATGGCCTTCTACAGAGAGAGAGAGAGAGAGAGAGAGAGAGAGAGGGGGAGGGGGGGAGAGATGAGTTGAGTGAGTCCAGATCCAGACCTGGTTTTCTTTTCCCCCAGGTAATTAACTGAACAATCAGTGCTCCTGATTGGCCAGACTGTATTCACACCTGACGCCCAGGTAAAGGGAGGGTGGAAAACCAGCAGTGATTGGAGTAACACGGTCTTAGACTGTATTCACTGTCCGATTTCCCCGTCCTCCACAGTGATGCTACGCTCTGAGCTGCTACTTCAGACAGCGTGACTTCCCAAACGTTTCTCCTCCCTGCCTCACTACAGCTGGTTCAGAGGAGAAGCCGTGGCTCAGAGCATTATTAGTATTGACTTGCAGGACTGCGTAGGAGCTCCTGAAACTGCAAAACGTAAATTTGATAGAGAACATGAGAGAGAATGTTCTCACAGCCAAAGCTGACCGGAAAAAGAAAATCAGCTGCACACAGGACAGGAATGGTGTGCTGCTGGTGTTTGGGTTTGAACGTCCCTTTGTTGCTATGACCGCAAGATTTATCGGGGAAGACCTGATGAGGTAACCTGATGGGAAAACACACACACACACACACACGCACATGCACGCACACACACACACACGCACGCACGCACGCGCACGCACGCACGCACGCGCACGCACGCGCACACACACCCACACACACACACACACATCTGCCGGCCAAGCAGAATCGGAGGACATGGAAACACACCCCCCCCGCACGAACGCAACCTCACGCAGCCACACTCCTGCACACAGCTGTGCCTGCTGTGGAACACGATGAATCACTGAGACGTCACTCACTCCCAGAGAAGCGCTGACCTCTGACCCCCAGGCCACACCCCCCTGTATGAAACCTAAGTGCCTTCAGTCACTTGGCAGCTCTGAACACGGGGAGCGCGTCTCCAAGGGAACGGCCACTTGTGTTCTTAAGAACGCCTCTTGTGCCTGTCTGTGCGGACGTGTGCCAGGAGGAGGGGATGTGTGTGTGTGTGTGTGTGCGCCTGTGTGCGCGTGTGTGTGTGTGTGTGTGTGTGTGTGTGTGTGTGTGTGTGTGTGTGTGTGAGTGCGCCTGTGTGCGTGTGACTTCTAGTGGCATCTCCATAGTGATCTCATGTACCTCTGATAGAGGTGTGTTGGGTTGTCAGTTTATACTTGCATGTTTCCAGTTTCCCAGAGCAGAGTTGAGGATCGTGCTAAGCGCTGCACCCATCCCCATTCGCTCAGGAACAAGAGCGCCCAAATAAGAGCACGTCCCAAAGTCAGGGGTCTGACCCAGACGGAGACTCGGATGCGGAGAAAGAGGGGCGTTCTGTTTAAAGGCAAAACGGCAGAAAATTGAATTTCCTGTTGTGACTGGAACAGAATGTAGCACTACACCTGGCAAATGAAATGAGAAATTACAGACTGGAGCGGGCGGATCAAGCCCAGCACTGCTCTGTGCTGCTCACAGCATCTTCTCCTGTCTGTTCGTTTAGGCCTCAGCCCTCAGTTTCATCTCCCAGCGACGCTGAGGTCTCCCTGGATTAAGAGACACAGTACACACACACACACACACACACACAAGCTCTCTCTCTCTCACACACTCACTCACACACACACACATACACACACACACACTCACAAGCTCTCTCTCTCTCACACACATACACACACACACACTCACAAGCTCTCTCTCTCTCACACACTCACACACACACACACACATACACACACACACATAAACACACACACACACGCAAACACCTGTTGCTCTTTCATCATTTTCTAACGCTAATCTCATCTGCAGTTCACAAGCTATAACTAGCACAGACACGGGGCGATATTGTTTCAAAGTGTTAAAAGTTTTTTTAGGATATAATTACACCCACCCACGCCTGTCACACACACACACCCTCCCACCCTCCCACCCGCCAACACACACACACACAATCGTGTTGGGTTTCTCCAAAGGAATGTGGACCACCCATGACCGACCAAAAGAGGGGTTTGAGAGGGTGCATCTGCCTGGCCTCCTGAGCTGACCCTCGCACAGGCGACCAAGCTGAAAACCTGGCAACCCTACTCTTCATCGTCTACTACAACAAGAGACATTCAAATAAGTAATATTTTTGAAAATATTCTCACTGCAACATGTTTTTTGTCATCCAAGACGTATTACGTAAAAAAAAACAACAGGAGAAACATCTCGGGTCTCAGGTGATTGTAGACATAGTGGTGTTTTCATGTCAATCTGTCTGAATGCTACTCTTCTTATGATTCGAAAAAGAGATTTTGACGTAAACCTGTCAGCACAGAAATGGGAGTGCACTTCAGCGATGATGTCAGAGGAGGGAAACAGCTCTCTAGATAATGTTTGACTGAAGGACCTGCACCATGACTGACTGGTGGAAGTAGCGTGCTTCCTCCTTCTCCAGAGTCTTCACTGAACGCAGAACGGAAGGACACGGAGGAGAGGAACAGCGCGTCCCTCTTTCCTCTCTCTCCTCCACACGGACATGGGGGAGCTTAATCATCAGCAGATTTGGAAACATCCATGCCAAGGCCGCCAGCCCCGCGCCTGTCCACAGTGTTAAATTCGTTACACAGATCTTTGTCCCAAGAAAGCCGCTGTCTAGGTTTTCGTGGTCTGACTGCATTATTTTGCAGACTGCCACAGTCCACTTTTTTTCAGCCAAGCTAACTGACAAGGACGTGATTTCCTTCCCCCTCTGGAACCCAGATTCAGGATTTCTTTTGTTGATGAAGCACAGACACTTGTTAAAAAAAAATGTGTCTGTGGTTCACCACTGTACACTAACAACGTGAGATCTCTTATAAAAGTGTCTGCTGTGCTGTGTTTTCAGTTATAAACAGTGTATAACACGATTATAGCTCTGCACATACATCCCCAAATTATGTGACCCCTGAACTGAGTACAGGTGGGGCGTGAGGCACAATTTAATTATTTGTTTCTTCAATCAGCGAAACCAGAGTTTAAAAACCATCTCTGACCACACACACGTCTGGTTTGAGCCAGGAATTCTCCCTTGGGACACACAGAAAGGATTTCGGGCTTCTGCTGTCAGAATTCACTCAACCTCCACGGTCAATCTGGAAATTTCTAATTCAGTTTTTTTTCTTCTTTCCTTCTTTCGTTTAATGAAAGGCGAGCTTCTCGGATTCGCCGCGCAGCATTTGTCCCAGCGATCGCGGTAACCGCTCTCTCCGCCCGCCGCTTGCTCTGAGCAGCTGGCTCCGGTCCGATCCGGTCCGATCCGGTCCGATCCGTCTCGGTCACATGGTCACTGCGGCCGGCTCGTAGTGTACAGCTGTTTGGGGCGTCAGGTGTCCCTTTGAACCTCTTCCCTCGGCAGATATAAAATCCTAGCGCTCCCCCCACCCCCCCGCCCCCTTTGTCATGAGCATAGCCATAGAAAATGCCAGAACTATTACAGATAACTGTGAGAAAATAGACTTGCTAATTTAAACAAGATATCAAGTGTTTCCACCATGATGCCTATAGCCATGTAGCAAAACCATACATGTATCTTGCAGACTTATTATTGGTCAAAAATATGCCACAGAGTCAGCGAGATTAGCCCCACGCTAGCCCTCTCTCTCTCTCCCTCTCTCTCTCTCTTTCTGATGACATCATGTGAAAAAGACAGGACCTGGAGTCTTGATCAATGACCTACCGGCTCATCCCCACCCCCAGTAAAAACAAGTTAGATGGTCAGTTTTAATATGCCGACGTCATGTTTATGAAGTTAACTGCCTAACGTTAAATGCCTGGTTTCTTCAACAGAACAACTTTAAGCACCTTTGCAAAGCATCGGTGGTCAGATTATCCTTGAATTACAACAGCAAAATTCAGTATTTAGACACCTAATTGATACTGTTGTGCTGATTAGCTGGCGTGGTCAAAGACAAAACAAGATTGAAGGCGTCCATTAGGAGCAGAAGAAGTACTTCAGTTGCAGCTTCTGAACCAGCGTTCTGTCAATCATTACAGAAGCATTAGACCCATTATGCCCCCCCCCCCGCTGACACGCGTGTGGTCATACATGCTGTTAAAGCACCTCCTCTTCTATCAGCGTGTCTGCACCCTGAAAATCCCCCGGTGTTAAATATTAAAGGCTTTCTCCGATAAATGGAATACCATCGCCAAAATGCTTCCCTCGAGCAGGTGTGCCAAACTTCAGCCAAAAAATTAGTTTTAAAATTTCCCAAAAAAAGATTTGAGCATGTGCAGTGAACCCTGGGGAAACTGTTTAGTCAAAGGCATGAAGCACATTATCTGCAAGAAATAAATGCTTTTAAAAAAGCGTTTAAGGCTCTGTACACCTCCTGGACTTCATTTCATCATAGATTAACATTTCCTTTGAATAGACACTAAAGCATCAGGGATATGCTAATTACATTTCAAAAGATGTACTGCAGAAAGCAATATTGTGTATTTTTTAACAGAGGAGGAAGTCCGTGAAATTATATCCATCTCAATTCATCATCCAGTGATTCGGGTTTTTTTTTTTTTTCATTCACTTTTCCAAGACAGAAAACCGATGACCAACGATCTCCAGTCCCGAATCAGCCCGCCTCCACCACCACGACGAGCGCAACCAGCGCTTCAGGCGAGCGAAACTGAGCACAGAGGCCAATCTCCCGCCTCCCGCCAATCTCCTGCTCCTGCTCCTGCCCCTGCTCCTGCACTGCACCTGCTCCTGCTCCTGCTCCTGCACTGCACCTGCTCCTGCTCCTGCTCCTGCACTGCTCCTGCTCCTGCTCCTGCTCTGCTCTGCTCTGCTCTGCTCTGCTCCTGCTCGCTCCCGGCAACTTTAAAGTGCACGGCGTGGACATCAAAGGCAGCCGCCGCCGCTGCGCTGATAGCCCCCTGATGACTGATATATCGCCGCTATCCGCGGTGCTGATCAGCCAGGATAGAAGCCAGGCCCACACACCGTCACAGGAGCGGACGCAGCGGACTCAGACTCGCAAACAGAGAGGGGATAAAAACGATGGAACCACCGCTTATGTTAGGTAAACATAACATAGACATTCTGAGGAGAACTTCAAATGACATCAGAAAGCTTTGCAATGAACTGTGTTGTCTAAATGGGACGATAATGAAAATCAGATTGTGGCTAAAGCGCACTCAAGCTCAAATTCCCCAAGTGGAGACATTCTCCTGTGCCAACTAAAGCATGACTCCACTGGAAAAAGGAAGATACAGCGGTGTCTCTGCTAACGTCAGTTATACTTTATTTAAGTTAAACTTTATCTGCATTTAACCCATCCTAGCTGCTCTGGAGCAGTGGGCAGCCACAGTGCAGCGCCCGGGGACTGAACTCCAGTTCTGCACCCAGGGGTTCGATTCCCAGAGTCGTGGCACTTCCTATACAATGAACCTTCCTCTGCCTGGAGCCACTGCTGCTTCCCTCTGTCGTAATACCATGGAAAAATCACCAGGACTGTCTGCTCTGTCTTTCTTTTTTCTGAAAGAAAGAAAGAGCCAGCACTCATTAGCCTCCTTCGATGAGATCCGAGCTCCCTGACCCCCCCCCCCCCCCCTCAAGGATTCGACTGGCACCACCTGGAACGGGGCGAGCCCGCGTTTGGGAAGTCACGTGACCCTACCCACCGCGGAGGCCCACTGGGGCGATGACGAGCCGACCCGTCATAACACACCCAGGTGAGAGTCTTCACCTAAAAACAGCTGCTCATTAAATACCGCTCACACACTCCCACGCTGTCCCGCCAAGCTGCACCCGCAGAGTTAACCGACTGGATGTGACACCACTGACAGCTGCGTGCAAACGACAGACCGCAGAACACCAGCGCGCAGAACAGACAACAAAACAAAGAATGACCAGTAATGCGCTAAATAGAATTATGCGTTCTGTAGAGTACAGCATTACTCACAGATGTCAGTACACTGGACGGAAAAGCAGAAGACAGAGACCGTTACCACAGGCAGAATTAAAAAGAACAGACAGCAGGGTACTGAAGACAGATAGATATTAGCACTGAGAGGAGAAAGTTGTAGACTTAGCAGGCAACGGTACACAAAACAGGCAGCAGAAGGCTGTATGTTACAGACAGTTATACACAGACAGGGACAGGAGAGAGCAGCAGACAGGTATACAGAGAGAGACAGCAGAAGGCTGTATGTTACAGACAGAGACAGAAGGGAGCAGCGGTACAGAGAACAGGGAGAAGCATAGAGACCAGGCAGCAGTAAC
The DNA here is from genome assembly GCA_039654925.1 of Anguilla pacifica. Lineage (NCBI taxonomy): Eukaryota > Metazoa > Chordata > Actinopteri > Anguilliformes > Anguillidae > Anguilla > Anguilla pacifica. The sequence continues at coordinate 51,315,646 of CM077293.1, forward strand.
AGGAGAGAGAGAGAGATGTGATGCGGGAGGGGGACGGGTCGCACGAACATGGGAACCTCCATCTCCCCTCCGAAAAACGGGCGAAGAGCAAACAGTGCGGAGGAGAGCGTTCCCCTACATGGGACAGGGGTTTTAGGAAGGGGGGGGGGCGGCTGGCAGGGCTGGGTGCTGCGGTTCCTTCACTCTCCCATGTTTACACTGCTGCCCGCTCCGGGGTCAGATTCAGGAATGTTTTGCCCAAATGAACGCAGGTTTTTTTGGGCAGTGACTCCAGAGGAGGGCGGAGCTTCTCGTTTCTCGGAAGCACGCATAGTGATTGGTGCAAACCCCTCCGCAGGTTCCCGCGGCGCTTCAGTACGCTACCCCCCCCCCCCCCCCCGCGCTTGTTCACGAGTCATTTCCACGACTCGCCGTTTACAGGAAGCCCGACGCCGGCCTGGAACGGCTCCTGGAACACAAACGAGCGACGGCGAGCAGCGGAGGAGTTCCAGAACTCCGCCCCCATCAGCCCGGCCCGCGAGCGTGCCCTCTCCATGGAAACGCTGTCACAACACAGCCCTCTGTCAGAGGGAGGTCACCCTGGAAATCCGGGAGAGAAAGAGGGGCAGGACAGGGCAGAGATAGAGAGAGATAAGGGGGAAAGAGAGAGGGAGAGAGATGCAGGGGTCCACCCCTCGATCGTATATCTGGGGTCTCTAGCATGGCGTGGGGAAGGGAGGGTTAAACAGACACAGTGAACCAATCACGATGTTCCCCGCATGTCTGACGGTCACATGGAACATCGCTGAGGGGCAGCGTCTCCCCGCGCTTCACACTGAAACTTATTTTCCGCACTGAGAGTTATAACCTCCAAAACTGCGTGGCTTCAACGACGCGAACAAACAACGACCGGAATTCTTCATACCGAACACACACACCGAGAAGGAATGCAGTCGCTCGTTTCCATAGTGACAAGCGGGCCTCTGTCACACTGGAAGGATGACATCAGGGAGGGAGAGCACCCCCGTACCGGGCCGGTGCCTCTCCGTGACGGTGCGGGCATCGTGCCTCCAGCTGCGGGGCGGCACTACCACACCAGAGCCGCTCGGGCGCCCGGGCGCATCTGACTCACCGGCATTAAATATTTAAGCGGCGTGGGACCAGCGCCGATTCCTCACTGCCTAATGGAGAGGAGCTCCCGGCCTGCGGCGATGACCCTGCCGGATTCACACGCTTCCTCCGCCCCGTTAAGCTGTCAGGACCGGGACCGGACCGGCGGACACTGCTGACTGCAGCACTCACACACTCTACATCACCCGCGTGCATTATTAATACTGCGCTGGACTGCGCCCCCCCCCCCCCCCCAGAGAGCGTGGGTTTGAAACAGAGGGTTTTTTTAAAGGTCCCAGCCCTTTTCAGTGTTATTCCTGAAAACACAACAACCTGCTACACTTTACACACAAAGAGTGTTGGATGAGAAAGGCTGAAAAAACACACATTTATTAAAAAATGCTGGGACAAAATATTAATAATTCACCTCTTTCAAAACAATGTATTGCAGTATACTATTTTTTATTGCATGGGTTGCTTAACTACTCTTCAAGACCCGGTCCAATGCCAATTTCGGTGTGCCCCTTCCCATAGACATTGTAATAAAAACCTGATGGCAGAACCACTTTAACCAAAATACGGTGAGCATATTTTTTAGCTGATGACACGGCACCGTTTGAACTATCACACGTTATTATGAAGAGAACTGGAAACCTCTCCAAGTAAAAAAATAAAAAATAAAGAAAAAGAAAAACAAAGCAAAGAACAAAGCGTGAAGCTAAATCTTCCATCGCTCAGTTAACCCAGCTAGGCTGGGAGCAGTAGGCAGGGAACAAGGTTTGAGTTGCCTTTTTTTTCCCTTTGGGGTATTTTCCTTTTCTTGTCTTTTCTGAAATCAGGACCTTGGAAGTGGCTTGGAGACGCCTGGATTGAAATATCACCCGACTCTGCAGGTGTTCGTAAAACAAAAATCACTTCCCACGGCCTGTTCCCGCACTGCAAGTCCGTCGCTCGCGATCCCGGCTTTCCTGCCGCGCATCCATTTCAGTTTCCTGAGACGCACGGCGTACACTATCACCCAGAGATTACGGTGAGAAAATCACCCTCCTGAGGTGGAAATCTTCCTGCCAATGGGACATCCACAGAGCTTAATTACTCCACCGTTACACGCGACAGCTGCAAAGAAAATGTTCAAATCAGGCCCCGTCTGCAGGCCTGTACAGACAGAGGTGTTCTCATTTTTTTCCTCTATCTCTCTTTTTCAGTATTTTGTTTGGAAACTTCACTTTAAACCCAATTCTCTCTGAAACCACTACTGATCTGGCGGGCTTGGCAGAATCAAAATTCAGAACCAGGTAGCCTATATTTCACAATATCTGCCAATGATCGTTGTGACTGCCATGTTGAATATTAGAGACAGGACCACTGTCCCAATATATCCACAGGTTCGGCTGTGATAAATGACGGTTGAGTGTTGGGAGATGGACAGACTGACAGTTTCAGCACAGGTGGCTGCAGCAGTACGCTGGCTCTTTCTGCGCAAACAAGTGTGAAGCTCGTAGGCTAGACAACGGTAGCGGGGTCCACGGTTTACACGTGACACTATCCAAACAAACTGCTGTTCAAATTAGCTTCATTCAAGCTGATGTGAAAATGCTAATCACAATCACATCGTTATCAGCTGTTCCTCTATTTGTGTCAACAACTCAACACACAGCACACCCTGCTAACAGGGCTAATGTTAGTGTGATCACTCTTCATAAAAAACCACTGATTAGCACATCTCTTTCCAGATACCGAGCTATGCGTCTACCCACTGTACACATTTGTATTTATTATTTATTTTTCCGAGTGGTTTTACATCTGAATCTTATTTCCTGCTGGTGATGGAAGAGGCTGAACTGTTATAAAGGGAACACAAACGCTACCAGTGTGGAGAATCACCGCTATACAGCCATAGGCAACGTTTCAGAACGGCCACTAAAATAAGGCTGTCAACTGACTCGTCAGGCCAGACAGGAGGCAGGAGGCAGGAGGCAGGAGGCAGGAGGCAGGAGGCAGGAGGCAGGAGGCAGGAGGCAGGAAGGCCTATACTCTGATCCATATTGCCGGAGAGTAACTGCCCACATTTAGCCCGGCACTGATTTCAGTTTCATTCCAAATAACATAAACTAGCGTTTATTGTGACAAGAGCACTTAAGTTCTTGTTACAAATCAGTAGATAGCATGGAAAGGAAACACTGTCCTTTTATTTTTCCTCTAACACCCACCATGCATGCGTGTGTGTGCACGCACACACACACACACACAGGTACATACATTCCATGTTTTTATAAAACCTTTAACTTTTTATTGTAAGTTTTATGCCTATACTTGCATGCCATTTCAAGAGTTTATTTCTTTTAAAAAGACCTTCCTCTAAGGTCTATTCAATTCAGAAAGTTAGTCTGAATTACTATGAACACGTCTGTGTTTCAACACCCTGAACAAGGGAGTGGAAAGAAAACACTTTCCAAGAAGTTGAGCATAAATCTTCGAGAGTGATCTAGCCTTCTGTATGCAGAAAAAAAAAAAATATATATATATATATTATCCTCTGATAAAGCGAATAACAGCATTGGGGAGAGGACTGTCCTGATTCCTGATTTGAGCTGCAAGCTCCTGGCACAACACTGCCCCCTGGAGGCCCCTGGAAAACATGTTCTCATCTCCTACGCAGTGTGGGGTGACTGTTCCCTACCACCATTAACCCAGGGGGTCTAAAAGCTGGGCCTCACACCCTACAGAACCCTCCTCAGGCACAGTCAGCACGGTGAGTTATTACACGCTTTAATACCCCTGCCCATAAAATAAGACTGCTCCCTGTCCGCGCGTGAATTTACTTTTCAAACGGAACAGGTTAAATCATTATTATTATTACAATGATATCTGGAGCTTGTACTCCAGCCAAAAGGACGGCACAGTGCATAAATCTTAGCTGGACTAAAAGCCATTGTCATTTCAGCCCAGCGCTTTGAGTCACTGTTACTGTTTAAAAGTTTTCTTTAATAAAGGGGCTAAAGCCAATTCAGTCGAGCCCAGAGCTGAAGTACAGCTCAGCAGCAGCTGTTTCGGACACCAGTCACACGTTTAAATTTAACAGTTAAATTCACACCATGCTAACAGGAGAGATGTTGAGGGTGAGGGACCTCAGAAACCACCCCCCCCTCCCCACTCCCCCCCCCCGCCCCCCCCATTGTGGCTGAGGGGACGGGAGGGTTGCCATGTTGTGTAAGCGGAGAGCCCACAGGAGCTCCGCAGCTGTTCGGCGTTTTTCCCCGCTCCGCCACAACTGGCGTATCACGGAACAAAGCGGGAATGTGATCGGACCGCCGGCGGGAACGCCATCGGACCGCCGGCCCGGGCGGCCTCGTCTTTTATTTCACCCCCCCGCCCCGTCCGCCCGCCCGCTACACCCCGCCAGGCCTCTCCGTTTAATCTGGGTTTGGCTGGAGACACCGCGCGTGACAATACCCATAACGTTCTAACGCTCCGCGCTCGCCCGCTGGACGACTTCCTTCGGCACTTCACACGACGTCACTGCGACGGCCGCACTGTGAAGCCGCAGATACGGTTTTAAACACGACTGCGTACAACTCCTTACTCCACACCATCAGGCTGAAATGGTGACCCTTTATAATCCCTACCGTCCACATCCTTCTGCTTTTCATTTCTTAAACAACTACGGCAATTCTGTAAGTATGTTTTTCTATGTGTGGCGTACACAACATTCTCACCACAAAGCCATAAGCTCTTCAGAGGACAAAGGGACCAACTTCACATTCCTTCACAAGGACAGTAAACACAAACGGCTCCGCCCGTCCCCCAAAATGGCCACAGCTGCTACTGACACGGGAACAAAGCCCCGCCCATTTCAGACATTCGGAGATCAGACGCACAGCAGAGCGTTCTCTCGCACACGCTACCCATAGACACACCCCCTGCTGGCGACGAGAGACAAGGGGACTCGACATCGCGAGGTTCCGGAAACCTCCGCAGTCGCGGGGTGGGGGTCGGACAGACGCCGCCCCGCTCCCCGGCGACCGACCGCGCTCTGCTCTGCTTCTCAACGCCGGCGTTCAGCGGGAGCGCTGACAGACCCTTTCAGAGCGACGCACCTGAACGCTTCCCGCTGAAAACACGCCTGTGTGCGGCTTCCTCCCGTAACGGCCGCCCGAACGCCCGCGGCTCTGTTTTTATTCTGCTCTCTTTCCGCGGGGCGGGGAACCTTCCGCGTGATTGATGAGGCGTTCCTTCCGCGCACAAAAGCGTAGCGCGTGAGTAATGTTTCCGAGGAGTTACATCAACGCCGCCGTCGGAAAAGCCAAAGAAAACGAATCGGCCGCTGATCTCCTCCAGACGCCCCCCCTCGCGGAGGAGAACCTCCCTCGCGTCTCCGCAGTCCTTCAGCGCACCATCGCCAGGACGTGGCACGGCTCGATCTCCATAGGACCGTTACGTGGGTCTCCAGAAACGTCCGGGGAATATCCTTATTTGATTTATTTCTCCTTACTCATAGGCCTCCCTGCATCCAACCAGACCATCCCACTTAACTGAGGACCCAGGCATATCCAGAACCCAGGAAAGGGAGCTTCAGCAGTAGGTATATCCACAATGGCCAAGGAGAGCGTCATGACAAACTTCTGGTCGTTAAATTAAATGTCTCTGATCACACTCCAGGGAAACACAATCTTTGGCGTCACACACACACACACAGACACACACTGACACACACTCACTGACACGGCTCATCTCTACGCCGTGTGTCTTGTGGGAAGCCGTGCTCTAAAGATACTCCCTCTTCAATGGCAGTGGGTCTTTTTTTTTTATATAAGGAACTGCACTCTGCTTCCAAACCTCCTGGAACATCACCAGTTTACTCACTCTAAAGTTTTCCAGTGTGGGAATCCCCCACTGAAGCGTTAAACTGCGTCCTGATGACCTCGAAGTTTGGAATTCTCCCAGGAAAATAATCCCTAAAACTGCCCAAGCACCCACAAAAGCACGAAACTCAGAAAGCCAAAAATAGAGTTTTTAAAAAAAGCATAATAGGTCTAGGCATTTCCACTGAATTTCCACAAAAAACTAATTCAAAATTGGTCATTCGAGTAAGGATGGACGTTGCCCAGCATAAAGGTATAGTTTTAGTGATATCCTGTTCAGACTGCACATGAACGTACAGTCATGCTATAGCTGAACGAACCACTTCCTTCAGAACAGAGGAGTCGATTCATGACTGTTAGTGTAGTTACTGAAAATACAAGGTGCTGACAGACTTAAGTCTTATATGATGGCTTTTCATTCACAAAATAAAAGCCATGCCTAGCTACGAATGCTATTGATATATCGGACGTATGATTGAGATACATTATCTTCTGTTCATTTTCTCTAACACGTTTGATGAATCCCTCAAAATGCGTTCACCATCAAAAAGCAACATTTTATTTTTTCCATTTGTGAAACTGAAATGTAATAGCGCAATTTTCTAAGAAACGAAATGGCGGGTTTCGCCACGCTACAGTAAGGGCGACGCATCGAGTTAGCGCACGTTAAATTATTCGGAAACAAACAGATAGAGTTTCCCTCGCCTAGCGCTCTGCGCCGTGCCCGCAGCTGAGCGGAATACCTCGTCTTTCAGCGCGAGGAGCCCAAACGTTACAGAGGGCTCAGGTTTCGCTGGAGGCGGGAACCTCAGGTGTGCGGTACGGGGGGGACGGGGGGGAAGGACGCGCGCCAGACTGCATTGTTTCTGCAGGGATAAGCGCAGGATTACCTGCAAATCCCCTCCTTTCCCAGAGGTTTCCTCCGCTCTGCCACGCGCCGTGTGCTTCGCAAGCGGCTCAGGCGTTAGCGCTGACAGGTAGCGCTATCCCTGCTAGCGCACGCCGGCGCGTTCTGCAGCCCAAACAAAACAGCGGCGGTGACTGACGACCGGGATCGCAAAGCTCCGATGCCACGAAAATGCGCATCGCCATCGATCCTCCTGGTGTTTGGGTGTGAGTGCCAATCTTTTTTTTTTTTCTTTGTCGAATCTCGCTGCCGTGGGATTCAGGGCAAAGTCGTTGACGCCCCTGGAGCTGAACCTTGTGGACAAAAGTAAATGAATAATACAAATAAAACCTTCAAAAATGCTTCGGCCTCCAATTTTAAAACAAGAATGTTAACTATGATATATTTGGATATATTGTATATTTTCAGAAAACAGTGAATAATAATAATAATAATAATAATAATAATAATAATAATAATGGTGGATTTCTCATGCCACACATTTCATCTTGACATTTCAAAGCCATTTTGTGTCAAAACTCTCACTAACTGTGAGGCAGAGGGACATTATTAATATGAATTAATCCTTACATATATAGAGAGGGGAAACTGAGGGTTCACAAGTACACAGTCCTTCAGTTACCACGGATACGCGCTCCATAACTTCATAACTGAGCCAGCGCGAACACAGCCTCAGCACCGCATCTGTTTTCTGTAGACGAGTCCGGTTCTGTCAACAAGTCCGGTCAACATCAAAGCGCCCCTCTTCAGTGTTCCGCCCGGTACCGTGGAACTCACCGTGACCCCCCGCCTGGGACAGTCATCCTCGCGGTCACAGAGAAACTCAATCATCGGGCTTTTGTCCGCGGTTAAAAAGCGGGAGGTAATAAACGTCGGCACGTAAATACGAAAGGGGGGTAAACTACGAACCGTCTGTCCGTCGCCGTGGTTTCAGGAGAACGAGCCCTGCGGGAGATCAGAGGAGCGGCGCGCGACAGGATGAGCGCACGAGAGCGGAGCTCAGACTGCTCTGTGATGAGCCATTACACCAATTACCGACAACGCGCTGCAGCCGCCTCCTCACCTGGTCGCAATTACGCACCGCGCGGCTCCCCCCCCCCACCCCGCCGACTGCGAAGCGCTCTGGGCCCGAAACCCAAGCTGGGCTCCAGGCAGCCTGGACACGGAGGATACCTTCCTTCCAAAAGCCCATTCACAAAAGGGCCTTTGATTTGACGCCGTTTCCCAGTTTCCCTCCGCATGCTGGAAGCGAGCCGCAAACAGCACGAGATGGGGATACTGATACGGAGGAGGAGGTTAACCCAGGGACAGGGAGAGACACCGGAACATTCCTGAGCCCGGCTCTCCACATCAGCAACGCAATTACCTGGCCCGCACAGCGCCATTCTCCCGCCACAATATGCCAGAAAACCATCAATCTGCCTGAGAGAGAGAGACAGAGAGACAGAGAGAGAGAGAGAGAGAGAGAGAGAGAGAGAGACAGAGAGAGAGAGAGAGAGAGAGAGAGAGAGAGAGAGAGAGAGAGAGACAGAGAGACAGAGAGACAGAGAGAGAGAGTCAGAGAGAGAGAGAGAGTCAGAGGTTCTGACTTGTTGCCTCCGCAAATTCATTTAATTAAAGTACAAGTCAAATCCCTGCAACGACACGCATATTTAGGAGATTATTTATCTATATAATAATAATAATAATAATAATAATAATAATAATAATAATAATAATAGTAACGCAAGGCTAACTAGTCCAACACTAGTCTTGCATGACAGATGTGCTTCCAATGATTAGAACCCAACTCCCCCTGCCTCTGCTACACAAACAGCCCCCTCCTGTCCTGATTGGACCCCCCACATGCCCCCCCCTCCCCCCCACAGCGTCCAGCCTGAGCAGCTCACAGATCATATTCCTCTGCTAAATTCTACAACACCCCTCCTTCTTCAATCCTGACGTGTAATATGACCCAGATCAAATTGATCAGGCCCTGGATAATAATTATCCTGTGGTTAACCTTTAAAATATAAAGTGAAGTATTTCATGCGTGTATAAATATTCAAATATAAATATGAAGTATTTTTAGGTCTGTCCGTGTGGGAAGCAGGGAACAGGAAACCGGAGCAGGGCAGCCCACCTGAGTTCCACTGTGAGAAATGAGTCAGTCTAATATGTGCATGTGCCCCTGCTGCAGCCTCTCAGCCAAGGAGAGGGTTTCCTGCAGGTCACCTGACCGGGTTCAGCCTCTCAGACAAGGAGAGGGTTTACTGCAGGTCACATGACCTCGGACTCCCACACTCGCCTCCCTTCAGCTTGACCCTACCAGGGAAATAAATCAACTCCTGGACAATGCCCCCCCCCCACCCCCCCTCTCTTACTAACCACTTTCGGAGTCACACGGCCAACTCTCAGATCAGTACATCGCGTCCCCCTTTCACAAATCAGTGCATCGCGTCCCCCTTTCACAAATCAGTGCATCGCGTCCCCCTTTTACAAAGCACACCGTGTGCTCCCATCTCAGATAACTTTCCAATGGTGCCGGATATCAGCCTAATACAATATCAACCTGCGGACTGGCAAAGTTGTTGCCTCGCCTCAGTGCCACAGTTTGACAGGTAAACACCTAACTACCCCTCCCCCCCGGGCACTGGGCAGGCCCATACACGACAGGACACGCTGAACCACAGCCTGCGGCTCGTAAGTCTAGCAGCGTGCGCGAGAGACAGAGCTGCTCAGGCTAGCCGGACACGGTTTCATGACTTTCATGATTTTTTTTTTTTTACACGCTTTCGCGATGTTGCTGATGACTCTTGAGAGGTCTGCAGCATCATCTTTCCAGCGCAGTCTGAAATAAGCGAGTGCTTCACAGTAAAGTAGCGCAGGCTTAATCACACAGAGGCTTGGGTTCACAGACAGGCTGGGGAGGGACAGAGCCGATCAGCCTGGCCTTGATCACGGGGGGGGGGGGGCGTTCTGACCCAAAGCGCCGACCCGGGGCGACTCTAAGGATACTCCACGCCGTAGACGAGGACAGGGTGAGGGTTCGGTAAGCCGATCTCCAGGGTCTGGGCGGGGCTTCTCGCCGTGGCGACGACTGACACGGGATAGCGTTTGGGTTCCCCCCCGCGGGTCCCTGATTAAAATCATCCCGCCCCGTCACAGAGCAGACGGCCCTGCGCGCCGAGAGGCTAGGGTAGCCAGACGGCCAGTTCTCCACCGGAACGTCCCGCTTCCAAATGACCTGTGCAGGTCTGGCATGTCCCAATGTCCGGCCTGAGTAACCGGGGGAAGAAAATGAGCCCACAGTTTGTACTGAATTCCTGAGGTTCCAACGTCGGTCCCCCCCCCCACTCCGGTTCGACAGCCCCTGACCTCGAATTTACGCTTATAGCTGTGCATGTTGTCCTGACACAATAAATTTTTATTGTGAGAAAGCGAGTTCAATCTAACACAAACTGAGTGGCATGACTTTTTTCCGTCCAGTGACAGAGAAGAACAGGAGGTTCCGTTATGAATCGGGCACTCTAGGGTATAAACATCGTCTGCACTGTGATTTCTCTGTGATTCCCCCCCCCCCCCCCCCCCAGCCCCCACATCCTGTGCGCAGACTTCAAAGGCCGGGCAGTGACAGCTGCGATACATCTCCTCGTCACCCTCGTTAAGAGAACGGCCTCGCTGCTCCCAACGCCGGCTTGACACCCCAGACAGGCGCGCCATTGTCAGGGCCTAAATGGGACCCATTCTCCCCCCCCCCCTCCAACCTCACCCCCCCCCCCCCCCCCCCCCCCCGCCGCGCAGTCCGCGAGGCTCCCGTCGCTAACGGCCGCTTTTACCCGAGCGACAGACACGCCCGCACGACAGGCGTCTGCAAGGCCCGGCCGTCAGGGTGCGAGACGTTTCCCAACGAGGGTTGGGCCCCACGCCAGGCCCGGAGCCCCAGAGACGCAACCTGAGCTGGCAGGGGGGTCGCCGCGAGGGGGGGGGTCGAGGCTCTAGGT
>CM077293.1:51331486-51368986 GCA_039654925.1 Anguilla pacifica
CCACCGATCGCTCGCGAACGGTGGAGAGCCCGGACAGGACCTCGGGCTAAACGCCGTTATCAATCAAACAACATTCTCTACCGCTCTCATGAGCAGTCCCTGTCCGCTCTCCCAGAATTCCTGGCATTTTCAGAGGGGGGAGTCACTTTCTAGTGTCGGGACTGCAGTGCGTTTGAATAAATACTAAACTGCTTTAAATTGACCACTTGACCGGTCTGCATAGACGTGACTGAGCAGCACTGCGTCAGAGGTATGCTCTTCTGTCCTGTAGACTAAATTAAAAAGGCAGACTGAACCTAACAAACACCGCTAAGCTTCTACAAAACACACACGTCACCCACAAAGTACGTCTGACCTTTATTTCCACTGCTAGCACCAGGAGGGCTCGCAGCGTTTGTACACAAGCGAGAGACCGTTTAAGTTTAGCATGTGTGGACCGTGAAAAAGACAAACCTCCTTTATGACTGGCCTGGCAGTGGAAATGTCCCAATTACATTTTCAGTGCTCAAGTTTCATTTTGTTGTTGCTTTCTTTTGTTAAGTTTCACTTTTTTTTATTCTTTTTTTTTTTTTTTTACAAGGAAAATCTGCCAGGACTGTTTTTCTATGAGAGCTTTGTTCAAAAACATTTGAGCAACCCTGTCCTAAAAAACGTGGTGATGATTCAGGACACAACCTTTCTCAAATTCCATTCAGACTGCTTTGTTAAACTTGTTTTCACCCTATTCCACCGAACAGAAAGACTCCGTGATCCACGTGTGCCTTGTCCACCAGCTCACTGCTGTGTCCCATTCTATGAGCACTTGGCCCCTCAGCGAATAGCATGCCGTCTCCATCCTCCGCCCCCCGGTTAGCCCCGCCCATCACGGCTCCACCTGGACGCAGGTAGGTTCGAGGACTTCTTTGCTTTCGCTCTTTGTTAGGGTAGGAAGACCTGGAATGGGCGGCAGTGTATGGTGTACTGGTTAGGGAAACAGGGCCTGCAGGTTTGATTCCCAGGCAGGACACTGCTATTGTACCCTAGAGCAAGGTGCTTAACTGGAACTGCTTCAGTAATACAGTATATCCAGCTGTGTAAATAGATATTACATAAAAAATGTGAAAGTTGCGTAAGTCTCTCTGGATAAGAGCATCTAATGCCTGTAATATAATGTAATGGAAGGGGTGGCTGTCCCATAATGCCTTGTTGAAGGGACAGGGCGGGGGGAGAGAGCAGGGGGTCCCAGCATTATGGCTGGGGGGGGGGGGGGGGGGCAGTGGTGTTCAGCTGGTGTACAAGCCTGCCAGTTTGGGGGCCATGACCACACTCCACCCCTCCACTGGCTAAACAGGGACCTCATTCTAAATGTGGCCAGCCAATCCCAAGGAGGAATGTTATTCCTGGAGGCCAGAGATTTCCATACAGACAGACGCGGCTGTTCATTCCAGCCCTGTTTACACAGAAGGGGGGTGGGGTGGGGGGGGGGGGGGGGGGGTTCGCTATTTTTTGAGGATTAAGAGTGGGTCGGGGGCTCTTATTTTGGGGAGGGTCCATAAGCCTTACCTACAGCTAAACTCCTCCACACAGATGCCCTGCTCTGTCCTCTTCAGCTGGTTAGCAGAAGAAACCAACAGGCTAACGAGCTTGGTGATCCTTCAGAAAATGATGGCTCAGTTCATACGAGAGTGATGTTTAAAAGATAAGTGTGAAGATAAGTACACAGCATCACACCGTAAGACAAGCTGGCAAATTACACTGGAACCACCAAGCAGTTAGTGCGTTACTGACGTGAACCTGCTGTTTATCTACATCTTACAATCACATAAAGAAAAGGTGGGGTAACTGTGGGGTAAATGTGAGGTAAATACGGAGTAAATATGCAGTAAATGTGGATTAAATGTGGGGTAAATGTTGGGTAAATGTGGAGTAAACATGGAGCTCTCCCTGTTGGCACTCTCCTCCATGTTATCTTGTATCAGTAATATTTGACCCCTGACCCCTGCATCACCAGCGCAAACGCAGCTCAACACCGGTTTGGGGGGACCTCGGGATCCGTTTGGGGGGGCTACGGGCTCTGTTTGGGGGGCTGTGGGCTCTGTTTGGGGGGGCTGTGGGCTCTGTGAGAACCGGCTTCACCCAGTTACCCCAGGAGCGGGCGGTCCTGCCTGTCAGGGGTAACTCCCAGTCAGGCCCAGGGCCCAGACTCCCCGCTGGCTGACAGTGAAGGATTAGTTACAGCACATACGGGGGGCTTTACAGTTTACACGCAGCGAGGGCCACACTGGCGAGGAGGAGAATTTTATTACGATTATTATTATAACTGGGCCTCGCCACATACACCCCTCCGCACAGACACAGGAGTCCGGGGCGTGGAGCGGTGGAGCGTGGAGGAGGTTCCACACAGCGCGTCATCCAGGTATGTGTAATTAAATCCCCGGGCTTGTTTGGAGAACTCAGGGAGTTCCTGTGGAGCTCGTGTCTGAGGCCCCTCTCTCTCTGGTACCCGCTGCAGTACGCCACACACACACACACACACACACACACACGCATGGTTTTCCCACCGCACGCAGAATTCCTGTCCGGACCGTCCGGCGACGCAGACCACTCCCGGGAAGCGGCGGAAACTCCCATAATCCTCTCGCTCGTCCGTAAATAAGCGCTTCGGAATGCGGCCGACGCCGACCCGTGGCCGAGGAGGAGGTCCGGCGCGGCGAGGGGCTTCTGGGTAATCGCTGCACGAGGGAGCCGCATGCCACCGAATGAAAAAAATCCCCGACGACCTCGGCCCAGAGCTCGCTACGCTACATCCTCCGACTTCCTGCCTCGGCGACGCGCAGGTCTGGCTGCGAGTCCCTAATTAACTGAACCTGGTCTTTTTTTTTCCCCTCCGAAACTTACAAGCGGACTACTGTACTCGTGTCTAACGCAGCGAGGCACGGGGGGGGGCGGGGGGGGGGACCTGGAAAACAGCTGTTCATACAAGCTGCCTTGGTTTTTACACTAATGTGCAGAGGGGGCCCCTTTTTCCCACAATGCCGCTGTTGTTGTCCCGCAGCGTGGCGGCTGAAGGCACAGCCCTTGACTTCCTCATTAGGGTGGCGAGGCAGGGCGGCGAGGCAGAGCAGCGAGGCAGAGCGGCGAGGCAGAGCGGCGAGGCAGGGCGGCGAGGCAGGGCGGCGAGGCAGGGCGGCGAGGCAGGGCGGAGAGGCAGAGCGGCGAGGCAGAGCGGCGAGGCAGGGCGGCGAGGCAGAGCGGCGAGGCAGGGCGGCGAGGCAGAGCGGCGAGGCAGGGCGGCGAGGCAGGGCGGCGAGGCAGAGCGGCGAGGCAGGGCGGCGAGGCAGGGCAGCGAGGCAGAGCGGTGAGGCAGGGCGGTGAGGCAGAGCGGTGAGGCAGGGCGGCGAAGCAGAGCGGTGAGGCAGGGCGGCGAGGCAGAGCGGCGAGGCAGAGCGGCGAGGCAGAGCGGCGAGGCAGGGCGGCGAGGCAGAGCGGCGAGGCAGGGCGGCGAGGCAGGGCGGCGAGGCAGGGCGGCGAGGCAGAGCGGCGAGGCAGGGCGGCGAGGCAGAGCGGCGAGGCAGGGCGGCGAGGCAGGGCGGCGAGGCAGGGCGGCGAGGCAGAGCGGCGAGGCAGAGCGGCGAGGCAGGGCGGCGAGGCAGGGCGGCGAGGCAGAGCGGCGAGGCAGAGCGGCCTGCCGCTCGTCTCAGCGAAAGGCAAGAGGTGCCGACCTCAGAGACACGGCAACCAAACTCCTCCACAGCCTCTCTGCACTCAGAGCTAACCGAAGTTAAACAGATCACATCGGGCCCTCTTTCCGAAGGGACAGCTGCTGAGGAAGCTTTTAAACTGCGGGACTGGCCGGGTTTGAGAACCGCTGATCTACATAATATTCAGAGACCTGGTGGAAAATGGGTCTTTATTAAGGTCAAAATTCCGTTTTACGGCTCATAGCGAGGCTCAAATTTTGCAAGGCATGTGAAAGTCCAGCTAATCTTTTTCCTGCAGAAAAATCACTTTTTTTTTTGTTTGTTTAATTTGGCATCAAGCAAGTTCCATTTCACAGCTTCTTCGCCCAGCCCTGACCAGCCCGGTCCAGCCAATCGCAGTGAGCCCTGCCAGGATTTGGCACTCCCAGCCCGGTCCAGCCAATCGCAGTGAGCCATGCCAGGATTTGGCACTCCCAGCCCGGTCCAGCCAATCGCAGCAAGCCGGACCAGGATTTGGCACTCTCAGGCGTGGCTGAAGGCTGAGGGGATTGTGGGAATGTGCGATGGAGTCGGCCAGTGTGAGATACGGCTGTAATGTAACTTGGACTGAAACTGGACTAGAAATACTGATGCTTACATCACTAGCGAAATTTATTTAACCGCACCGATGTTTGTTTTCTATTTCCTTTCGTGTAAATGCTCTGTATACACAACCTAGCGTGAGTGAGTCTGCTGATTTGTGAAGTGAAGCACTTCCAGCACAGTCCACTGGACCCTGCGAACGCTTTGGGAGTGGGTGTCCTTCGCCATGTTTCTAAAACAGGCCGCCCTTTGACTGCAGATTAATAATCACACAGTAAGCAGGACCTCGGTGAAACATTCTTTTTACATGGCCCCTTTTCAACATCGCCCCTTTTCGTGACGTGCGATCTTTTGCAAACCGCTTGATGTGGTTCAGGTCCTTTCTTTCCACCACCGCTGACTCACACTGTACTGTTTAGCAAAAGCGCTAAAGACACGATCCATGTTAAATTACGTCCATAAGCCTCTCTCTGGATGATTCCCTCTGCAGATTCAGATAAACTGCGGCCAGTTTGTGACACCTCCTCAGAAATGTGCTCCCCTCAATCGATTTTAGATGAAACCTGACAGAGGGAAAGGTGCTTTTTTATAGTTTTTGCATCAATGGAAATGGCCCCCTACCATTTTAATGCACAACCGTTTGCACCATTGATAATAACAAAGAGACTATTTTATACAAGCACTTTGTTAGACCGGTAAGTCCATCGTTCATTATGCCTTATTAAAAAAAGCACGATAAGGCTTAATTGCATAATGCATCACACTCTGTTTGGTTTGACCGGGGAGTCCACAGCTCATCAACATTTCCAGCACCGCCACAGGTAGCTACCACAGCACCCCAACCTCAGCACCTCACAGCGCTGCCCCAGGATGTCTACCGTCAACACCCCACCTTTGAAGTTTATTCCCATTCACCAGTGACTGTGACGGAATGAACTTTGCGCCGTGAAGCGCATGTTCTGACTTCCTGCGCCACACAACCACTTCCTCTCCTCCTCCCTCTCTCCCTCTCTCTCTCTCTCTCTCAAACCCCCTGGGAGGCCTCCCTCTCGCTCTCACTCGTTCACTTTCTCTTCTCCATCCTCTCTTTCTCTCGGTCGACGCAGAGAGCCCCCGGCCAGCCGCCTCACACTCCAGGCCCCTCCCACACATCTGACTGCGATTAAAAACAAGGCGTGAAGGCTGGTTCACACCCCCCCCAAACACACACACAGTCCACCGCTTTCCCTCAACCTTCAAAATACCCTGCCCCCCCACCCCACCGCCCCTCCACCCCACACCCCCCACCCTGCCCCTCCTCCCCACACCCCCACCCCATTCCCTGATACAGTCACGCTTCTGTGCAATGCTGATTAACTAGAAACCCCAGGAACTTGAGGAAGCGGTTTATTGCATGTGTGCGTCTGTGCGCATTAATGTGTGTGTGTGTGTGTGTGTGCACATTAATGTGTGTGTGTGTGCGTGTGTGTGTCTGAGTGTGCGCGTGTGAATGCATGTGAGCGTGTGAGAGTAAGTGTGTGTGTGTGGGACTATGTGTGTGCGTGTCTGAGTGTCTGAATGTGTGTGTGTGTGTGCACATTAATGTGTGTGTGTGTGTGTGTGTGTGCATGCTTAAAATGACAAGAGCCAAAAAAACATATAGACCCTTTGCTGCAGCCCAGGTGGGGATAAAGGAGAGAACAACTGACTCCTGGAGAAATGGGGTCAAAGGCTCCTCGGTGTGTCTGTTTGCTTTTTTAGGCCTCCAATGAGAGTGGGGATGTTGCCACGGTTACCACACATTACAACTGAACTGGGAAAATAAGTAAGAATCACTATATAGGTATAATAACAGAAAATGCAGTACAAGCAATATAAAAATACAAGCACTTGCAATGTCCTTGAATGCCTCACTTTTTATCAAACAACGTCACCGATAACACATTGTCCTTAAGAAAAACCCACAGATACTGCGCTGCTGAAGACAACATCACTTATTTCTCATTACTGATTTTTTTAAGTTTTTTTTTTTTTTTTTTTTTTTTTTGCCTTCAGAGGCGCAAGTCATAGCTTGGCAAAATTTTCAAATGTGCCAGAGATCAAACGCTTTAGGGTCAAGTTTAGGAAAATGAGTAATATTGCCAGTATTTTCTCATTATAAGAAATTGAGGAATACACAGCATCAATCTGTCTAAGGGTTTTTCTTTTTCTTTTTTGGAGGGAACAACTTTGGTGAAAAATCAGGCCAATCACATTAAGAAAAAAATTCTTAGAATAAGAAATCCCGAGTCAAGATAAATAAGGAGAAAGTAGAGATGTGATTTTCTGCTGCGCGCTCCTCCAGGGCAGCAGGGCGGGCGTGTCACCGCGGTTGGCTTTCCCCCCCGAGGAGGACGTGTTTCTCACAACCAGACGGGGGCCGAGCTGAACGCCCCGCCCCGCCCGTGCCAAATTTAACCACACGAGCCATCGAAACCAAACCCACAGCCGCGCGCGCCCAGTTTGGCTTTTTCAGAACACGGCAACCCGGCAACGAAGCGGACGGACGGGCGAGACCACACGCCGAGCGGGCAGCCGCACGACGGGCTGTGAGCCGGAGTCGCGACCAAGTGAGAGTGCAAAGTGGGGGGGCTGCGGGTTTGAAGCAGAGGGGTAAAGCGACCCGGGGCATTGTGTGTGTGTGTGTGTAAAAGTGTGAAGTAATTTGTTTTGGCGGGCTGGTTAATCCAGCGGCGTGTGCCCAGCCCAGCCTCGGGCTCCAGCGCCGCGCTACGGGTGTTAGCGGCCGGGAAACGCCCCTCTGCGCCGCGAGACTATTAGGAGGGCTGCCCAGTCGCAGATTTTCCGTCTGCGCTTCCAAAAATATCTTTTTATGCCGCCCTGAATGTGGCCTGCTGTGGGGAGACTTCCCCGCGGGCCCCCCTCGCCTGGCCCGCACCGCGAACCAGGAACACCTGACTGCCCACCTGCACCCCCTCCCCACCCCCCCCCCCCCAATCCCCACCCCTTTACCGGGCACACCGGAACCCCGCTCAACACCACTGGTGTGAACGCTGTTGCCAGAAATGCCTCTTCCTGCAAGCCTGCTGAGCACGACGCATGATGTCAGCTTTGTTTTTTTCACACACAAACAAAACCCCTCCACTTTACCGCCATCTAATTCTGTGGGTTTGCTGTGATCTGTCAGGCCCAACAGCTCTCTCTTTCTCTCTCTCTCTCTCTCTCTCTCTCAGTCTTTCTCTCTCTCCTGAACTCAGATTTTAGTGCGGATACTGACGGAATCAACATAGTTCTGGAGTGTGCTTGCTCTGGCTGCAGTCCGCTGAATTCAGTGTGCATGTTCAAAGTTTGAATCAGACACTGAACCCTTGCTTTGCATCACAACTCATTCAAAACCACTGCATTCAAACACAGTAAAACCTCCAGCACTTCACCAGCAGGATGACCATAATGCATTAATAACAGCATTACAGAAATAATTCAATCAGGGATTAAGAAATTGTATATCTCGAGCTTCAGCGCTGGTCATAGGATCCATATAAAACGCCCTTTGCATCCCCCAAAAGGGCACTTGCTTAATGCAACGCATATTACGGTTCATAACACCAAATCAGTAAGCTATCCAAAGGCACACAACTAATGAAACTTATCTGCTTTATTTACAAATTGCTTCAACGAGGAGGGCTTTTTTATTGCTGAATTTTTTATACCGTGTATCATACCATTTATGTGGTGTAACGTAATGTTTTGTGACCATAAAATAAGCTGCATATTCAGAAGGGGAGCAAAAGACATTCTGATATTGCGAGTCACAAGCTATCTGACGCAGGCGAGTCCAGTCGGCGTTTTTGAAACAGCAGAGAGGGCGAGTGCTTATTGTGTTTATGTGAAGGGTTCGTACGCGACGCAAGGCTTTCCCAGCAGAGTGCGGGCTGGGATTCAACAGCAGGCGACGGCTGTTCTCTCCCGCGACAGCTACCGTAAACACCCGCGGCCGCCTGTTCTCTCCCGCGACAGCTACCGTAAACACCCGCGGCCGCCGCGCTTTGAACTCGCTCTTCTGTTTCGGTCTGCGGAGCCTCACCGCCAATTTCTTCCAGAAGTATCGGCGGTACATCTCTCTGCCGGGCTGCGCCTCGCCGCAATAAACAACAGACACCGGGGCGTGTGCATGAAAGATTACAGCGCCGCTAAAAAAATAAAATAAAATAAAAATAAAACCTGCTGAAAATGCAAGACACCGTTTCTCAGCGATGCGTGAAAGTGTTTAATGGGAGTGTTTTCCGGTCTGGTCGGCATGTGCTGTCAAACGACCGCAGCAGCAGCAGCCAAAAAAAAACCGCCTCGTTGCTGATTTGCATGTAATTAAAAGTCACGCGAAAAGGACATTACCATATTATTACCATTATAATGCGACACCTGGCACACGTCTAGACTTTATCAGGTAGTCGGGTGACGTGCTGAGTCATGACAGTTCTAAATATGAAATGTGTGCTTGTGATTCTAAGCGTATGTGTTCAATATACTTTAACCGCACAAGGAGCATATGACTGTAAACAAATTAATTAACATATTAGGACTGTGCTGTGACACCTCATATGGAAATGTGCTGCCACTGACTAACCCATGTTATATATATATATATATATATATATATATATATATATATATATATATATATATATATATATATATATATATTTTGGGAGAGGGGAGCAAGCATTCCATGGCAATAGTTACGTGGCAATAAAAATTTTGAATCTTTCTTGAATCTTGAATCTCTAAGTATCTCTGAGTACGTCTTTGCACATACACACACCTGCGTACACGTACACACACACGTGCATTCACATACAAATTCACAATAACACGCACGTATATATAAAATATTATATACGATTGACAAATAACTGCACGCAGAACAGTCCCGTCTTTGCCAAGATCACACATCAGACGGAGATGAAGATGGACGTTCATCACACAGATTCTTGGCATTTCTTCAGAGCGTGTGATTTACTCTCTCAGACAGGCACGCGCACATCCCTCTTCTCTGCGAACACGAGCCTTTAGTGCATCACGGTTCCAAACGTCACAGCGACACAATTATCTTTTGTTTGTCTTAGCGAAGGAGGAATTATATACGTGCAGGCCAACAGGCCTGACGTATGCAGCACATCGTCTTCTACAATTTAAAGCAGAGTAACCAAAACTGGCGTTTAGGGCAGGGCCTGTGGTGACAAGCTCTTTGCTTAATAGCTCAGGAATGCTAATTAAATTCAACAGGCCCACAACATCCCACACAGTGTGAAAACATATATATACGCAGGTTCATCAGAGCGCTCACAACGTGTTGCTAGGTTCATTTTTTTTTCTCAAAAGGTGCACTAGCCCGAAACTGCGGCCTACATTCAATCAACATTTGCATGTAGCATTTACTTTCAATAACTGCAGGCTCATTTAAAGTTAATTCGGTGACCGCTGGACTTTACAGTCAGCCTTTATAGGAACTAAAAAACATACATGTGAGTCAAAGTTGGGGACAAGTTTTGACTGAATTCACAGCTGCGTTCATCTCCTTCAGGGTTCGTGGAAAACAAACCCAAAGTCACTTCGAATTCAGTTTTAAAACATTACTGGCATCAGCAGTTACATACAGATAAAACAAGGTAGCATCCATAATGTAGCACCACAACACTGAATCTGGTATCTTCAATCTTTATACTTAATGAGACCACAGCTTCCGTTTACATATGGCTCTCAGGGACATTCACGTGTCTTTTTAACCGAGAGAGATCATCACGTGTCTCTTTAACCAGAGAGATAATCACGTGTCTCTTTAACCCAGAGAGACATTTGTAACTGACACTAGGGATGCTCTGGGCACTCTCAAGCTGAACTTGACTATAATCAGAGGATTCTGTCCACCATTTTGCAGGTTTTGACATAACGCAGAGCAGTACTCCTTTGTATCTGAGCAAACACTAGACTCAACAGAGACAAAAAAGACACTGTTAGTCCAGACATTGCTGGGGGAGGGGCTTATTCTGACAGGACGAGTCTGTCTGTGCTGGTCAATCACTGTGATCAGCGAGACTTGACTCTCTGGTGTCTAACAGTCTGAACACGTGTTCCCTGTGCTTCTCTGTTAGTTGTTCGCGGTCACGTCATGGCTCGCTGTCTGCGTGTCACACGTTAGCATTGCCTGTGTATCTCAGCTTACGGAAGGGCTACCTGTACTCTCACCTGTCTGAGCCAACTTCGTTCCTTGTAACCTCATCGGTGTCAGCTCAAACGTGATGTCAATCTCAGCAGCACTTCAGAGGCACTGAGTTAAACAGTTAAACAGTCAACTCGCTTCCATAGTTCCACTGGACAGGGGCAGACCGTCGCTAATTTGACCGTATCAGCTCCTTATAATAATCCAGTTACTGGTGGGTAAACAGGGTAAACTCAGGACAGGTCGGGGCTGAGAGACACAGAGGCACCGGGGTGTACCCGGGCCTGGAGTCCGTATCAGGGCCCAGATAACAAAGTTTCCCCTTTCCAGGTAGAGCAGGCTCACTGTGTCTGTCTAAGTGGTTCAGACACAACTGCTGCCTCTCCCAGGTGTCACATGACAGATGCCTCGTGCACAGACCGGCTGCAAATTTCAGAGAGGGAAAGAAAACATGAAACTGAAGCACGGCCTTCATGAATCCAGCCTCTTTCCAAAAAAAAAAAAAAAAAGTTTAAAAAAATGGGGGAAAAACGCGATTATTTCCAGGCTATTGAATTAGGGCAGAGAGCCATGCCATGTCCGAGCAGCAGAGTAACGTAATTCGATTGCGCCCTCATTATTCCTGTGTGCTGTTTCTGAGCCTGCACAGGTGCCTTCGTCAGTATGCTCCTGGGAATTCTCTATTTATTTATTTATTTTTATAATTTATCAATACTTTTCAGGGGTTTTCCTCTTTTTTAACTTTTAAAAATAAAATTTAAGCCCCACAACTTTACAGACAACTTCTAATACCACATCTTAGTGGGCTAAAATATAAGGCCATTTATTCCCGTGTGCAATGTACAGCCGGAGGGCAGGTTATTCCAGAGCGTAGAGAAGCACTGCAGCGAAGCATCGATAATGTTCAATATTTAACGCAGCTGTGCTCTGCATGAGAACCTGGACCACAGTGCATCTGTGCATGTGTGTGCATGCATATATGTGCATGTGTGTGCATGCGTATATGTGCATGTGTGTGCATGCGTATATGTGCATGTGTGTGCATGCATATATGTGCATGTGTGTGCATGCGTATATGTGCATGTGTGTGCATGCGTATATGTGCATGTGTGTGCATGCATATATGTGCCTGTGTGTGCATGCATATATGTGCATGTGTGTGCATGCGTATATGTGCATGTGTGTGCATGCATATATGTGCATGTGTGTGCATGCGTATATGTGCACGTATATATGCATTCATGTGCATGTGTGTGCCTACATATATGTGCATGTGTGTGCATGCGTATATGTGCATGTGTGTGCATGCGTATATGTGCATGCGTGTGCATGCATGCTCGCATGTATCCCAGTAGGCATAAAATCTCCCAGCAATACATATTGTATATTTTAACCACAGCGACACCAGCTGAAATGTGCCAGACTGGATCAGAATTTCCCTCCACAGGTCAAATAGCATCTGGCGACGCAGGAAACCGCTGTAATTAGCTCATTCGCTTTTGGGCTGTAAACAGATCTTGGAGCAAAATCACATACATATTAAAACATGGGGGGGGGGGCAGGGGTTTTACAAACAGTCCGCATACCTCAGAAACCCATAACATCAGCAGCATTTAATTACGCGTGCCTTAAAGAAGCCCCCAACCAGCCCGGCCAGCAAACCCCCCCCCAGGACCCGCTGCCTGTGTGTGCGTAGAAAGAGCAGAAAACCAGGGAGCCAGGTGTTTCATTCAGAAACACACGCTGGCAGCCAAGAACAAGGCTGAGGATATAGCTGGGTTCCGTGTGTGTGTGGATAAATTCAGCATGGATGCAAATCCAAAAAGATGTGCTGACAGGAAGCAGTTTGCGTTTGTTTATATGTCCCATCAGCGTATACGAATGTCCCGGAAATCGCACCTGTTTTCAGGACAACCTCGAACAACATCGATCACTGGTTTTCATTCTCATCAGTATTCATGAAAGTGATTCCAAAATACACTGCGGAAATGACTCATAATTCATCGATATTATTCATTTTTCTGAATGAATGTATTATGGATTCCGACCCTGCCCAGCCGGTCGCTACGTACAATGTCAGACTCTGTACGTTCCCAGTAGAAAATGTGGGATTTAGATCTTGGCATCGTATAGTATGACATTATATAAGGCCCGCAGGCCTAGCATCTGTACCATTGACATGTCCAACCCTCCCTCTCCATCCAGCAGCTGTTCCAAAGCTTCAGGCGTGACCAGGGCTGAATCCTGCTGGGTCCCCATTGTAACAGAATGACATCACCAGGGGCCCGATGTACAGTATAGCGCACCTGTTACTGTTCCCAAAAATCACACTGGAAGAGATTTTGATAACAATAAACTTGAATTTTTCTAAACTATATTTTTTTTCCTTGAGGTGTGATCTGTCCAATGAGCACTCACAAGAGCTCTTAAATAAGCTAAGCTGTGCTCAGTGAAAGGCATTATTATTATAATTCTTAGCTCTGTAACAACCAACACCAATAGCAAATCTGTTCTTTCAGCCAATTTGTTTCAGAGTTCTTCATTTAGCCACTCTGGCTACACTAAAATATTTAACAAGACCGCACAAGGTCTCCTACATATGTGGCAGGTTAAGAGCAGTCTTAAGGCTGAGGAATATTTACACATAACTCTTACCTCCAGGAGTAGGGTTACATTTCCACTGGCCCCAGAATTTTCCCACAATTAAAGAGGACATAACGCAGCTGTGTGCTCGGGGCAGCTGAACACGCACGGCTCCAGGGCTGCCGTGAAGCTTTGGCACAGCTGGCCTTGCTTGGCACACGGAGACAGGCGGGTTAAAGGGAAGCAGAATATTGCCACCAGGGGATGGCACAGGGTGGCATGTAACTGCCAATCAGAGGGAGGAGTCATCAACCCCGAGACTCGAAAGCCGCCACACGCTGTCAATCACCGACTTATTTCAACCAATCATAAGACTGCGTTCAGTCGGCAGATCACAGACTTCGGAGGCTGTCGCCGCCCGGCCCCCCGGGGATTACTTTCACCAAGTCTACCGCTCCAGCATCGCGCCGGAACGTGAGGAGGTGGCGTGGTGGTTAACTGACGCAAATTCAAAAAAACACAACGGGGCGACTCTGTAACTGCAAACACGGGGAGCGGGGGAGGGGAAGCAGAGTCCGAGCTCTCGGATATGCTTACCCCCCCTTCCTCCCCCTGCCCCCCCCCCCCCCCCGGGAGAGCGCTGGGAGTGATGGATGGCACAGACTGTACTCGCCAAAGCCACAGAGTCAGAGTGCACTTCACAACACACCACTCACCCACTACAAAACCCCGGCCAAACTGCACCTGACCGAGGACATGCAGAGGTGCACTCTGGGACTGAAATAGAGCTGCGTTCCGGTCCCCAGAAGAGCCGTCCCTCCAAAAGCAGCGGATATTTCTGTCCAGTATGCGGGAGAGTATTTCTGTGATGGGAGGGAATACAAGGTGTGAGACCAATTTATAATTAGTTATGTGTTCTTATTTGATCTGTATTAATTTACCCCAATGAACAGGACAGGCTAAAACATGTCAGATGCTAATTGTAAGGAGTGGCATAAGACAAAGGGAATTTTGAAAACTGATTTCAATGCTTTCTTTTTCCGTAAGTGTGCATATGAGGTCATATGAGATTAAATTGTTTTCATTTTTAAACTTTGAAAGCAACCAAATTTTGCTTATTTTGCTCATGTTTATCATGTTCGTGAACAGTGACGTGAACAGGGACTTAAAAATAATATTAAACCTAAATATACATATATATGTATTTGTATGAATACCAATCTGCTTCTCAACTTTAGCAGACTGCTCCTTTCACATTCCAGGTGACCTCTGACCCCCGATGAGCGAGGTCACTTCCTCTGCGAGGTCAGGGGGGCCGGCACTTCCTTTTCCAGTTATCTCTCCGCACGCTGGCCGGCTGGGGATTCGCTGAGCACTGAGCGCGCAGGAAGTGAATGACATCTGCAGAGCAGCCAGTTCCTCTGGGGCGCCTCTCCAAGAGATGCCCCAAATCCTGTTTCATCACACGTCCCTCTCACTCTCCCCCTCTCTCTCCCCCTCTCTCCCTCTCACACTACCCCAAATCCTGTTTCATCACACGTCTCTCTCCCTCTCTCTCTCTCTCTCCCTCTCTCTCTCTCACACTACCCCAAATTCTGCTTCATCACATGTCTCTCTCTCTAACACTACCCCCCCTCTCTCTCTGCCTCTCTCGCTCCTGCTCTCTCTCTCCCCCTCTCTCTTTCCCACTTCCTCTCGCTCCCTCTCTCCCCCTCTCTCTCACTCTCTCCCCCTCTTCCTCCCTCCTCACACTCCCAGCCCCGCTCTTGGTGTGCTCTCCTGCTGGCCCGTTCGGGGAGGGCGGACGGGGGGGGGGGGGGGGGGGGTGGCTGATCCCATTAGCGGTAATGTGGTTTAATACCGATCGCGATCGATGCGCCGAGCCGTCAGTCAGGAGGGGAGGGCGCTGCTCGGAAGCCGGCTGTCGTTTCGGCAATCAGCGAGCCCTCGTACGCTAAACAGGCCCCCGGTGCCCCAACCCCCCCCCCCCCCAGTGCGCACGGCGAAATCCAATAACGTCCGTCCAGGAGAGGGCAGAGAGCAGGCTCGGCTCGGCGAAGATGCGTTTGCACATTAGCAGAGCTGTGATGAGAGAAGACTCGACAACGGAGACCAGCCACATGATTATGGTCTGGACTGCACTCCGCCCTAAACACCAAACCCTACGCAACACACGCTACGCCAGGACTACACCGAAAAGCGCAAAAAGCACACCAGCGAGAAATATGGTACGTATCGCATCCTGGCGTACACACTGTCAGCACGATGACATTAACGGCACAGTAACACTTCCCCAAATAACCACAAACTCCAGTCACACTCCGAAACTCCAAAGAGAGCCGCTTGAGTTTGGTAAAGGAAGCAGACGCAGCACATAAAGCAGGAGCATTGATCTGGGGGCGCTGAGTCAGACACAGCTGGGCCATTCATGTCTTCCAATGTGTGTGAATAACAGAGCAAGCAGACAGAGATGAACCCGTCCCACAGAGGGCCAGACCAGCAGATCCAGTGGGAAGGCTCTGAGAGGGAGCATAACCCTGCACCTCATCCCAGACAGAGCAATCCTGTTTTTCACAATCTGAGCACAGCTTATAATCAGGGGCGCAACTTCATTTGAATATAGGGGGGCGGGGGGGGAGGGGGGTTGAAATGCATAGAAGCCAAGCACAGCAACCCTCTAGGGGGGGTCCAGGGGCATGCCCCCCTGGTAGGATTAAAAAGAACAGCTGTGAAATGATCATTTCTGGGCAAGCCTAAGGGGGAAATAATGATGACATCATTTTAATAAGGTTATATATTATAATCATCATCATAATTATTTTCCTCATCATCATGATGTATTACTGGGGGTTTATCTGGCCTGTTTTGTAATACTTGGGGGGGGGGGGGGGATGGCGGGGGCTGTAACCCCCTACCCCCCCCCCCATACATTACGCCCTTGCTTATAACAGGCTAATTTGAGAAATTAAAGCGGTAAAAACAGACTCACCTTCCAGAGGAGCAGAGTGGATTTTCCCGCCATCCTGGCTGTCAGATATGGACCCCCCCTCGGGTGTCCTGTGTGGAGGACAGAGCGAGCAGGTGAGGGACGGGTGGCGGGAACAGCGAAGCGGAAATGCCGCGTTTTGATTACGGACAGGAGGAACCGCTCACTCCGGTGTCCTCCCCCCCCCCCCAATCACCCCTCACCCCACCCCCCCCCCCCCCCCCGGACGCACATCTGCGCAGCTCATGAGGGCCAAACGTTTGTCATTCCTGCGCAGTCAGACTCTGAGCACTCCACCATGACCCCACAGCTAGCACGGGGAGGGGGGGGGCTGGGGGGGGTTACGCCCTGGGGGCGAGGGGGTAAGGGGGGGCGGAGGGGGTGTGGGGTGAGGGAAGAGGGCGCCGACTACACACACACACACAAAAAAAAACCCATAACGTCCTGACCAGAAGGACTTCAGAGCGAGCGGGGGATTTATCTTTCATTTTGGAGTGTTCCTCTGGGTTCTGCTTTTGACCGACCGAACTCCACCGTTTCTCCCCTTCGCCCCCCGCACACTGCCCCCCCCCCCCCCGCTTCAGCCTACCGCCGCTCCGTGTCACACACAGACGCCCATTCATCAATACCATCTGCAAAACCCCCCACCGCTTTCTTTCTCTCCCTCGCTCCCTCCGTCCGTCCCGCTTCCTCCCGTCTCTTTCCTCTCCTCTCCTCCCTCCCTCTCTCGTCCTCTCTCACACTCTTTTGTTCTTCTCCCTGGTCCTCTCCCTCTCTCTCTCGCAGCCTTTCTCTAATAACAGGAAGCCGATGCTTTCCATCTTCGAGAAATTTAAAGACCTTCCGGGCAAATCGCTCACCAGGGCAACAGCTTGAAGTAATTTATCTTCCTCCTTTCTTCGCCATGGAGACCAGCGATCATTTCAGCAAACTGTGAGAGATTAACAGTGGTGCCATTATCGCAGAAGTAATGACACCCAGAAAGAAAGGGCTAGCTGTGCGTGTGTGTGTGTGTGTGTGTGTGAGGGAGTGAGTGAGTTAGTGTGTGAGTGTGTGTGTGTGTGAGTGTGTGAGAGAGTGTGTGTGGGGGGGGAGTGAGTGTGTGAGTGTGCGCATGTGTGTGTGTGAGAGAGAGAGAGTGTGTGTGTGTGTGTGTGTGTGTGTGTGTGTGTGTGTGTAAGTGTGTGAGAGAGTGTGTATGGGGGGGGAGTGAGTGTGTGAGTGTGTGTGTGTGTGTGTGTGTGTGTGAGAGAGAGAGAGAGTGTGTGTGTGTGTGTGTGTGAGTGTGTGAGAGCGTGTGTGGGGGGAGAGGTTCAAAAGGAGCAGGATGTCCAGCCCTCCCCTTTAATATAATTCCCTGTGCGCCTCAGTGAAATGCAGCCATCCTGGGATTACCCTGGTAAAATTCCTCGCCCTGTAATGGGAATCACAGGTGACCTGGAGCCACAGTACGCCGCACCAGGCCCGAGCCCGGAAACAAACAGCCTGAGCACTTTTTAATCGGAGCGCACCGTGTGGACATTAGATTAGGGCCGCCTGACGGACGGACAGGGGGGCTGGGGGGGGGCAGGGGGAGAGCTGAGCTGGAGGGAATGAGAGCAGCGCGGGAGAAGCAGCAGCAGGGAGCAGTGTCGGGGATAAGCAAGTTGTTGGCAGCAGTAGCGAGCTGGCGGAAGTCATAAAGAGATCTGGAAGGTTTTGGAGAGCAAAAGAACTGAAATGGGTACATAATAGAGTTCCGCTAGTTGCATAGCCATGTTAAAAAATGTTTTTTTTTTTTAATGATCCAAGGCGCTCTGATGTAGCTGTGAGTTAGAAAGCCTTTATCCCATTATGGCATAAAGGTTTAAAAACACCAACGCCTTTCAACTCACCTGAGCTTTCATGAGCGCGCCTCTGAATTACACCCCGCACCCCTTCTGTTTTTTACAACTGTAACCTGTCACAAGGTTATGCATGTCTGGGAGCTTTTCCAAAGAAATCCCCATTCCCAAACATCTATAGTAGAATTCCCACCCATCTACAGTAGCATTCCCAATCCATCTATCATCAACTGAAAGGGGTGTTGCAGGAGAGAGGGGAAATCCGACTGCACTGGGAATAACAGGTGCGAGCTGGGAGAAGGCAGTTTACGCAGAAGGATTAGGAGTGACTGGGGAGAGAGCCCGGGAATCGCAGGGATGCACTGGACAGGGTCTAATTAACACGCAGTCCAGCAGTAGGGAGTTTATCCCAGGTTCCTAGGCCCTCACCAGCTACATATCCACCTTGAAAGAAACATTCCATTTTCAGGAATACTTTAAATTCCAATGTTTGTTTGAGTGCCATTAAAGACACACACACACACACACACACGCCTGCAGTCTAATAGAGATGGATATTAGAACACTAAATCAAGTATACTTATTCTGTGGTGATCCTGCTATGAAGATCACCCAATCTGAAAGTGCTCTGCTAGGAGTCTGCAGTTTGCTGACCGGCAGTGCCACAGGGGGAACCGCTGCTCTCAGAGCCCAAGCTCACACGCTAGCCGGGTCACAGGAATAATGACACCTCATAACCCCGCAGAAGATAAGAGGCATCAGTCAAAGAGAGGGAGGGATTTCAGAGAGAAGGCTTATCGCTGAGTTAATCAAACCCCCCCCCCCCAGATACCTCCATTCCACACACCTTGGATTACCTGACCTTACTGGGCAGGTAACATTCTCAAAGGCACAGGTGTCCCGCTCAGACACGGATCCACTGAACGGCTAAACTCCGCCTTCGGTGTACACAGAGTTACTGCTTTAACTCCTGAGCCAACAGTACACCAGCCTGCCATGACAGCCAATCAGAGAACAGCTATGCAAGAACCCCCACACCAGTGTGCTGTAGGATATCATAGAGAAAACACACTGCCAATGACCGAACCTGGGAGTCAAATATTTATTTAAGGTGTTTATAATGAAGATTTTCTTGTTTTCAGGAATATATCTGATATATCTGAAAATATATTCAAAGATCACATTTTGAGAATTCAAATTGTAAATATAGTCTCTCAACCACTAAAGCATTGCAGGCATGCATTTGGAAATATTATTCCATGTAAAATTCATAATATATATGGACCAAATACAACATTTCCCCCTGTTTACTGCCAAATAAGGAATAGAAAAAAACATGTATTTCAAAAAGTTTCAAAAAGATTTTCAAAGAATAAACTCACATTTCACTTAAATGAGTTTGGGGTCTGAATGCAAAACATATCGGCTCATTTATTTGGAGTCAACTTCAAGGCCAGTGCATTGAAAGTCAAAATAACATTTTTTACAACTTCAAATTCCACTTTTAAGCATTGTATTGGAATACCTTTCAAATACGTTTAAAACAATACAAATATATTTGGCCCTGATATGGATGATAACAAATCACAGCTTGAAACACAAGTCAATATTCTGACAGATCTCTTACTTACCCCTCGACCTTCAAGAAGACATGTTTAAGAGAGAAGTAAAATGTGAAAAAGACGACAGCCAGAGAGTATGAATTTTTATGTAACTACAATAACAATCATTTCTCTCCACAAAACACCAATGAAAAGATTAAAAACGCACAGACAGAAGAAAATTTAACTGTTTACTTAATGCCAATTCACAAAGTGTTTCTGTTTAAAAATTCAAGGTAGGCCTATAATTTGATTACTGATTCGGTGCCGAGAACAGCAAGCTATTCTCCCCGCGCACACTTCCTGTGCTAAATTCCTCATGGAAACGGACCCAAGCCAAAACAGCACAATACCTATCTAAGCCTCGTCTTCTGCAGTATTTTATTCCTCTCCACGGTTCCTGCCCCCGCAGCCCCCGCAGACGGGTGATCACTTTGAGCCCGGACGCAAACGCAGGTCTGTGTCTCAGGGAGGCCGGAGTCCTGAGTGACAGGGGAACGGCATCAGCGGAAAAATCAGCGGTCAGAAGTGGTCCCGTAAATCAGGCAAACGGCCGCCGGGTGATTGATGGGGTGGGGGGGGGGGGGACTGGGGGGGGGGGGGGGGGGGGCGTGCCCTTTTAGGAGAGGCCGGCCCGCCGCACCTGGACGAGGCTCAGAGAGCCGTCGAACCCGAGCTCACATCTGCTGCACAGAGGGCGAGAGAGAGAGAGATAGAGAGAGAAACAGAGACTGAATGAGAGAGAGACAAACAGATAAAGAGAAACAGACAGAGAGTGAGTGAGTGAGAGACAGAGAGAGACAGACAGAGAAAAAGAGAGAGACAGAGAAACCGAGTAAGAGAGAGATAGAGAGACAGAAAGAGAGACAGGAGAAACGGGAGGAACATAGAGTGAGAGAGAGAAAAAAGGAATGACAGATTTAGTGGCACCTGGAATAATCATTGAAAGGAAGAAGAGGAGCAGTAAATCCTAGCTACTGTCTCTCTCTTCACTGTTTCTCGGAGGGGGGGTGGAGTGGGGGGGGGGGGGGGGGGTGCGAGGGTTTGGCGAGGAACCCGGAGGGCGGTGCCATGCCTCCGTCTGGCTGCTCTGATCCGTCCGCGTCCGCAGGAAGATGAAAACCATTAGGCAGCGATCCTTTCACACCTCCCTCATCGGCTTCACTGAGCCAGACTCAGCGTACGACCGCGCGTAGCCTACCTTCAGCGCTTACAAACTCCATGTGCGCTCTGGTCCAGTCAGCGGTGTCTATTTGACACTGTTCACTCATGCACTGAGCAACTCTGTCCCAGCTTTGACCACGATCGTCCAGCCCCCCTGCGATTTCTCCTGTCCTGCGTGGAAACGTGTCCCTGATCAGTAATTGCTGAGTAGCCTGACAGACCAACTCCAGCATCTTCTGCAAAAGCTCATGGACTCTGTGATTCTGGTATTGAAAGGCCATGCAAAACAATGGCTATCATGAATGAGATTTTATTTGAGATCATCAGACAGAGATCCTTCATTTACAACACCACAATAAAAATAACTGACAACAGGCATTCTTGCATAAAAAATAAAATAAATTAAATAAAATTAATTTAGTTTCTTTTTCCGAAGATGTCTGGATGCTGGGTGTGTGCGTTATTCCACAGGTCCTCACTAGCAGGAAATGAGGTAACATTATGAGAAAGTACCGCCGTGTGCTCGCACGCACAGTTCTGCCGTATTACCGCGGGATTGTTTCACTTAACTTGATCGAGCGCACAGGCCCTTCACTCAAAAGTTCAGTCTTCAGTCTCTTTCCCCCTGAGGAGTCAAACTCTGAGATATCAAAGCGGGAGGGGGGTGAGGGGGTGTCATAAATCTCTAACCCCCCCCCGCCCCCGGTCTGCGGAGTCTGGTGTCAGAAGTCAAACTCGTTCAGGAAGCAGCGTGAATCACCAGACGTGAGCCTAATAAAGTCCTCGTCTTGTCCCTCTTCTTCCCCACTGAACAGAGATATTCTCTTATTTAGGTCCATCGGTTCTCAAAGCCATAAAGTCATTTTTTAAAAATTAAATGACAGTTTAGCAGCCACAGAGGGTAAAGACTCAGAAAGTGCTCTCACTTAGAACATGTCATCATCCAGACGTCATTCAAAAAAATGAAACAAAAAAAAAACTGTCTCAGTTGCAATCAAAAAGGACCACACTCACATAAGGAACGGATTTTCTTTCAATCTACACGAAAAAATTGAAAAAGGGGACAATGTCCACCAAGCAAAAGAAAACAATTTACCAATGGTAGAGTCAAAATAGCCACATGACCACTACGGATTTCAAAATACTGAGCTGTCAATCATCCTCAGGGCATAACATAAATTAAAAATGTCCAGAAAGATTTGCTGCGAGATGATGAGACAAGGGTTTCCATGCCAACTGAAACCCTCCTGGCCCTTCTGACTGTTTCACCTCCCCCAGTGAAACACTCAAGACTTGCACTCTGTATGTTAGATCCAGGCCTCAGGATGGTTCACTGCATACACACAAGTGCCTTAGCGGATGCACCACTCAGTATCCCAGAGAACCTCTTTACAAAGGGACCTAGTCTGTCACCACTCCACCATTCCTTCATTCCATTACAATTTGTATGCACCGCCAAGATTGAGATTTCTTTCTAGCTTGCCTGAAGTGTTTATCTACAGGATTATCTATAATCAATTCCACTAGCACACATACAGTAAGTCTACCTCTGCATAAAGCAGAGAGACTTTCCCATTTCAAAGCCCGAAGTGCGCAGCTCTTCAGGTGAACAGCAGGGGGTGGTTAATGAAGCCCAAGCTGGCGGGGATGTGCTTAATGACCGTCCCGGAAAACGTGTGCGGATTTAAACGCGCACCAGGACGTCCCCCCAACGGCACATACCGTTATCAGCCAGGGTCCTGCAGATGGCCGCTGATTCTCAGAGTAAGAGGATCGTTTTGCCGCCACTCTTCGTATTCATATTTTATGGAGATGTAAGCAGCGTGCGTATTGTCTGTCACTGTCACTAGGCGTGACTCAAAAACAACACCTCCGTCCCAATTATTGGAATCACCGTGGAAACCTCCTTTCATATCTGAGGCAGGAGTTTCAAAGGCCTGTCAGCGGGAGAAGAGTCTTTGAAGCTCGCGCTATTTATCCGTTTGTCCTTCGTCTATTCGGCGGAGTCTCTGAGCAGTAAGGCTGTCGCGTAAAGCCAGCGAGGACGGGAGGTGCAGGAACGTGGGAACAGGCTCGCCACAAACCGAGCACTCCACACGGCCACCAAAACCGTCTAAAGAGGGCCTTAGTGGGTCAGGGAGGCGTACAGACATCGTTTTTCTTACTTTTGCCTACACCAAAGTGTTGACATTGACAGAAATAAACCCAGCCACATCACCAGGGACTGAATTCAATGCCATTAATAAAGCGTGTGTTCCAAGCGGCTAACTTTCTGTCAACAAGGAGAACCTAAGTGTAAAAGCAGAGGTATTTCTACTGGAAAAAAAAAAACTAAAAAAAAACTCTGAGATGGAAATGAAATCTCATGATGAATGCACTTCACGTCTGAACCCAGAGTTCCTACATTAGCTCTGTCGCAAGCAAGAAGTTAAAAAATGTTTTTAAAAACACACCCTAGAGACATTTTCATAAAATTTAATGAATACTGATTATATTCTGGCTTATTTAACGGTATATGTGTGGCTACATGTAGCTTATGTTAATTAGCTAAGCTATGGTATGTGAGGGCCTCTCCAAACTTCAGGAGCAGATTCTGGCCAGCTGCACCTTCCATTAAACAGTACCGCACAGTTTCGTAGTTGATATAAAATCACATCTTGCCTCATAGTGTTCTTAGACAAATTTAAAGTAATTATTTTAGGAACAGCAGCACTAATTCTTATCTTTAAATACGGGTTAATTACAATCAGCGGTTCACAGTCTCCCTCGAAATCACACACCAAATAAACATGAAAGTGTCAAATACTGATAAATGTGCATTTGTAATAATTAGGCATTACACGACTGCAATTATGAAACAAAAACACCTTTTGAAATCAAGAACAAATCCTTCAGTCTGCGCTGGTCGCAGGAAGCCTGCGGTCTCTTATCTACTTCCTTGATTGGTATCTCTATTAGTAGAGATGATTCACTATAATTATAATTATGTAAAATTAGTGCAATTACTGCATGTTCCCAGCACACCTTGCACACCTACAGGAGGATGCAGCGTATAAAGCTGTTAGTGGCCACAGTCAGTGTCTGAGGCAGATGCTCTTCCTCAGTGGTGCTTTCTGAAGGACCGGCCAGCCAGCATGTGGAAACACTTAAACCACAGCACACTGCAGCCGTGTCCGAGAGGGAAACCTACCCCTTCAGTGTTCCCATAAAACTTCTCTCTCCCAACTGACACACACACACACACACACACACACACACACACACACGCATGCACACACACATACACACGCTCACTTCGCTCCATTAGTTCAATTCAGTGCAGCTTTATTTGTATAGCGAGTACTTGTAACACTTGTATTGCCAATGCATAGGTTACAATGATTTAAGAGAATAGTAACAAATTATTGTAATACCATGCACTATCTGGATTATAAATAAAACAACAAATACATTTTGCAGGACTCTTTCTCTCTCCCTCCCTCCCTCTCTTTTTTTCTCTCTCTATCTCTCCCCTTCCCTCCCTGGCTGGCGCTATAAATATTGATGAAGACCAATCAGAACGCTCACAGCCGCGACTCCGAGCTGTAAAAAATAATAAAATGTGTCCGTTCGTCAGCCTGCGGAGAGCAGGGTCCTGACTCCGGAGGTTTCCGGAACAATTGGCGATGTTACCGTTCATCTAATGACAGTTACACACACGGAGCTAACACTACACTCCACCTAATGACAGTTACACACACGGAGCTAACGCGACACTCCATCTAATGAGTTACACACACGGAGCTAACGCGACACTCCATCTAATGAGTTACACACACGGAGCTAACGCGACACTCCATCTAATGAGTTACACACACCGAGCTAACGCGACACTCCATCTAATGACAGTTACACACACGGAGCTAACACTACACTCCATCTAATGACAGTTACACACACGGTGCTAACGCAACACTCCATCTAATGACAGTTACACACACGGAGCTAACGCAACACTCCATCTAATGACAGTTACACACACGGAGCTAACGCGACACTCCATCTAATGACAGTTACACACACGGTGCTAACGCAACACTCCATCTAATGACAGTTACACACACGGAGCTAACGCAACACTCCATCTAATGACAGTTACACACACGGTGCTAACGCAACACTCCATCTAATGACAGTTACACACACGGAGCCAACGCGAGACTCCATCTAATGACAGTTACACACACGGTGCTAACGCAACACTAGCCAAGCGTAGCAGGCACACGTCAAGCTGTCCTCCCTGAATCCTGCTCGGTTTTAATAAAGTTCTGGCTTCTTGGGCTGCTTCAGTTCAGCAGAATTAATTTCAACGTCACACATGCTGAGAAAAAAAAACAACTCCGAACACCAGGACACAAACACGACTCGGTCATAAAATGACACACTCACCCTATCACAGAGCATCACAAAGCCACCACTCATGCACACCGGCAAGCTAAAAACACAAACACACACACGTGTGCGTGTGTATGTGTGCGTGCGTGTGTGTAGGTGTCCGTGTGAAAGTTAGGAGGGCCAGGGCTGTCGGAGAAGAAGAACAGCGCTGAGATAACATTTGTTCTGACTGCTGCTCTCTGCCTCTCCAGGCCCACCCGGAGATCTAAAACCGCAGGTTCTACAGTAAATGAACACACCTCAACTCCCCCTGCAGATGGGCTTTCAGGAGCCTTCTGTTCGGCTGAGAGACTGACAGTGCTGTCAATCACTTAACCATCAGGCTGCGTCCTGCAATCACTGATCAAAATTCCCACGCAAAATGCACACCAGAGTAAACTGTAATGTCATTGTAATTACATTATAGTTACACTGGTTCTTATTGTTACATGTCTGTGAACTGTAACAAAACACTGGGCAATTCACATAATAAATTTACAGCTAGGTTTATAATTTTGGATTGAGGCAGTGAAGCATGTGCTTATGTACTGCAGTGGCTAAGAAACAAACTGCACGATAATTACAATGTAATTACTTATCTATATTGCCATAATAGTTTAAAGCACAGTTTTTACACTGTATAAAAAACTGACCATTACAGTGGCTGAAATTCATGTAATGCTTGAAAGGGAATATGAAGCGATGGTCATGTTCACTGTTCATGCGAAAAAAACCACTTTGTGATATTCTCTGAGGGTAAATCGCGGCATAAGCAGCTGATACACTGGCCCACAGGTAGAGAAACAAAGGCTGCTCAACGTTCAGCCAATCAAGAGCAGCAGGAAGGCAAGCCCCGCCCACGTCTGCCCCAGACGCCGTGGCAACCAGCCCTCTTCCACCACCCTGGCTGAAACAGTGGCAGCCCTGTGCTCCCTTAAGGAGAGCTCTGTTCCCGAGCTCTGATTGGCCGAACCCCCTTCCTGTAATTACAGGAAAGGAAACTGGGCTAAAGGGTCAGCTAATAGCCCCTGAATCCTGCCCCGGTGTGCAGAGGAGTCTGGGAAACGCGGTCCTCGGAGCACCAGACGTGACCTTGGGCAGGTCGAGAGGGAGGGTCGAAGGTCCAGGGCTCAGAAAGTAAAAGTCCTGCCGTGTGTTTCTTCCACTCATGAAATCAGCCCAGCTGATTTCACTAATCAGCTCTACCTGGCTGAAGAACTGCACTGACAGCAGAGCACAGAGCTCATCTGTGAGGGACAGACCCCATCTGTAAGGGACTGATCACATCTGTGACAGACAGAGCACATCTGTGAGGTCGCTGCGTGCCGGTACCCTTCCCATGGGGCCGTGGGGCGGCGTGCAGACGCGCAGTATCTCCGGCTGCTTGTTTTTCCAGATGTAGAGGAGAGCGCCGCTGTCTGTCCACCTCTGCATTCCTGGGCCTTCCTTCCCCTGCCCCCCCCACCCCTCCCCCTGTCCCACCCGCGCGGGTTTCAGCGGGGGTCACCGAGGCGGAGGGGGGAGATTCGATACGGGCGTTCTTCGCTTTGGCGGACGGGACGGGCCGCTACGATAACAGAGTTCCGCCCCCCCCCACCCCCCCCCGTCTCCCTTTCACACCGACGGAATCGCCCCCTGTGTCTGGGCCCCGACCCCCGACCCCACGCCCCCCCTCCACGCCGTGACTAACGCCAGGGGCTACCAGCTACAAGTTTCGTGTTACCACGGCGATCATGGAGATTAACGTTAGCCAGAGGCCTGTCAATCATCTTACTGTGAGGAGAACGCGGTTCTCGCGAAAAGCAGCTGCTGGAGAACGAGAAAGTCCGCGAGAGCGGCCGTGGTGAGGGAGCACTTCCTGTTTCCCATGAGGCTGTGGGGCTTCTGAGAGCCGTACGTTGCTGGGAAACTTGTCCTTCCTGCAGTCATTTGCCACACGCTCCACATTTTGCGCTAACGCTAACGGTGGGTAAGACTCACAACACTGAGGCCCGGTCAGCCTGCGCATCAGACTCATCATCACTGGATATCGCCTCATCGCCTAGCCAATCAGGCACCTGCATTCTGGCCTCGCGCACAGAAACTGCACAGTCCAGCTGGTGGGCTGCAGGGCTAGGATTACAGACACAGAGGAGCACGCAGCTACGCTACCCAGTGACACAGTGGAGCTGAAGGACTCACGCTGTAGCTCCTCCCATTCAGAGTAATCCAGCCAATCATGGCTGATGCTACCACAGGATCTCCAGCACCAAATTTATAACAGGCGACAGCGTCGTTCCAACTGCTCCAATTTCATCTGGTACTAAATTTCCCTAAAAATAACTGAATATTAAATCACTGAATCCTGAAAAGACATTTGAAATATTTTTTTTAATATACTTTTAATATCAAATATATCCACACTGTAAGGAGGCAAAACCACTAACCTAGACACATGCTCAAATACCCGCATGCATACTAACCAACCCCACCCCCCCCACACACGCACACACACACACAAACATCCACACATCTGCTCCTTCACTTTGCAGGCTTGTATTTGCTGACCTTTTTCCTGCGTGGTCCCAGAGTGATAGTGTGCACGGGGGGGGGGGGGGGGCCGGGGAGGGGGGGGTGAGGTAACGTTTGGATGCGTACAGCCGCACGGTCAAACGCTCCCAGACATACGCTCGTCATAACCCACAGCGACAGACAGCTGGACCTGGTTACCAGCGCGGGGGGGGGGGGGGGGGGGGGGGGGGGGGATGGGGGCCCTCTGAGTTCTGCTTTCGGTTCCTGTCTGTGACACTCGCACCTCCAAAAACCCCCGCCTAACCCCCCCCCCCAACCACACCCACACCCACACCTCAGCTTCCAGCCTGCAGAACTACCCCCGGTACAGTCCACTGGACCCCACAGCTCACTGCAGACTATTTTACACCAACCGTAAAAACTACAGCCCTGGGTATCAGGCAGCTCTGGGTCAGGGGCGGGCGGCTGGCCGGGCGGGAGGGGTTATGGAAAGAGAGAGAGAGCGAGCGAGTGTGTGCTGATTACTCTGACAGAGCAGCTACACCTGAAAGCTGATCCCCCCCCACCCCCACCCCCTCACCCCCACTATATCAGAATCACAGGGCCCACTCTCAGGACACAGCAGGTTTCCTCATTTACTCTGAAGCTTCAACGGATGGACAATACCATTAATAGACCCGCTACTCCTGCAATTTCAACTACTACTACTATTACTGCTGCTGCTACTACTACTACTACTATTACTGCTGCTGCTGCTGCTGCTACTACTACTACTACTGCTACTACTAACGCTACTGCTGCTGCTACTATTACTACTAATACTATTACTGCTGCTGCTACTACTGCTGCTACTACTACTACTGATACTAGTACAACTTGAACTAAAATAGTTCAATCATATAAGCTACTTTACTTCTAGACGAGACAGTGAACTTTTAGTACTGTCTGTCTGTATGCAGGCCATTCAACACTGAACTGCGATACTTCACAGATAATTCTGCTGCAGACATCACAGCGACAGATGAAACATCGCTTACGTTTCTCAGGACACTATATATCTTTGGAAATAAGATCTAAAGAGGGAAACAGCAGCAGACATGGTGACCTCGAGTCTGAGCTCACATACGCTCATTACCTTCACTTTCCTCAACAGACTGCGCTGCAATTAAGCAGCTCGCTTTGTTCTGCTCAGCTGTTCACACAAAACAATAATTAGTCTTACTTGCTTTGATATGAACCTTCATTTCTCTTTGAAATTCAAAGGAGTGATTGCAACAGGTGTACGCTTTTTTACAAGCTTATGATGAAAATATGAACCGTCTGTGATTGTAATGTCTTGGACTCTCCGTTGGAGGCCTTCTCGAGAGCAGCTTGGCATCAGTAAACATCAGGAATCGTCCCCTAGACAAAACTTTCATGTGCAGACGGCAAAAATAGCACTATGCTATTTACAACTGACACACACCCTTACGTTCCACATATAAATACCTTCAGGTTTTTGCTATACTTGCAGTTGAACGTTTTTGGTTTAGAACCTCAAGTACCTCCAGGTCTCTAAACGAACCAGGCACCTCAAATGAGATCACAAGATGTTGTATTAAACCTAAACTAAAGGTTTTGCTTTTTTGATATTTTAACATAAAGTTCTCTGAAGATAGATTTTGAAAAAGTTGAAAAAATTATTAATTCAAAAAAAGTGTACCACTTTCAATAAATTATTCCTTCTTCTGGTCTGTACAGCTTTATTTGATCCTTTCCACCTACAATATTGTAAATCAAGCCCATTTGGTTGTGTGAAATTAAGCAAAAAAAAAAAAGTTTTAAAAATAGCAAAAACATATTTACGAGGTCATCGTTACAGTTTCGGAGGTTGTGCTACTGGGCAAACTTTTAGGTCAATTTAAGGACAATGTCACAGGGGTATCACGTATCTGGCACTAAACTGATATTGTATCTGTAGTGCAAATTTCTGGAATCATGACACCAACCCCATGACAAGTTGGCTTTAATTTATTGTTGTATTTAATTTCCAAATATGCCTTGGTGTTAGATTTCTAAAAGGGTGGAAGGCCAGAGACAGCACGGTGGCTAAGGGTTCTCTGTGGAAAGGTAAGCAATCCATCTACTCCACTAGGTTCTTTAAAACCTTGAAGGCTGCTCATGAACAGCCTATCTGCTTTGTTTTAATGTAGAATTTGAACATTACAAATTCATACTAGACCTAAAAAATGTTTTTTTAATTATTTAAGGTATTTAATAACTAGTATTAATTTCTACATGGAAATAGTACCACATTTTTGTGGTTCCTATTTGCTGAAATACTGTTGCACATAGCTAGTCCAAAATATTATTTTGCTCAACTGAAAAACACACATACACAAATATCTAAAATATTATTTAAAACGTAGAAAGAAATTACATTATGCTACATTGCAAAAAAAAAAAAACTTTTTTCAAAGAATAAGAATAATATTAAGAATAATATTTATGTTGGACGTTTATAAACTCTTCAGCATATTTAAATGTTTTAACTTGATTGATAAAATAAAATAAAATAACTTGAAATCATCCAATTACTTGCTCTGACCCCAGAAATATATTATTTTATTTATGAGGTAGGGTATTCCAAAACAGGAGAAAATGGTGGAAAAGTAGATTTAAAAAATACCAGTATTGTAATTCCATAGCCTTAATGGTAGAAGTAACGATGGGTTGAAAATTACTTTCCACTTTCTATGTTGTCATAGCAATAAACTAATTTCTCTGAATAGCCGGCCAGCTTAAGTAATACCAATTAGCTTGCAGACATAAATAAAGTTACTCACTGTTATTTTACTAGTTAAGCAGCATGTCATTCATATGACAGTATGTGATGATGTACAACATCAGTGCAAAATTCCAAATTACTTAGCTAGTGTCCTTAGTTCGCAATAGTCTCTCCTAAAATTACATAGGCAGCTAGTTCGCCACATATGATGGGGGTGTCAGACAGACAGACTGCGATCTATTTTGAGCTGATCACTTCTAATTTAAATTAATGTTTGCTCCAGAAAAAAACTGCAGTAATGTATGACGGCGCAGCTCACACACCCTGTCTGGCCGCAGCCCAACACAAAACAGCTTGGATTCACAGATCCAGCCTCTTCGGCAGACAAAACCCCAATAACGGCACCGCTCACAGAACCGTCCGCCAGATCACACGATGCTCAGACAACACGGTAACCTGCGTTCATACTGTAAGCGTTTGTGTATGACTCTCTCTCTTCCACACTGTGTATTACGCTTGGGCTCGACACACAAACACGAGGGGACTTAAATCACTGATATTGCATCATGGCACGGGTCAGTACAGTCAACCTGCAGGCTTAACTGGTCACGGAACCAGACACACTTAAAAATATTTCTTTTATAGAGCCTATGTTGGCAAAGATGCTCGGAGAACGGGTTTCCTAACACAGTTTTGTTTATATAACGCATGTGGACAAAGTCAATTTTGGGGACAAAAAATGTGTGAAAACAATTATTTGATCTAGGCTATTCCAAAAACACATATGTGACGTCACGGGATTCCCAGCCTAGTTTGGAGCTGATATTATGGAGAACAGTTTATCTTCTAAGTTCTAATCTTCTAAATTCTGATCAGCCATATGTAAATGTGCGTTTGCCTGTCCAGCAACCGAGCATGGCAGTTAAATGGAATTGAAATTGCTTTTTGGAAATTGTTAAATAAAAAACTACACTCCACTTTGCCCAGCTGTGCTAGTGTTAAGTCATCATTTTCAGTAAATCCTTGATTTGTGTTAATAGATGAACCCACTATTGCAGTCAATAGGGCCAACGGTAGGAATAACATTTCAAGAGGCTGCACAGTGATCTCACCACTAAAATGAGTTAACATGCACTGTCTAGCTTCTGAATGAGGGTCTAGAGCTCTTCTTGTTTGTTGTTGGATGACTCTATTGACCAGTAATATTGCAGTCCTGCCAATTTAGCATCTCCCTCATCTTATTTTGGCTAGCAATGTCCTGGATCGGAATTCCCGCATAGGGAACGAATTTCTCGAGGCAGTTCACGTATCCGTTTTTTCAAATCCTTTGAGCTTGTATAGTGTGTACAGGTACTATTTTGAAACCCCCTGTTTGTTTTGACAATATCCCGGCCAAAGTGCCGACCACACGAAACATAAGCGCACACGATCAAAGAGCACTGAAATGTATCGAACAAGCAATTGGACCCAGTAACTTATCCAAATTTGCAAACGTAGAAAAAACTAGAATTACGCGCAGTTATCACAAAATTTCACATAAAATTGCTATACTCTTATGATCCCCATTTACCACGCTGACTTTCTCCACGACCAGTACATTTTCAGAAACCGCTCTACAAATTAACGTTAGCCTACTACCTGCTTTTCGGGAGTAAAATTTTCGGAAAAATGCCTAATTACCGAACATTCGAGATTTGTCACGTAGCTCATAACGTATGCTAGCCTATGCAATTCAAGCGCCGTTCAAACTGGATTCCATCAAGGTGAACGACAATAATCAATGCACAGAGAAAACCAGACGAACTTCTAGACTGGCGGGGACTGAAATGTATCGAATTCGAAATGAACATCAAATTGAGCATGACGACATCCAGATCTTGAAACAAATGCATTTTAGAAACGCTGCAAAATTACAGCAGAAGTTTGAATGTAGATAGCATGCTGACGAACGGCACGGCGGCAGCAATTTGTCTTCAGTAGCCACGGGGCTCAGAATGAAAATCCTCAGCTAAGTGGCAGAAACGAAGCGTTACGGTTGTACGAATACTTTATTTACCCTCCACACGCGAATTGTTTGTAAACTCACCTTTTCCCTGTCCTGATCAAAACGTGGAAGTTACGCTTCAGAATTCCTCTTCGGATGCTCGTCTACCGTCCGTTAGTGTTACCGTTTTAAAAAAGCGATTTCTAGCTGTGAAGGGTAGTCCCACGTCTGACTTTTTTACAAGTCAACAACCTCCTTGCCTCCTTCGAGTAGGGGTTGGCTGCCTCATTCTGGCGCCTTCGTCCTCGGTGCTTGCTCCTTCGCTCTACAGCGCCGACCGGCGACGTCTTGGAGAAGCACACGCCTTGCCACGAATTTGCGACGGGACGTCCCCCAACCCAAGCTTCGACCGCTATTCCAAAAATTGATTTTGATTTACTGAATTAAGCAATGCATTAATTTCGGGATTGGGGGGGGGGGGGGGGGGGGGGATCAATTTTCTTTGCATCTGTTAAAATCTATTCTTTCGTTTTCCACAATTTTAGCTGGTCATAGCTAATCTGTGGCTGGTCAAAGCTGGTCAAGCTGACCATATAGACTGGTCAGCTGGTGAACAGATGGTTGACCGGCTAAACGTGTTGAGAACACAGCTT
Source organism: Anguilla pacifica (assembly GCA_039654925.1). Classification (NCBI taxonomy): domain Eukaryota; kingdom Metazoa; phylum Chordata; class Actinopteri; order Anguilliformes; family Anguillidae; genus Anguilla; species Anguilla pacifica. The sequence continues at coordinate 51,364,430 of CM077293.1, forward strand.
AAACCTGCCTGCCCCAGCTTAGGCTGGGGTTTAAGATGGAATTTTCAGCAGGCTAATTAATTAATTATCTTCAGAGAACAGAGCGGGTCTTTGTGCTTTCTGCAGAGCTGACGTCGCGGGCAAGGCTCTCGCGGGGACACAGCGGAAGGTGCGCCCGCGCGCCCCGGTGTGAAAGGCGATAAGGCGCTGATCGCTCCAGCGTGTGGCAGCGCCGGCCGCTGGCTGCGTCTCCCCTCGTCTGCGGGAGCCCAGAAACGCCTGCACCCCGAAACCCCGCCAGGGGCCTCCCCGCCCGGCGTCCCGTTTAAACTCACCGCACGCAAACGCGGCGCAGGCGCTCAGACCCCGCGGATCTGCAGATGGGCACAGAGTCAGCAGCGCGGGCGAGGGTACCCAGCATGCCGTCCTCTGCCCCCGGCCGTCTCCCCACCCCCCTGCTACACCCCCCACCCCCGCACGTTTTTATGCTTAGCACTTCTCCGCTCCGCGACGCCGCCCTGCACCGAGCACACTCCTGGTGGGAGCAGTGGAATGTTATGCAGACACACTCCTCTCCCCCCACCCCCGCCCGCCCCCTCCCAAAACCCCCTCAGGAGATTCAGGCAGCGGCTAAACCAAACCCAGCTTCTCCGATCTCGCCTCTCGCCTCTCCTCTCCTCTCCTCTCCTCTCCTCTCCCCTCCTCTCCCTCTCCCAGCTGTGGGGATCCCAGCATAGATGTGTCTTTCACTGCAGCAGGAGGGGAGAGAAAGTGGCCATTGTGGCGGGATTCAATGTCCCATTGAGTCACGCCGCCAGGGGTCGCGACCCCCAGCGCCCCACACACCGGTGCGGGATCGCCACCAGCCAGCCGGGGAAGCTGGAGCTCACCTGGAGGACCCAGAGACAGACGGTCCTGTGCTACAGGGAGGCAGGCCTACACAGACAGGCAGACCTGAGGGAGCCAGACAGACAGACAGACAGACCAGAGGGGACAGACAGACAGGCAGACCTGAGCGGACGGACAGACAGACAGACAGACCAGAGGAGACAGACAGACAAGCAGAGCACAGGAGACAAACAGACAGACAGACCTGAGGGGGCCAGACAGACAGGCACAGAGAGCTGCGGCCATAAACAGACAGACACACAGGCTCACATGGGGACGCGTAAACTCTCACATCATGGTGAACTAAACCAGTTTATTAGTTACTGCATACTGCATGTACAGAAATAAGGGGTTGACATTTAAGATACGTGTGCGCAGGACAGATGGGTGGGGGAAGGGGGGTCGTTGTACGTCATTTTATTTCCCTCACAAAGATTCATAAAAATAAAAATAATTACCCCATTGCAATGCAGAAAGTCAATGTAGAGACTGTGATAAATATTAATGGGACTTGAGTGCAAGGTCACCACAGACAGCTGTCTCTCTCTCTCACACTCACGCATGTACACACACACACACACACACACACACACACAATATCATTTTCACAAACATCCATAGCTGTTTCAAAGTCCTTTTTTTGTGTACAAAACACTGGGGAAAAGCCACAAAATATGGAGGTATTCAAATACCCTAACACCACAAACACAGCAGTGTCTGCATAGACCTGTCATATTAAGTGGCCAACTACTTTTCAACATTCCTATGGCACTATTATAAATATTTATAAATATTTAACGATGAACATACAGGTGGGCATTTACCTCAGTGCTTGTGTCTTCAAGAGCCAAGCTAGCACAGGAGGAATTGGTAGACAGTTACTTTTCATGACATTTAAATGACATTGGCTAAAACCCAAACCTTAAAAACAATGTCTTCTTTGCTCCTGTTCTTCAATAAGTACCCGTCTGTTTGCACATCAATAATACAAGCTTTCCTTCAGGGTATCTCGTATCTGCTCTACAATGTAATACCTTGCGATTTGCTCTCCAAAGAATTATCTTTTCATTAAGTTGAACAAATAAAAAAAAACGAATATACGCCACCACTTCTTTTGTGAGAAAAAAAACATTCAAGGTCACAATCGAAAGGCCTGAACACTCAGGATGAATTTGTTCTGCATTGCAGCTGTGTAGATGTGACGCTGCCTTCAGACTGATAACATGATTACAATGCTTAAACCCTGTGAACCCCCAAACAACACTGCTCAAAAATATATATATCAAAGTACCTACTATACAATGCACCATCCGAAAGCTCCCACAAGATACTCAGAAACGTCAGGCATTGTGTTTGAATAAACTGCCCATTACAGATAACATGACTTTATACACCCTCCATCAGCATCACAGGAGGTTAAGAACAGCTCAGTTCTGTTACTATTATGGCTATTTGTCTATCCCATTCCATACCAGCGATATCAGTGTCTTCTAAACTGCTTTGCAAACAACAACAACAGTTACCGTAACAAAATTTGAAGCCAAGAAAAACAGAAAAGAAAATGTAAAGAGCTTAACGATGCTCATGCCTAACATCGCAGTTTTGTGCTAATGTTTTCGGTAAGGAAAGTGAACTCTTAACAGTTCTGTGTTGTCAGGTACTGGCTAGACAGCGTGTCATCATGATGAGACATGATCACCCAGACACATTTTAACTTATGAAAACACTCATTTCATATCTCAAATTTTGACATCCCCAGATAATGCATTAAATTAAGGTCTCTTTTTTGTCTCAATAACATATTTATCACACATGTAGCAATCTTGGATATCTCTTCAACACAGACACAAAATTAAACCTATCAGTTTATATCTGTTAAAATGCCCAAGCCAGGAGATCCAATCTTCACCGATCCCTGAACTGTATTGTGCTACAGTGCTAGAAGTTTATTTGCATGATTTAGGGACAGTCAGACTAAAACCAAATAAAAGTAAAGCAGCAATATCCACAATAACACAATTCCACTTTTTCAAATTAATTCTGCCATTTATTTCTGTTTTTTTTTTGTCATTCAGGTTCATTGCTTCTGTAGTGAGATATTCCATCACAACATTCATGAATCAAACAGTGTTACCGGTTTAACAGAACAACGAAAACACACCCCTCCACTCCTCCCGACCTCTCCTCTTTCACACACTTTCCACATTTATCCTTCTTTCATGTTCCCAGGGTGACGGACGGAGTCCTTACAGGGTCAGTACCCAAAAACCTCACTCCCTTACCACTCCTTTCAGGATTCCCTGCAAACAGCGAAATCGTTTTCGTGCAGAAACAGACGAGGTGTGACTCTAAAATGCTTTCTGGTAGAGAGTTTGGGACTGTGCTATATGCAGGTCAGTTCTGACCCAGGTCAGACATTGTATTTCCCTGACATGGTGTCCGAGACTCAAAACCGATTAATAATGCTCAAATCCCCCCCTCCCCCCTCCCCCTACCCTCCAACACTGTATACTCATCGACACATAACATGAATGTGTGAGTGTTTGGGGCAAATAAAACAGGGTTCTAAATAAACTCAATATGTTTCTTTTTAGAAATGTACAACCAAATATTTAATTCCCGTTCTTTTGAATGTGCAAAAAAAAAGTATTTAGGAATTAGGACATTTAAATTAATTATTTTGGCTTTTTCACAAGAAAATCTTAAGAACTGAGTTCTGCTGTCTGGTCTCAAATGAGAACAACGACGTTCCTTTAAAAAAAAGAGCAAGGAAAACAACAGAGCAAACCCCCCATAAAACATAAAATATTTGCTAAATAAAGTCCAAGGGATAAACGGGCTCAATCATTCAAAAAATCACAAATATCAACAGCTGATTGGCAAGGTTCTCTTCCCTCCTCCTCCGCCGGTCCTCTCTCCTTCCTCGGGGGGTCGGGGGTTGGGGGGTTGGGGGTTGGGGGGCGGGGGGGCGGGGGGCGGGGCTCAGATTTTGACGGTGTTGGCGTGCTTCTTGCACAGTGGTTTGCCGTTTTTGGAGAAGAAGGCCTGGCCCTCCAGACTGGCACAGCACACCTGGGAAAACAAAGGAGGGGGTACAGGTCACCCCAAATAACAGGTCACCCCGAATAGTCTGCACTCTGTCTCAATCTGTGCCACACACAGGCAAGCCAGTCAGTCAGTCATACTCCCTCATTCACTCACTCACTCACTCACTCACTCACTCACTCACTCACTCACTCACTCACTCACTCACTCACTCACTCACTCACTCACTCACTCACTCACTCACTCACTCACTCACTCACTCACTCACTCACTCACTCACCCACCCACCCACCCACCCACCCACCCACCCACCCACCCTACGTACCGTACACACAAAGCAGGTGTCGTGCCAGATGGCCCCCAGGGCCTCCAGGAACTTGTCCCCGGCCTCGATGGGGAAGTCGCAGCCCCGGCAGCTGGTGCCGAACAGGGTGTAATAGTCTGCGGGCCGAGGAGAATAAAAACTCAGCTCTCACCCTTCACTGGTCGCTTAGCTTCAGCGCAGCGTTCGGTACTGCAGTCCTGTCCGTTTATATTCGCCGGGCTCTACCAATCCAGCAGCAGGGGCCTCCGCCTCCCCCAATGGGAGAGCTTAATAGTGGATTAATGGCCTGCTTTAATGCACCAATCATCCTATTGGGATCT
>CM077293.1:51373961-51388961 GCA_039654925.1 Anguilla pacifica
AGAATCCCTGGATCTCCCAGTAATCCTGCTACCCCCAGGCTCCGCCCCTCCCCCCCAGGCTCACCCCCCCCCTTCCCCAGAGACCTGGCGCTTTGAAGTGAGAGGACCCTAATCTCCCCGCTGATTGGCCCCAGGCTGGGATCGCTCCCTGTCTGATGCGCTGCACTCAGCCATGAGATCGTCCACTTTAGATGCGCCGCGTGTAAACTGCGCTTTTGGTAAACGTTCTGGACCGCCTTGGGCCTTGGACCGGGGCCCTGTTTCACGAAAGAGGATTACTGAGTAGCTGGGTAACTGCACTGAGCAAAACCCAGAACCCTCCCAAATCTGGAACATGGGACTGAAGTAAAAAGAGCTGTTCTGGGTTTTACTCAGTGCAGTTATCCAGCTAACTCAGTAATCCTGCTTTGACACCCGCCTGGTGTCTGTAGCAGACGGGAGAACCCGGCAGAATAAAGGTTAAAAGAAGCGGAGAACTCCCCAGGACCCCTCTCCCCTTTCCCCGTCCCACCCCCCCCCCCCTCTGAGAGGGACCAATGTCACCTCTCATGCTACACCTCTCCCTCCAGAATTTCCCTCCTGCCCCCCCTCCACCGGGACAGGCACCTGACTCCCAGCCCTGGTCTGGTGAAAGTGGCCCTTTGTTGCAGTCTACAGCGGGGGGTGGGGGTACCCCAATAACCACCCCCCCCCCCCCCCCCCCACTCCGCCGTACCCGGCCGTGCTCCCCGCCATCGGTGTGCTGCCTACAGCCCCCCGGGGACACCCCCCCCCCCCCCGGCCCTCCAGGAAAATAAAGGGGCTCAGTCACTCGCTCAGCTAGGAAAACAGCCCCCCCTCCCACTTACACCGCCCTGTACACCCCCCCCCCCCCCCCCAGAAAACACACATACGTAGATTCACACCCACCGTTGGGCGAGGGGGGGGGGCAGGCCAGAACCTCGGCCTATAAACCTCACTCACGGGGGTCTCCCAGTTCCTCCTGTAAATATTTACTTTGCCCCCCCCCCCCCCAGTGCAGAGAGAGCAAGGTGGGCTTCGCCTTCTGAGGGTCTTTTGAGCGGGTGGGGGCGTGGGGGGGGGCGAGGCTAACGCCACAGCCCCTTCCATAAACCAGCTTCATGCTCAACGGACGGAAAATACGTTTCCATTTCTGCCCGCTCGTTACAACAAGGTTCACTTCAACACTTTCAGCTACTAAATCACAACTTCACGCTTCTCTAGGATTTCAAGCAAAACAGGTCGGTTCAAGAAAAACAGTCAGACAGCGGAAAATATATTATTCTCAGTCTCTGCAGCTGACATTTAAAGAGTTTCCAAATTCGGTTTTCACATAAGTGCTGACACAGTGACACTGTTCTTCAACAGCCCTGTGTGTGTTCAAACATAACTAATAACTCAAGCCTCCCACCGCAAGGTATTAAAAGCAAGAACCGACACACTCGTGCTTTGTGACGTGTTTGGAGTCTTGTGCCTGAATCTAATTCAGAACAAGAAATCTGTAACAAACCATGAACAAAATAACACACAAGCAATATATATGAGCAAGATAATCCACCCTCTTTCGGAGAGCCAAAGATGCATCTGGAATTTATTCCGTCCAATCCTACGAGGTTATCCTGGAGACTTAATCTTCAAGGAGATGAGATGAAGATCAAGGACAAAGAATGTTCCTGGTGATTATTTGTAATGAGCGAAATTAACTTCTGTGGCTTGCGGCAACACAGACAGGCCTGCGATGTATTCTTCAAGAGGTCTGAGGTCAGCTTGTTACGTTGTCTGGGTTTCCAAAACACATGGTGGTGCGGTGCTGCCACCATCTGGCAACTTTGGAATTGTATTTCATTACACCACCACAGACACACTGAGAGTACAAAAGCACAGTTTCCCAAAATAATTGTAAGGAGGGTTGTGCTTTGTCCTTTCAGAAAGAATACATTCCCTTCAATCTGGTATAAAATCAACTCCCTAGTAATATGTTATATTCCACTGCTAACTCTCTGGGACTGTGTGATGTCAGAATAAACTGAACTTTTCATTATAATATCCAAACATCTTCAGCACAATGCACATTGTGAATTTTTGACTTGATTTTTGACCTGATCTGGTGGTAATGCATCCCATCCACAGTCACACAAACCCGGCTGTGGCTAATACTGAGGAACACACAGTCATACACATGTGGATTAAAAACTGATGGTCTTACGCAAACAGGAGGCTAGGCTAGCGCTAACCGAGCTGCCAGGCTAACGCTAACCGAGCTGCCAGGCTAGCCAGGCCGCGCTCTTACCCTGGGCCGTGGGGGGCTTGTAGGTGGCGGGGGAGGAGTTGGTGTTCCTCAGGGCGCCGGCCGGAGCTTTGGTCATGGTCCTCACGGCCGCAGAGCTGGGCTCCTCTGTGAAGTCACTGCAGAGGAAGAGGAGAGAGAGAGAGGGTCAGATCGCCCCACAGAGGACGCGGGTCAGACCCGGTGACCTCACACAGGAAGGAGGGTCAGGCGGTGAGCGTCACCGAACTGAGGAATCGCTCGGATACGGTCGGTTACCTCGCTGAAGAGAGGGTTAGTCATAGGTACAGTCACAGTCACAGTCACAGGGCATTACTAAACCAAACAGACTCAGTCTCTTTAGGGCATACTGTAGGCAATGCAATGGAGCAAAAGCAAGCCTTCCCAGATGAATCTGGCACTGTACCACAGTAGCTTTCCCAGTGGCATCATGGGTAGCATCTGATTGATTGGACAGCACTAAATGTTTCTCGCACATTTCTGCCAAATGAAATCCAGCTCAGTGTGCGGTCTGCAGCACTGCACCATGGGAAAATACATTTCTGCCACTTCAATATCACTTCTAATGATCCAGGTAATGCAACAGATGAACTGAACCTCAATGAATAATATAAATAACACACACACATGCGCACACACACACGCACACAGACACACACGCATACACACACACACACACACACACGGCACCACAAAAGGCCCCTCTCACACAATACAGCCCCCAGTCCCCCAGCCCCCCAGCCCCCCAGCCCCCCAGGCCCCGGGGCCCAGAGGCCCCTCTTCCCCAGCGGAGGATGAAAGGGCGATCTTAACAAACGAGCTGCCTTTCAGAACCAGCCATTTCTGGGTGGGCCGAGGTCCTCACTAAGCGCTACCCACAATCCCCAGCGGTGCCAAGCGGCCTGCGCTGCTTTCCTTCTCGCCCGGTCAAAAAGGCCCGCAGAGTCAGTTTCTTATGGCAACGGTGGCCGTGGAAACGGAGCGGGCTCGTTCCAAAAACTCGGCGCTTGTGCTCCTGGCCGCCGACCAACAGACGCCAGTCACCGAACATCCGAACACCGGCGCCCGCCGTCGAGCGTGGGGCACCGTACCCCCACGCCATGCCACGCCACCACGCTACCCGCCATCGGAAATCCTTTCACCCACCCAGACGCTGTCCAGAAACCATCTCACCCCCACCTTCCACCTCCACCTTCTCCTCACTTTATATCTCCATCAAGTCTTCTTCTATGTCACACTGAACCTCCACCACTGCCCCTCCCGAATCATCTTACCCCACCTGCACCAGTTTATCCCCCCCACCCCCCCACCCCCCCACCCCAGTGTCCCCGACATCGTCGCTCCATTGCTGCAGCTACACCTCTATCCCCACATAGTGCACACAGGCCTCCACAGTCCTACGCAGAGCTCTCTCTCACACACACACACACACACACACACACACACAGGTGTCAGAGACGGGAGAATAGTTACCTAAGGATATAGACGGCACTTACAGGAGAGGAGAGAGATGGGTCACTGAGATCAGTGACTGACTGGTGCCAGGAGACACTTCCAGAGGGGGGGGGGGGAGGGAGGGCAGGAGAGGGGGAAATAAAGAAAGAAAGAAAAAGGGTGAAATGAAAGGATGAGACAGAAGCAGAACCGCTAGCCCATGTAAACGCACACAGAGAAACCCTTTTATCTGACGGTTGTACAGTTCATGAGAGGAGAAACCATTACATGGAATAGACTGCATGCAGTTGAAAGCCAGCTTTTGTGTCAGAAGGTTTGTGTCAGAACTTTGTACTAATATCAGTAATGAGGGCCACCAATCATTACAGTAGATGTCAAAGTTACAGCACTGTAAAAGTCCTAAATGCCATCTATTTATGTATTTGTATTTATTTTTTCCTAGAGTAGCCGCGTTAGTTTCTGTTTTGATATGAACGTGGAGATGGTTTCTGTTGACTGGAAGCCATTTCCCCAGTCCGTGGGCTCAGCACGCAGAGCGGATAATTGCGTGAGACGTCCATGATGGCAACCAGATGCGGACTGGCCATCCCTTCATTACAGCCAATTACCAGCTGGTTCGTTAATAAACCCCACCAATCAGCTCAATTAGAGGGGAAGGGGATTGGATTAGAGCCCGTGTCTGAGAGACACTGTCTGGGCTGATCCAATGAACACAACCCATCTGGACAGGGACCCCAAACCCGTCAGAGGTGAAATATCTCTTTGAACCCCACCCCGCCCCCCCAAATAAAAAGGTTTCTGCGTCTACTGTGCACCTGGACCATTCCACAGGAAGCTTTTAATCAGGCCCATAATTGAGACTAGGAATAAAAATCACAACAGGTCAATTACTGGAGTAATGACATCGTCTGGAATCCGGGTACTGAACAGTCTGCATTACCATAATGGAGAGAAGCCCACATTTCAGTTTATGACCAGCACCGATGCTCAGATGAGGCTCACTCCACATGCTCATTAGCAAGCTAACGATGTGCATTTTTGAGTGGGTCTGACAGCGCAGGGCAAGGGTGTGGCCAGCCACCACGTTTTCTGACCCCCCCCCCATCCCCCTTCCCTTCCCCAGCTGGTTTGAACAGCCATTGCACCAAGGGCCCATACATGCTAATTGAGGAGACCTTCCTGCTGACTGACACCCTCCATCCTTGCAGGTGTGAGGTCACAGATACGCGATCAGAACGTTCTGTAGCTGAACGTTCTAACGCTGATGTCACAGACAGCCGCTGTGCTGGTGACTGTGAAAGCAGTGGAGTTTCTCCTCAGCGGGTACGCTCCAGAGGCCGCTCCCGCGCGTTGCTATTTTTCAGCTCAGCGAGACCGCCCCCCCCCCCCCCCCCCCCGCTCGCGCCAAGTTATTTAGTGCCCATCGCAGCTGCCCACGCAACGGCATGCCCGAGACATAACACGGCTGTTGCCACGGCAGCGCGCGGCTGCCGTGGCAACAGTCATTGGCCGGTCATTGGTCATTGGCCATGACAATGTTTTGGTTTTTTTTTTTTAGTTTTTTTTTAATGATGTCTCACAGTCATCCGTAGATATGAATTTTTTTTTGATTTACTGCACTGACACAATAAATACACAATACATTTCTTTGATATCATTCATTCCATGCACCAGTGTTCCTCTATGAGGCTATCCACCACCAAACCGATGAAGCTGGATACATGCGAAAACGCGCTTCTCAAAAGTCTATGATTGGCTAATAGTGTTTCTCCTAGGGAACCTGTGACAGGTGAGGGCTCGGGCAGGTGAGACGCCACACCCTGCTACCTCTTCATCTTCTGCAGATGGAGGGCGCTCTTCGTCCGACGCTTTTTCTTCCTGAGTCTAAGGGGCGGGGCCCGGAACACAGGGGAGATGAGGAGGGCGTCCAATAGGGACGGAGAGACCGCCCCTTCCGGCCGTCTAGCCCCGCCCACCCCCATTAGAGCAAGGGGGGAGCCAGGGAGAGAAATAAGTCAGAAACAGACAGAGGATACAGCAAAGAAGTAAGAGAGAAAAGAGCACGCATTGCATAACCATCCCGTTCCAGAAACAAAGGCAGGCGATGTTAATAAAGTTGCAGCAAAGCATGAGTTCCACAAACGATCTGAGATCTATTCCCCTCACACACTGGTACACTTCTAAAGATTCAAGATGTAGGTGGAGACCGGAAGGATGGTGCACTGCACTAATACATCACCTCACCTGTGTGACCCTGAACACAGTCCGACAAACAAACGGCAATGACAGAGTGAAGGAACGATCCAGCCCTTAACAGAGCGGAAAGCGTGCCACACACATAGACACACACACACGCGCGCGCGCGCGCACACACACACACACACACACACACACACACACACACACACACACACAGACACACACACACACACACACACACAGACACACACACACAGACAGACAGACACACACACACAGACACACACACTCACACACAGACACACACAGACACACACACAAACACACACACACACACACACACACACACACGTGTAGTCCCCCCCCTCCCCTCCAGGGGGCAGCGTCTCTACCTGGCCTGGGAGCAGGCTACAGTGGGCACGATGCCCGCTGCCCTCTGAGGGGGGGCGCTGGGGGTGAGGGGGGGTGGGCACGGTGCCCCGCGGGGCAGGAACTCCAGCGGGTTCCGCAAGACGGCCTTTCTGCACCCCTCCGCCAGAGATGCGAAACAGAGGGAGGAAATACTCAATGAAGACCAAAGAAAAGAAGCAACAGACCAGACTCCTCCTTTCTTTGACTTTGACAAATAGTTGAATAAATACAGTTGAAATCTTTTTTCTCCACGAACGTAAGTTGCCGAGTTGATGTCGGTTACAGATTAATTTGATAAACTGTTTAACATAAGAGTGAAATGTACAGAGTCGCTGTACTGTTCAGGTACTGTATGAAACATATGTGAAATGAGCCCTTCTTAGCTATGGCCTTATCTAATCAACACTTCAGCACTCAGGTTGTTTCCTACACACGGCATAACCCTGGTCAGGTGAGTGGAGACAGAGCTGTCTGTACCTCAGGGGTGCAGGAGACAGGATCAGCCTTGCTGCAGAGGCAGGACACAGTTCAGCGGGGACAGCTGACAGACAGGACGCCTGCACTGCCAGACTGAACCAGGAACAGAGTGACAGGGTCACAGGGTCAGGGGTCAGGGGTCACAGTGAGAGAGGCTGATATATGACCGCACTCTGACCGTGAAACCAGTGAGGTCAAGCTAATTTACAGAGAGAACATCAGTGAAAAGGTGCAGGTGCTGGTTTCATGCCCACCAGGAGGATGTGTGTTTTAAGTGTGGGCCCTCTCATAGTGCCAGAATTGCAGTGATGGATGAACAATATGATTCCAAATCAGAGAATGAGGAGAATAAAAAAATTGTTTTCAACCCAATTTTATAAGAAAATGTTTTTTAAAATCTTTCATTATTTTATTTAGTTAACTTCCTCAATTTTGAATGCCTTAGAATGCAATTCTAAAAGCATTAGAAAGCAACATCTGAGTCTGAGAAAGTAGGAAAATGCTGTTCTTTAACTGACAGTCTGACCAGAAAACTCTTCTGTCAACTCCCCAGTGTCTGTCTATGCCATCTAGTGGCTGACAGCTGAAACTGCGGAGACTATCTGATGAAGTAGGTGCTACGGGGACTGGGGATTATATTGCTTTAATTCTTGACAGAGAACAGCAGCACGCAAAATAAGAGGCTGAGTATTCAGGCCACAGACATGCGTGTCATCGGTAAAGCGGAACGGAGCAGACGATGAACAGCAGTCCAGCAGTATGCTTCCAATTATGGCCAAACGACCGTCTGGATCACAGGGCGAGAAACGGTGAGTAAAGCTCGTAAATCGTGACTCTGGTCTTTAAGAGCGCACGAGGAGAACAAAACACACGGTGTGAACCGCGGCTTTAGAACGCGCTCTCCGTGTGTAGAGGAGATTGCCTGTTCGTGAGTGGTCAGCAGAGAGCAATCGGGTGATGCCAAGGGGAGGGGAGGGGCATAAGGAAAAGGGAGGGGCCTAAGGTGAGAGGCGGGGCATAGGGTGAGGGAAGGGGAATAAGTGTATAGTACCCCATGGATAAGTCTTTACGGGGTTCCTTAAAAAAAATGTCTAAAATCAAAACTGGCTGGGATACAGTCAGAGGGCAGGTTGAGGAGGTGAGGAGGTGAGGAGGTGAGGAAGTGCAGTGGGAGGGCGGTGGAGGATGTCTAAAACTGGACTGGACGTACAGACAGAAGAGGACACTCAAGACAAGCAGACAAACACACAGGTGCTGCCTCATAACCCTCACTAAACACACAGAGATTTCAAACACACATTTCTGCAAGGGTTGGGTCGTAGGTGAAGAAACGTCAATGCTGAAAAAACAGTGTGAACGTGAGGATTAATATTTAATACGTCTGCAGGCTGTTCTGTGTTGTATTACATGTACGTTTACGTCTTTCTTTTGTTCTTTTGTTTTGTCTTTTTTTACTGCAATATTGATCTTTCTGTTCCCAGGAAGACGAGGTGGTTAAAGCCAGTAAGGACAGAGCTGAATCACCTGTTTTGTGTTACGCTGCTTTTCTGTTCAGTTTACTCCAGAAGAAAACGGCGCATAAAATATTTATCATATGCAATGAAAAAATGTCCATCAGCACTACGCATCCAGAATTAAAGAGAAATACATTAGGGAAGATGTCTGGTGCAAACAGTCTCATAGAAGTACAGTAAGTCATGTTGTTTTAACACCTTTCACATCATAACGGAACACCATCACATTAGTATAAGTGAAATCTCATGAGATATCTCAAGGGTTATTTGCTTGCAATGTCAGTCACACATGTGCCATTCACACTGACTGAGACTCACAGACTGTGCATTAAGTGAGAAGCACTCAAAACCGTGAATAGAGGAAGCCGTTTCAGATAATCATTCAGGACTGTCTGTACCTTTCAGTAACTGGAGGAGGGGCGTGTGACTGAGTGGGAGGGGCATCGGAAATGATGCCATGCGTCTGTGCTGGAGCAGGATCAGCTGTCTGCAATGGAAAAGGGGAGGAGCCTGTGGTCTGTATGGCAGGGGCGGGGCCTGTGGACTGTAGGGCAGGGGCGGGGGCTGGGGTCTGTAGGGAAGGGGAGGAGCCTGTGGTCTGTAGGGAAAGGGCAGAGTCTGTGGACTGTAGGGAAGGGGCGGGGCCTAATGGCTGTCCTGAATCGGGGGCGGAGTCTACTGACAGCAGGCTGCCGAGTTGCGTCTCCTCGAGCTGGGCGTCGGTCTGCGTGCCGACTGTGTGACGAGTCTGAGGCGTCGCGGCAGATTCCTCTTCCACGCCATTGGACAGCTGAACCAGCGCCACACCCGAGCTCAGCTCTGAGGGTGCGACCTTTCGTACAGGTGGGCTTCACAGAGAGAGACACACCACTGTACACAAGAGCACAGCCTGCAGGCAAACTTCACCCAACAACCACTCTCTACTGAAGGGCCAGAGCATCTGCAAGCTTGGACTCCCACCTGAGAGCTCAATCAGCAGGCTCAACTCAACACTGCGCTACATGAACCTGGACCGTAAGCTGCTGGTCTCTCCAGGACCAGGAATGAGGACCAGGTGTAACATCTGACCATAAGCACAGACAGAGTCAAAATATCGCATGCTAAGTGTCCAGTGAAAGTGCTCAAACCACTACCTTCTAGGGCTGAAATGGAGACTATCCTATTTCATGTGTCAGCATGCATTCCTTCTGTTATCAGTGAAAAACATAATCGAAAATAGACTTTCTAGGCTTAACATAGTAAGTATATGTGATTCTGAGAAGAATTAACCAGCTATGATGTTTATGCTGACTGAAGGTTCGGGGCTGAAAACAAGATCACTCAGACCCTTCCCAAAATCGTTTAGTCAATTTATGGTGCGGACTTTCAGACTGTGGTGCGGACAGGGGTGAGAGCAGGGGTGAGGGGTCAAGGGTCAGAGTGCACGTGGGCATGACAGTGAGACACATGGAATTACCTGACCTGTCCACTGACTGTCTGGGGCTGTCTGAAGAAATAGTCGATGAAGAGAAAGAGAGAAACAAACAGACAGTTGGAAAGAAGAAAAAAGGACACAGGAGGAGAAGGACAGGAGAGGAAGGTTTTAAGGTAGAAGAAACTTTTATTAAAACACCCAGTGCTACATTACAGTTCCCAAGCATGTTTCAGGTCGCTAAGGATACAAAAACTTATGCTGGATACACAACCCATTTAAGATAACTACCAATCCAAGCAACTAGAGTACCAAGCAACCACACGCGGGTCTGGCCACACACTGCAAGGAGGGCAGGATGAGGAGAATGCAGAAGTGAGATCGGTGAAACATCACACACACACGAATACACACGCAAACACACACACACACAAACACACACACACATCTCCTCACGCAACTCATCGCCATAATCACCATTACCGCTACACGTGTGCCATCGCGGTGTCTCACTCTCCGCTCCCTCGAGAGCTCACTGACTCTAGATCAGTGCTGGGGAGCAAGCCTGCACAAACTCGATAAGCTTCACTTTAGCCTGCTGAGAATTCCAGCTGGGATTCTAAGCGGTTTTAAAATGGTTAAGCTGCGTTTTCCACGCTTCTAGCTGGTCTTGGCTGGCCTGTGGCAGGTCAAAGCTGGTAGAGTATACCGGTGGTCAAACTGGTGGACTAGATGACTACATAGGCTGGGCAGCTAGTGAACAGCTGGTCTGCTAGCAATAAGTGTGGAAAACACAGCTAAAACCAGCTCAGGCTGGCTTAAACCGGCATTTCCCGCAGGGTAGCCGAGCACTGATCTGAGACTCGGTGGTTCAGGGAGCAGCTCTGGTTCTCACTTCCTCCCACGGAAACTCTTTCCTGTCAGCCAGGAGTCTGCTTTCACTCAGAGCGCAGGAAGCAGTGGAGGGTTCCCCTGTGAACCCCCCCGCCCCCCGCCCCCCCCCCCAGGCGGTGACCCCTCTGGACCGCTGCCCCGCGTCCAAACTCCTGTCAGCAACCCGCACACCACTAAAACACCAAGCCCCCCCACCGCCGGACCGGACCGTTTCCGTGGCGACCCAGTCTGACGGTGGGGGACTTGGGGGGGGGGGGGGACCGTAGCGTGAGAAGCGGGCCAGGCCAGGCGGGGGGGACTGTCAGCGATC
This sequence comes from Anguilla pacifica, assembly GCA_039654925.1. Taxonomy (NCBI): domain Eukaryota; kingdom Metazoa; phylum Chordata; class Actinopteri; order Anguilliformes; family Anguillidae; genus Anguilla; species Anguilla pacifica. The sequence continues at coordinate 51,384,920 of CM077293.1, forward strand.
TCGCCCCGACCCGGTGATCGAGCGCAGAGTCTCGCCTGCTGCACATGAGGCGCCATCGCAGCCGCCGTGCGCCGGGCAGCTCGTTATCCTCCTAACCGCACGAAACCGCGTCTACTCCCCCCCCCCCCCCGGCAAAACGGCGAAGCCTGGGTTTCCGCACGGCGAAGAGGCCTAGCGACCGGGGCGCTAGCTAGCGGCTGACGCAAGCGGGCTATTGTTTTTGAGAATTTCAGCTGGTGATAGCCTTGCGTGCGGCTAACTGGAGCGCGGTAGCCTAACTGATTCTCAGCGTGAGGTCTGCACACGGCCATGCAGCGGCTCCCCACGCGTCCGGGCCCTCCGGTTCTGACCGGCACCGACAGAATCCAGGAGCTCCTCGGGAACTTCCCCCAGTAAGGAAACAGGCCCGGGTTCAAACACACAGATACAGCCATATATACACAATTACAGACACATCCATATACTACACATGTAGCCTGAAGCTTTATAAACAAGTACAGAGAAAGAGAGAGAGGGAGAGAGAGAGAGAAGGAGAGAGAGGGAAGGAGGGAAAGGGAGGAGAGCAGAGCAAAAAAAAGATGTGAACTGAGAAAGGAGAAAGAAGAACAAACGCAGAGGTTTGGTATGGAAGGCGGCAGTTTTTGTGTCCTTGTCTCTGCTAGGTGAGCTAACACAAATGGTCAAGCACGTGCATCCGCAGGAGTGTGCCGCTGGGGGGCTGGGGGGGCTGGGGGGGGGGGGTGGCGTGGCGGGATGGGGGGGGGGTGGAGGGCGGTGGGCGGGGTTACTGGACATTGAGGGTGCGTGCCGACACCCCATGGTGCCAGTCCCGCAGCTTGGCATATCGGGGTCCGATGATCTGGGTGTTCACCTTGGGCACCCTGGCACCCCGGAACGAGGAGGAGGAGGAGGAGGCGGGGAGGAAGAGAGAGGAGAAGGTGTAAGGAAGGAAGGAAGAAAAGGAGAGCAAAGGGCAGGGAGGAAGGATGGAGGGAGAGAGAGAGGTGGTGGAGGAGAAGGAAAAGAGGAATACACTTGTTAGTTCCACCCTGACTGAAACTTTTTTCTTTCTTTTCACATAAGTTTCCCTCAGTCTTCTGATGCGTTTTGATATTGATTTACTTCTGGCAACCTCCTTTGACACTACAAGATGCCTTCAACCCTAACTTTATTCTTATTAAACATTTTACACTATTTTCTCTTAATAAAATTTAAACTGACAGCACAATGGCTTTATAGCCTGATAATCAGGGTGTAAGTTTTGTACTCAGCAGCCTATGGAGTGCTATTCTTAACTTGTTTGTAAGCTTCCCTGTGAGGCCATTTTTCCTCACATGTCCAGAATGTTCACCTTTAACCTTTATGATGTCATCCTGCCAGGTAACCTGAGCATAGCGATCCGCAATCACAGCAAACCACACACACCAGACGTGCTCCTTAACGATGTCCTGTGCCTCTTTACCATACGACAGAGCGAAAAGGAGCTCAGCTGTTCACACACAGCACGCATGCAGACTGACACGACCGCAACAGCACTCCACAAAACTCAGCAGCAGCACAGGCAGCACAGGCAGCACAGGCAGCAACACCAAGCGAAATATCACCATTCAGTCATCTGGATAACGTGTTCATATGCAATGTGACTCGGAGTCCACACAAGACTCATCACCAACTGCAATCAGGCTCGGATCAGGAGAGTAGGAGTGTGTGGGGGGGGGAGGGGTCTAGACCTTTAATGTGGTAAACCAGAGATCAGCAGCTCTGGCTCTGAAGAGCTATAAGTTATGCTGTTTTCTTTATTTATTTTCCACCTTAAAATTAGCAAACATTCAGATCCAAAAGAATAAGCATAATCAATGGCTCCTTTGTCTCGCTAACTGTCTGATCCCAGACTGAGTATGTAACTGCAGTAATGGGATTTCACCACTAGAGGGCCAGTGGCTTTGTCATGGTACTGTGCCTGTTCAGTTCTTTTTACTACAGTGAATCGGAACCAAACCCACTTGTATGTGGTTGAGATACTCCAGCAAGCTACTGCCTGAGCCCGTTAAACTGTGGGCTGTTTAATTCAGCTCCATTCCCAGCATCCTCTCCGCCAACCCAAGATGGCCGCTCAGCAGCGGGGGCAGATGTGAGGGCTCCAGAGCACCCGCCGTGCGACTGGGACACGCACGCGAAGGCCCTGGAATTCGGTTTCAGTTTCGCCGTTTCCGTCGGGAAAGGAGGGCGTCCCCGGCGGGCAGCCGACCAAACCCCGCCGCAGATTTATTCGGAAGTCGTTCCGAGGCACATTTGTTTTTCATTCCGCACACCCGCTCCCGTTCCCGTTCCCATTCCCACCCTCCCTCCGATTCCGTGTCTGAATTCCCACGAGCGACCGGAATCAGCTCTGTGACGTCTTTAACAGAAACAAAAAGTCTCGTTCTCTGGGGGGGGGGGGGGGGGGGGACATACCAGGAGGTTCTCCCTGCCCACAATCCCTTTCAGCAACCCGTAATGCCATTCGCTGACAGAGCTCCAAACCACCGAGTGGCCGCAGGGACCAGCCAATGGCTGAGCTCTAGCAGGACAGCTCAGAGCCAGCGTGACGCTCGGGGGCCATTTTGAGTTCTCTCAGCTTGAGCCCCTTTCAGGGCTGCCAACTCCGAGGGGCTCCCGGGGGCGAGCCCGCCTCATTTCCTGCTTAAAATTAATCGTGTTTACCGGGACTGGGAAGCGGAACGTAAACACCAAACCCCCGAATAAACGAGGGCCTGCGTGCCTCAGACTGGCAGAGACACGGGGAGCCTCATCTCACACGCGTCCCGTCATCCAAACAGCAACGGTAACAACAACAGCGGCAGACCCATGCAGAGTGCCAGCCAGCCACCGCGGGCCATCCAGGCCTGCTCGTAAAAACGCCAGCTACTTACTTCTTCCCGCCTTCGCTGTCCAGTCCTTCCGCTGGAAAAAGAAAAAGAGAACCTGTTTAGATGATTGACGAGTCAATATTGCAAACAAAACTCTTAACAATTAATCAAGCTCATTCGAATGAGCATTCAAACACATTCAAATTTGAAACTGTAGCCATTTTACTTCAGCCAAACTGAACCATGTGATTCAGTGAATCATGGAGACCAGAGTACCACTCCAGTGTGGAGACGTTAAAAGGGCACACTGCTGACAGCAGGTTTCGGTCTGAACAGCAGTTCATTTACGCGAGTGTGACAGCCACAGTCCATAAAACAATGTGAATCTGAGCTCATGTCATCTTTTCATGGAGACAGAGCTGACACAGCAGGATTCAGGAGGGACGTGGGGTCAGAGGTTAGCGGCGGCGGCGCTGCGGAACTCACGCTGCCCGTCGCCCGTGCCCGTCATCTGTGCCAGGATGCGGAAGGAGCGGGACTGGGACGTGCCCGTGCGGGGGTGCCAGTCCTCCGTGTCCTCGATCAGACGCTTCTTGCTGGCGTCCCCGTGGGACGGCACGTGGTAGAAGTGGATGTCCGTCTCCACGATGGGCCTCCTGGGCATCCTGCGCCAGCGAGCGGAGAGAGGAAGCACGGTTACCATCATCATCCTCATCCGTCAGTCACCATCAATATCATCATAAACACTGCTATGATCTTCATTATCATCATCATCAATATCATCATCAATATCATCAACATAAACACCAGTGCTTTCGTCCCTTCATCTATAAAGCACTTTGAACAACATGCTTTAAATCTGCTTTATAAATTAATTTTATTATTATTTGTGTAGTAATGAAAAAAGATTGTCATACCGATCTAATTTTATCTTTGTGTCCTAAATGGGGTACGAGGTGCTTTATAAAGACTAAACAGACATGTTACTGGCAGGAATAAAACATAAATACTATTAAATTGCTCATTTATTCACAGTTTGCGCAACGCAAGGCTTATTTTGAGATGGACGGCGTTATGCAGTTGCGGACACGCACAACAAACGTTTGTTTTTGATTGGCCCAGATGTGTCACACGGCGCACTTTTAAGCCAATCACAGTGAGCGCTCAGGAGAAATGAAAGAATGCAGAGAGAA
>CM077293.1:51391461-51701461 GCA_039654925.1 Anguilla pacifica
CTGCCCCCTGAGGTAGCAGGCAAACGCTCGAGCGCACCACACGCAGAGGCATGCACGCACAAGCACGCACATGCACGCACCGTACCTGAACTGTCCTTTAAGCCTAGCACCAGGATGCAGGGGCTACAGCCTTTATATGTAAAATTATACAACACACAATGGATAATAAACCAACTACCACCACCGTTGCACATGCAAGTGTGATCCATATAATACTGTAAAACATATTTTCAATCCTATTAAAATTCATACACAGTATTATTGACTAATTCTATTCATAAAAGCAGCAGTAACTGACAGCTTTGATGCCATATACTTGAGACAATTTGATATGCTAGAATACTCATTACTGCCGAGAGACCGCCCTTGCTGCCGATTGGATAGGTGACAGAGCTGCTGAATGCCCATTGGACTATCTCTGGGGGGGGCTCCGCCCCCTTCTTCGTGTGCAGGGATTTTAATCAGCTTGCCCAGTCATTACAGGGGTCAGCTGCAGCTCCCGGCCAATCAGGGCGCTAATTGAGTCTGCACAGTAAAAGCAGTGGGAAAGGGGTTTTATAACGACACTCCAAACCCCACCAGAGGAAACGAGTTCGACTTTCCCCACAGTCAGCATAGAGAGAAGACCGTACGCATCGGGCATGGACAAAAAGAGCAACAAGCACTCCTGTGCTTCATTTCACATTGCTCAGATATCTAAATCATCCATCCATCCATCCATCCATTATCTGTACCCGCTAAACCTAGGCAGAGTTGAGGGGGGTTGCTGGAGCCTATCCCAGCATGCATTGGGCGAGAGGCATGAATATACCCTGGACTGACCGCCAGTCTACATCCAAATTATGAAAGGGGGCAAATTAAATACTATGAATGTGAGCAGGCTACTCCATAGTCACATGGTCATACTTTGAAACTAATTACTGGGAAATATACTGTATGTGAATGTCTTCGTAAACATAAACACAAACACATACAGTGCTCACCCCCTTGAACTTTTTCCTCATATTTTGTCCCACTGCATCTTAAAACCTGAATGTGCCAAAATAGTTTTCTCTCTTAAAGAACACAACCCCCCCGCCCCCCCCCCCCCCCCCCCTGCCCCAGTAGTTTGTAGGCAGGTCTTTTTGGCGCTGATATGAGCTCTGTGTCTCGCGTGCGTCCGTATGAGCTCTGCACATTCAGATTTAGGAATTTTTTGCCCATTCTTTCCACGCAAATTTACTGCCAAGCCAGGAGAGCACCGGTGGAAAGCTCATCTCTGGCCATACCACAGAGCTTCAGTGGGATTTCGGTCTGGGCTTTGGCCGGCCCGTTCCAGAATACCAGGTTTTAGGACCACTCCTTTTGCATTTCTTTATTTGCCCTTTGGGTCATTGTCCTGATGGAACACAAATCTTCTGCCTAAATGCAGATTTCTTGGGGCCTGAAACTTGGTTTTGACTGTATTTGGCTCCACACGTTTTTTTCCATTTGTTTGGACAGCGTGCATGGTCCATGGGAAGGTTCAAAGATTTGCAGATCTTTCTGGAACCTTCTCCAGCTATTTCCCTCCAAACAGTTCCATACTGAGGTACCACAGGCAGTTTGTCTGGTATTCACGAAACCGTTACCGGTCTTATCGGCTGTCAGAGCTGTGAGAATCACGAAGTCGGTGATATTTATTCTGCACTCACGCAACTGAACACAGGTGGATTATAAATCAGCATAGGTGGACTGTATTTACTGCTCAGTTTGATCCTTCAAGGAATGGAATACGCATGGCCTAATTTAGGCTGTTAATGCAGGGGGGCTGAACACTTACAGTTTAGTCAATTTCCTGTTTTTATACACTTTCTAACACTTTGCTCGTATTTATATATAGGAATAGAAAAAAAATCTATGCAATATTAATTTGCCATTATTTGGCACTATGCAAACAAGCAAGCTTATACAGAACTAGATTAGATCACGAGATTAACTTTCTTTAACGTCGTTTGGTAGAAGAAAACTTAAACCATTTGTTGTCAAGAAGAAAGACCTTTGTGAGAAAACCAAGACACGAAAAATGAGCCCACATTAAACGGATTCTTGTATCAAGAATGAAAAGAGCATGAAGTTTATCTTAAAACGAGCCTTTGAAGAACATAATTATTTTAATACAGCTTTGAACAAGCTCTTCAGGAGTGAGTTCCACTGCACCCGGGGGGGGGTGGGGGGGAACCCCATTTGCTTCCAATTACTCCATAAACCTGGCAGCATTGCAGGTCCTTTCTAAATCAAACCAAGAGCCTCCACTTTAAACCCATTCCCACAACCACGGGACGAGGAACCGAGCTCACTGCGAAAGGAAACTGATTAATGTCGCTGTCAATTAAGAGACTTCCAGCAGCAGGTGTAGAACATTCTAGATGTTACGTTTAAGGTTCTCCCCCCCCCCCCCCCCAAATCAAACTCCGCTCCGACATCTTTTTGGAAGAAGACGCAAACCTTCGCTGCTTGCGGCTGGGAAATTGCCACAAATCACGCGTGGAAGCTCGGTAGAGTAAACCACTGCTCTGGGAGAACAAACAAGCCAGCGCTGCTGATGCAGTAAAGCCCCCATCCCTGTGGCCCGCACTGGCCCCCACGTACAGTAAGCCAGCAAAACACGTACAATGTTTTACGGCTTTCTATGTGCTTCAACAGCTGCAAGGCGTCACAGCGCGATCACAAGAAGACATGTTGCTGACTGAGGGGAATAAATTCATAGAAATCAAGACAATACATGGAAAATGCTCTAAGAAAATTAATTTCGGGGTGCCGGATGGAGCAAACTTATAGTCCCGGGCGGAGCGCGTAGCTGCATCCTCCAGCTAAACACGGCCCGGCTTCGGCTAACATCCAGCTGTTTAGCCGTCTAAAACGCACCCTCTGATTCATTATTTTCTGCATAGTTGATAATTAACCGTCCTTCCGATATCTCCGGATGCCCTAGGACATCTCCCGGGTAGACGTGAGAGGAAATTCCAGCGGCTAAACAGGACCGACAAGCCAAAATAAATAAGCCAAAATGAATAGTCTCTGGACGAGCGCGAGGCCCCGGGACCCGGGTAAGCGGCCGGGGTCCTGGCAGGCCGGCTGGCCCCGGGCCTTCTGGGTCCTGACGCTGGAACAGCCCGATGTGCGCTGCGCGTACGGAGCTGGAACCCGGCCCCACGATCGTGATCCACAGAATTACGCCTGTAAGGCGAGTCCAAAGGTTAAACGGGCGCCGGCGCGGGGGTACCGGCCTGACCGGGCAGGGGGGGAACAGGTGACGAGTGGGGACGACTTTAGAGGGACGTGTGAAGAAACAGGAGACCTGTCAGCAACCCTGCCAAACCTACCCCCCCCCTCCCCCTCCCTAAACCTGGACCCCTCCCTGATCCAGGACACCTTTGAGGACCCATGGGTAACAGAGAGTGACACCAAGTCACCCCCCCAGATCTCACCCATGGGGTGGACTGTGGAGATAGATTTGGGGTACCGGTGACCTCATGGCCTGCCAGTGCGCGGAGAAGCCCTTCTGAACCCTAAAAACAGCCAGGACCTGACGCAGAGAGAGTAACACCCCGAGAAAACCAACCTACCCCCGCTGCATACTGCGCGGGCCAGCCCCGTAAGCAGATAGCAGTTAGCGTCGTCTAAATATACACCCCCCCCCCCCCCACCCCCCCATCCTTGCGTATCGGGACGCCGTGCTCCACTGGGTCCTAGTGTCGCTGATTCCCTCTGAGATTCTGCTTCGAGCCCGACCCCAAAGCACCTGGAGACGTGTCTCATAAAGACTTGGACCTTGGATATTTCAGAAGTAGCAGATTTCTGTAGTGTCCGCTACATTCTGCTTGTTTATGAACTTCCCAGAGCTCTCTCCAGCTCCCATCTGTGTGTGAGAGACAGCGAGGTTTCCTTTACACGCAGATTTCTCTCTAAACGTGTCCATGTGGAAACAAATGGCTCTCAAAAGCAATTCCAGAAATCTTTCAATGGGGAAAACGAGAAAAATAGAGTTGGTCACAATCGTGGACCGATTTCAGAATAATTTGTTTTTTAGAATAGCTGCTTAATCCAACTCATATATCTAAAATGAAGGCAGGATTGTCCAGATGGAAGAAAAGCAGGAAAATATGCTGAGATACGGTTCAAATGTATAATAATTACATTGTGTAGATACTGGATGCCCCCATTTACAAGTATTACCCAAACTTTTTTTTTTTTTTTTTTTTTTAAACTTTCAATAACTTTTTTACTTTAACTGTTTGTTTAACTTTGTTTAACCTTTTTTTTGTAAAACCTGCTGTTTGTGCAACTGGTGAAGCCAGCTGAATTACCTGGACACATGCTGAAGTACCTGTTCTGCTTGAGCACCCCGTTAGGTTGTGTTAAAAGGGAGGGGCCAGTGCTGAAGGGGAGGAGCCAGTGTAAAAGGGGAGGAGCAAGGGTTAGCCAATGAAACGTACCCATTCTGCAGCACGTCTCCACCCTGGTTCTCCAGCAGGCCCCGCCTCTGGCCCATGGCCACCTCGCAGGCGTTCTCATTGGAGTAGAGCTGGATGGGCGTGTTATAGACAGAGGGCTGGGGCACGGCGGGAACAGCGGGGGGGGCGGGGGGGACAGAGGGGGGGGCCGTCACTCTCCCGGGAGAGGAGGAGGAGGCGGAGGAGGAGGAAGGGGAAGGGGAGGAGGAAGAGCTGGCCAGGGGGAAGGGGGGCTGGGGAGGGGGCGGGTGAGCGGGGGCTGCGGGGGTGAAGGCGGAGGAGGCGGAGGGGATGGAGGCCACTTTGGGGGCGGTGGGGGGGGCGCCACCGCCGCTCCGCACCCCGAAGGGCCGGGCGGTTTTGTTGTAGGCGGGGCTGGGGCCGGTGCTGGCGGGGGCGGGGGCGGCGGGCGGGGGCAGCTGGGTGATGGGCACCGGCTTTATGATCTCTGGGGGCAGGTCCTGAATGGTGGAGCAGAGACATGCAGAGACGGGCACTCACACACCAACACCACGGCACACGCATGCAGGACTGATGCTTCCCCACCGACAGGCACGCCCAGAGGCAGCCTGAGCACACAGTAACATTCATCTTCTACTTTTACAGTCACATACAGACTAGAATCATTATTACTATAAGACACAGGAGGAGATCTCAAACTCAAATCCTGGAGGGTCGTTGTGTCTGCTGGTTTCTGTACTTAAGTGCTTAACTGTCATTGACTGGCTAAAGAGTCTGTGCCCCTTGTTTCCACGGCACCAACCGGCTGCTGATTGAAAGGAAACTGAAAAAAACCAGCAGAGCCCGATGTCCTCCAGGACTGGAGTCTGACACCTCCTGGATGAGCTTTTTACAGTAAAGGAAGCATCAGTGCTCTGTGTTCACCAACACTTGCAATAAAACGGCTTGTGTGTATTATGATGAGGCTAAGATGGCTGCAGTCCCAGCATGCAACACTGCCACACACAGCAGCGGCCAATCACAGAGCCTCCGCATGCAGTCCATCAGGGGGGCGCAAGTAGCACGACGATTCCATGGCAACCCAAAAATGTGCGGTCAACACCCGACACTCAAACTATACCCCTGACTATCCCCCATAACATGTCTATAGTCACAGTTAACCTCAAAATTTAAGCAGGAGTATCATTTATCCATCAATATCATTTAATATTACGTTTTTGAATCATCTTTCCATCTAGTAAACAATTCTCTGAATATTTCCATTTGAAATTAATCTTTATTTCTAGAGTAAGTGTGATTACAGAGAGCAATATAACAGAAACGTACATACCTTGACGACCTCAGTAACTTTTGGCACGCTTGAAGCTCTATAAAGAAAAAAACAAGAGAAAAAAATAATCATGTTATCAGAATTCATGTCATCACATTTCAGGTGTTCATCAATCTTTCCTGGAGACCGAGCGTGTTCAGGTCTGCCAAAATAATTCATTTCCCCAAAAAAAGCAAAATACTCCAGAGCTGATAATCCAGAAGGTGTTGCTAGGTGCCGGAGATTGAACACATTCTGGATTCTGTCTCTGGGCTATTCACACTTTGGCCCGTTTTTCACGCTCGGTTTTCCACAGCAAGTCCTGCTGTGCTCAGCTGGTTTCCTCATCACGCTGAGCTATCTCCAGAAATTGTTTGTGACAGAAGACACGTCGCTTTTCAAGCTCTCTGAACGGACGAAACCTCCCGAAGTTTACTGCAAAGAAAATGTGAATCCACGCCGAAGCACTGGATTCAGTCAACATTCAACAAACTTCACCATTTATTTGTTTGTTTATTTGTATTTGCATGGTTTGAGGAGTCAAAATTAGTGACAGCTGAAGTCATGAAACTCAAATCAAAACTGTTTGTGCGAGAAAAAGTTTCACATGCCTTTAATTATTTGGTTTTGAGTCAGAACTAAAGCTGAATGTTGATAATACAGGCTACTGTCTCACTGGACAGACAGCTGACCAATTCAAACACCAGTGCTTCTAGACTCAACATCCTTAAAGTAACATTAAACGTCTGTAAAAAAAAAAAAAAAATGCTGTAAAAAAAGCTGTTATTTCAGGGCTGTACATGTTCTAAGCTGTGAAGGGTCTAGTCGATTCACAGTGACAAGCAGAAGTGGGCCATATGTTGAAAAAATCATATCGCAGATTTTTAAGATGTTTGGTAGAGGCCTGGTGCATGTCAGCACCATGTGTTAGCACAGTTCAGTTATCACGATAACGTGACTAATAAACGCAGGCCTTTTCCAGCTTTTTCAAAGCTTATGAATGCTACATTCATTTTCTATAAAAATATCAAAGTAATATGGATGTATTTCTTCATAATCATTGAACACTGAGGCACATAGTTTTGAAAGTGTGACTGCATACATGCTAATATTGATGAATTCTATTCAATCTTGGCAGTGCATTTATGTTACTCATCGGTACCATGAAACCATGGTTACCACAGAAATTCTTCAGGGCAGTCTTCATACTGCCACAAACCCATAAATGGCATGCCTAGCACCAAGCAACCACAGGCAACACAAATGTGCTGTGGGCGGAAACACTATCGCAGTGGTGGAAATATCACTACGGCTAATTAAGGCTTTTTAAAGCAAGGGAAACTGGTTAGCATGTTAGCTGGAAAGGAACGACACCCAGAGTAGATGTTCAGAGAAGTTGGAAGGGAAAATCTCCATGATTCGCATGTAAAGGCACATCTGAGGCTTAAATTGCACCGGGTGAACATGTCCTGCTGCCCAGCATGAGTGTCAAGGGTTGGGGGATTGAGCATCAGTTACAGAAGAGATCTGCTTGGGATAAGTGTGAGTTAGAACAGCAAAAATAATTGGCAAGCCTTAACTAAACCCAGGCCTTTCATTCGCAGCCATTTCACATCATAAAAGGTACCATAGCGGGGCAACATAGTTCAACATAGACTGAAATTTTTAAACCTTGCAGTAAAAAAAAATTTTTTTTTAAAAGTATTGATATGACTGTTAGGATTTTAAAAACAAAAAGTATGTGAGGAATTTCATCACAATAAGGTCAGGTTGGGAGCACTCTACACAACAAAACTGAGGACCACTGCAATCACGAAAACATATTCCAAGCAATGAGGTAATATGTAAGCAATTCTGTGTTTTGTCATTTAAAGAAGCGGCATCCGATTACAGGTCTACCAAACTTAAATTACAGAGTTAAATAACACATGTTGTAGGAGCCTCCGTTTGCTGGACGCCCATTAAACATCTTTATTTGATACCCCGCGTTCCAGCGCCCCAGAGATTGGAGATGCCCCCCTATGACATTTGAATGTCACATTTTGGCTTACACTTGGGACTGAACCACAGGGAACATCCCAGCACGTAGCATTACTGAGGATGACCTTACCCAAAAAAACCTGCTCTCTCTCACTCACTCACTCCCTCCCTCCACCTCTCTCTCTCTCTCCCTCTCTCACTCGCTCACTCCCTCCACCTCTCTCTCCCTCTCTCTCTCACTCTCTCACTCTCCTCCTCCTGAAAGAATTATTTCTCATTTCTTAAATGGCCCCCCAACTGAAAGACAACTAATGCCAGTAAAAGCAAACCTCCGCAAAACTACTTATGCAACAAAAAAGACACCATAAAAAAGTACTGTACTGGGGCTGCACCGTTCAGTTACCTGCATACCAGCAGTCACATTGCATAACACATATAATTCATCACACAGTTCCACTGCTGGTTTGACTTCCTCAATTCCTCCGCTCAGAAAATATTCTGAAACCGATACAATCCGAACTGGACCAGAACATTCTACTCCTGATATCAGGTAAACATTTACCTCACGGTCAGGCGCTGGATTCGATGCAGCTTTGAATTACGCTGCACACTGAAATACCTGCGAGCGTCCCCGCCCCGCCCCCCCATCCCCCCCGAAGGAGTTATAGCTCAGGCCGTCCCACATTACACTGCACATAAATAACAAGATACCCCCTCTCTGATCTGAGCGCCTCCTCCTCTCCTGGCAAGGGGGGCGAGAGACCCGAGAGGAGCCAGCTGACCAGGCAGGCGCCCCCCTGTAAATCTCCAGGCCGACTGTAAGAGCTGGGGATTTACTGGATTTACTCATGAGGCAGGGTTCTTCGGTCACCAAGGGGGGGTGGGGGGGGGGTGTGGACGGTTCTGTTCTGTGGCGGTTCTTCAGGAAGTCGTTCTCTGGGTTTGGGTTCACGCTCCAGTCGAGCGGAACACGGCGCGGTTTTGGGTCAGACTGGGACTGGTCGGCCGTGTTCCTGGGTGGGCACTGAATCTGCGGGCTGGCATTCCCACTGGCCACCTACCCTGAGCCCGTCACCGTGCCGACCGCGAGCATTCACAGGTACCTGCAGTCCCTGCTCCTAAACGAACGAGTGTGTTCAATGTAAATGGACTCACAGCCCTCGAGGACCAGGGGATTCACAAAGCAGGAACAGGAGGCTGACTTCTGCAAACATTTTCATGTTTGATGTTTTTGGATGAAAGCCTCGCTTCAAAATATTTACAAAAGCAGCATGGCATGCAACTGCTTATGAGAAAATAGACAATCAAGCATAAAGCATCCATGTGAGTTTAACAAGGCCAAACAAAACAAAGCAGCATATGGAATTCTATAAACAACAAAACAAACAGAATCAATTGAGTGCACTGTTCTCCTCTGTCGTTTCTGAGTCAACACACAATCTCCTAAAAATGTCCAGGTTACATTTTTTCATCTGTACCAGAAAGAGACACATGCACAGAACAAAACACGCTGCACACAGGCAAGCACAATCCCAGGACATGAATTAAGTTAATATATATTATACACCGCAGGCCTATGACGTGAGTAAGCCAAGCAGAGCGTAGTCCATAGGGTCAGTGGCTGTAACCCAAGGCTCTACAGTGCTCCTATTTTAAGAGCACACGCCCCTGAAAACTGATGTACGCTAACTGCAAAAATAATTTGCTAATTGGGACGCAATAGCGTGCTCCTTAAGAGCACATGTGCTCCATGGAAAGAATCTTAGCGTAGACAAGATTCTCCTGTAATGACATGTAATTTAATACACCATATACTTAGAAGTTACAAATTAAAACGTTATGCTAAGTAGAGGCCACTGGCAGCTCTGACTGACAATAAGCCGCATGGGGATGATTAGAGCATCATTCGCTGTCACGGAAGGTCCAGAGTCCTAAACGGTGTGTCGGGGTTTTGGTGAGCTGGCCCCAGTCTCGGGACGCTTGTGTACATTTAGGGGGCTCCGCCCCGACACCACCCGGCTTTTTTACTGGGAGCGACTTTTTTCGTACAAGCGCTCTTTTTATGTGTGCATAATAAAAAAGGCCTTGTTTTACACCCTCCCCCCCGACAAGACCATAAACGCGTATTTCACACATGCCAAAAAAAATAAAAAAAACACACCCAGATGGACGTGCTCGGCCGAACGCAAGTCGCCAGCGCCAGCTCTCTGCCCCGTTTTCTGTAGTTTTTTTTCAGGTTTCCGCCATTTGGCAGACAGACTGGCGGAGCTGAATAAAAGACCGTCGGCCATGTCTTATTACGCGCGGGTTCGAGGCGCGGCTGAGCTGCAGACCCGGGGGGTGGGGGGTGGGGGGGGCGTGGTGTGTCTCCACATGTTCCAGAGCACGGCCCTCTCAGCGCACTGTTCTCCACACACAGAGAGGACCAGGACTGGCCGACCCTGTTTCTGTGTGACGGCCAGATGTCCTCTTTGATTGATAAAGAACTCGGCTGGCCAGCTGGCCCTGTGGTCACGAGGGGCCTTCCTGACACGAATGTGGGCTCCTTTCCACCCCATCAGAGATCTGACTGGAAATTAACACCTGTGTACACCTGTGTACACCTGAACCGAGTCTATGCACAGCAGTGGTTCACAAACCCTGCTCCTGGAGATCTACCTTACAGGAGTTCATTTCAATCCTATTTTGGCTCACCTGATTATACTAATTAGCAGCTCAACAAGGTCTCTGGCTGTCGATGTAAGGGCACTTTGTAAGGGTTTAAGTGAAAAGGATGGTAGATCTCTAGGAGCAGGGTTGGGGTTAGGGTTAGGGTTAGGGTGTACCGGCCACCTTGAGTGAAAAGGACGCAGGCTAATCATTAACCGAGCCTGAAGGTTGGTTCTGCTTAACAGCGCTGACCGTTCTCAGCGTCTCTGGATCTACAGCAGATAGCAGCAGCAGGCTGTGGTGAAGTGCGGTGGACGTTACACAGATGATGCGGCGTGGAGCACGTGTCCTTTGGATCTCCTTCAGAGCCAGAACCCATCAGCTCTCCCTCAATCAGTCCTCCCGCCATATATGACCAAAAAATGGCGTGAAAACAAAACTCGCCTTTTTCCCACGACACCCAGATGCGCATCAAAAAATGTGCCGGAGCGCTCCAAGAAAAGTGTTTTTCCTTTTTCTTTCCCTTTTTTTTTTTCCTTCGCTGCAAATAACAACCATTCCAAACCGCCGCTCCCGCCCCCCCCGCCCCAAAAAAAAATGAATAGGCTGGCACCCTCGTACCCTTGACCTACTTGACGGAGTCTAGACTGTTAGGTTATTCCTCCATTAATCACTGCTGCTGTGCTATCGTGTCCGTTCTACTCATTCTAACGGCGTTTTTGCATTTATTGCTTAACCGCCGTTAACAGTGGGAAACTTCGCTCTAAGCAACGCGTGTCACCCTTCCCAGCGGCCAACGGCGTTTCCGAGCGGCGTGAGACACGTCCTGCGCCCGTCGTCCTGCCTTATATGGGCGAAGAGCGACCGGTTCAACCGCTCTTTCGGAACACGATGTTCGCCGAACGGGAGCAGGCCAAAAAACTGACTCTTGATTTGATGTCAGCCCCCGCCATCCAGGGCCATTGGCCACGCGATTGTTCCCACATGTTCGCTCAAAGAGACTCCCCTCGCCCCCCCCCCCCCCCCATGCCCCACCCCCCCCTCCCGGCATGGCTTTGTAATGGGAAGGACTGAGTCAGAAATAACAAGTCCATTCTTTGCTATTTTTAAGACCAAAGCGCGGTGTTATCTTTACGTACTTAAAATAGCGTGGGGAGCTAAACCTGGTGGCGGGCTTTTATCGAGTGAGTGCTTCACCCTCGGGACGGGACGGGACGGGAAGGGGGGGGGGGGGGGGGAGGAGAGAGCAGAGGAACAGTCTGATCTCCCGGCTTGGAACGCGGAGAGAGGCGAATTTGGGAAACGTTGAAAAATTGCGCATTGCACAATAATGGAAGCGGGTCATTAATTAGAGGGCAGGGTTTCTGTACGCCAGAGCGCAGCGAACATCACACAGCGTGTTTTTCTGCGCATTCTTTCCTACGGGAAGAGCCGCTACACTCCCCTCCAAATTCCCTGGCACCCAGCGCCACGCCCGTTCCCTGCCGAGTGGTGAGGGGGGTGGGGGGGTGGGGTGGGGGGGGCGATGAGTGACAGGGTTAAATATGGGCGCCCCAGTGGAACCCAGGGGAGAGCCATTAGAGGGGGAAATACTCGGAAGGATCAGTCCAAAGCATGTGGAAACTGGCACCACCAAATCCCGCAGAACGGCGGTACTGAGAGGGAACTGAACAAACAAACACCAGGCCTCTCTCTCTCTGTCAGCCTCTCTCTCTCCCTCTCTTTCCCTCTCTCTGTCAGCCTCTCTCTCTCCCTCTCTTTCTCTCTATCTCTGTCAGTCTCTCTCTCTCCCTCTCTCTGTCAGCCTCTCTCTCTCCCTCTCTTTCTCTCTATCTCTGTCAGTCTCTCTCTCTCCCTCTCTCTGTCAGCCTCTCTCTCTCCCTCTCTTTCTCTCTATCTCTGTCAGTCTCTCTCTCTCCCTCTCTCTCCCTCTCTCTGTCAGTCTCTCTCTCTCTCTCCCTCTCCTTCTGTCAGTCTCTCTCTCTCTCTCTCTCTCTCTCTCTCTCATTTCACAGAATTCCAAATGTCATAGTCACTCACCATTTTCCCCTAACTGCATCTGGCACAGGGTACAAATCAAATTCCAAATGAGTATGTTCTTCAAAATCATTAACCGCTTTGCCAGCGATACACTACCCAGCCAGAGAAAGTTCCAGCCAATGACACTGACGTTGCGGTTAATGTCAATTAATATCGGTTAATGAATGTGAATCATCCAGTCGCGAGGCTGACGACTGAGGTGAAATTTGGTTAAACTCCCACTCTGGGTGATGCTTCTTAGGCTAGGTTTCGTCACATGGGACGGAGTGAGCGAGCAGCAAGGAGCTCTCGACGAATCGAATGACAGCAGAAGCTAAAGCCATTAGCTTGTGTCCAGCACACAGACCACACCAGAACATGAAGGACTGGACTCAGCAGCCAGCAGCGCAATCACAGCCGCCTGCAGCAGCAGATAAGAGGAGCAACAGCGAGGCGCTGTGAGACAGGGCTGTGAAACCACAGGGCCGGCCCCAGCCTGTCTGTTAGCCGAGCGGGGATCTGTGTCTGGAGGGTGGCCAACCGGCCTTTCTCGAATCCAAACCCAGCACAGCGAATATCATAAATCTGCACACCGCACACAATTTATTACACCGGAATATTACAGAGGTTCTCCATTTCATGCTTTTGACGGTCACACATAAATTTCTCTCTGCGAATAATCATGGACACATTTAATTGAAATTCTTACATTTTATGGTCCTACGCGATGAGGGTTGGGGGGGTGGGGGGTGGAGTTAGGGGGGGCAGGGGGTTAGGGAGGTCAGCTTTAGGGATGAATGCCCTTGTTCACAGCCCATGAGTTGCTGCATCGTAAGGACAAGGAGTCCCATAAGGACATGTGTGGTGTGGAATGCCACCACTTCTGCGGTTAGCTTCGTCTAATAATGACTTCAAAATGGCCTGGAGCTGGTTCCACCACAAATCTGGGACTAAAACCACCACAGGGAGAGTGCCACATTCCACCAGCCAGCATCACATTCAATTTAACTGAAGCTAAGCAGCTACAGTTATTTTTCAGGTGTGGAGAACTTCTTTAAAAAGGCACCTCCGTGTTTTTATGAGGTTGTTTTCCTCTTCGTGGGAAAACGAGCCAGTGAACTATTCTCAGAGAGGGACTGTGAGCTGTGGGGACCTTCGCCCCCGGCATGCCCAGCCTGATGAAGGCGTGGCCCTTTAGCGTCCCCTGGCTTCAGCGACCTCGCCTCTGTATTTCTGAAACCATGGAAACGCTGAGCCAAAGCGCGTCCGGCGACGCGCCGTCAGATTCCAAGCTCCCGCGCGAACGGACGCGGAGAAGGGGGGGGGGGCTGTGGGGGCTGGCCTGGGCCTTCCAAACCGCCAGGACCGTCCAAACCACCCGCGGCTGCCGTACGGGGGGGGGGTGGCTGGGGGGCCGGTGGCCTGTGGTGTGAAAATCTCAAGCTCTCCGCCCGCACCAAAGGGAAGACGGCGCAGGTCTCTGGTTCAGATGCCGCCGTGGCGAAGGGAGAGAGAGAGAGGCCACATCTGCAGGGGCCCCTGGGAAACGCGGGGCCTGTTCTGGCTCCGACCGAGCCAAAGGCAACAGTCTGGCACTCGCTATAAGTCACCCTGACGGACTGGCTGCAGAACACAGGTCTCACACTCCGTGGGATAGTTCTGTAGGGTTTCTAATAAGCCTCCGCTCACTGCAGGCTATATGCACATTCAGCAAAAACACAAAGCTGCTTAATGTAGGTGCTTTGGTTTCATAAACAGTCAATGAACACTAATGAAAAAAAATTGTTTTTTTAAATAACCAAGGTGAAAACAAAGGTGCGAGATGATGCCATTATCTTGTACTTTATTGTTTCTGTACGTCGCCCTCTCTGCCTTTCCCTCGTCTAAATAAAGCAAAAAAAAAGTTGTGCAGACTATCCGCTCTCCTTAAAAAAAAAAATAAAGAAGAAAATAAAAACACATGGAAACAGCTAATAAACAGCATATCAAGGAAATAAAGTTTCCTGCTGTGGTGTTTATGGGGACAACACAAATATGCAAACCGGGTTGTTTTTACCCACAATCCTCTGGCTCGTGGGTCTTTTTCCCCGTAGCTTGGACACCCATACTGGCAACCCTCTTCAGAATCTGGCAACCCTCCCGACCCCCCCGGCCGGAATTCCAGACCGAACTTACGCCGTGTGTTCGGTGGAGGTCACATGACACAGACGGGGGGGGGGATTCAGTTTAGTTTCAGGCCCCAGTGTCCTGAAAAGACTGCAATGCCCATAAACGCAGCAATAATTCAACCCCCCCACACCCGCCCCTCACCCACCTCTCCGCACCAACCCTGCCAGCAGATCTGTTCACTGCTTCGTCTGTCTCAACTTTGACGGCCTAAAAAAAACATTGGATGAGAATGAATAAAATGATTGTTTTCAGCCCTATTCTGTGAATAACGAAAGAAGACAGGAAGACAGGAGAGAGAGACAGAGAGAGCGAGGGATGGGCATAAAGGATAGGGAAAAAGCTCTTTTGGATATTGTAGTCGGTGTCAAAGATGGTTGTCACCCCTCTTTTCGAAAGTAACGTTTAATCGCCGATAACTGCTGAAATGCTTTTATATGTTTGAATCAAAAAGGACAAAAATCACTCCATCTCTACACTTGCTTCACTGTATGATTTCATTACACATAACAGAAAGAGGCCAATGTGAAAAATGAGTTGCTTTTAAAGCTGCCAGTTGGAGGTGGCTTTCATTCTTTGTCAGGAAATTGACCATGTGGCTAACTTCTCTCCAGAAACACTCTGAAGAAAAACTTGGAAGAGAAAGAGAAAATCGAAAATGAAAAATATAATGTAACTAGAAGGAAAAATGAATAAGAAAGAATTGAGCCACAGGGGGGAAATAATGAAGTGAGATTCATGTTTGCTTTCTGAGAAAGCACCACATAATTCCTCCCGCTTTTAACTGTCACAACGGCACTGTCAGTTCACTCTGACAGCAACAAACAGGAGCCGACGGTTTCTTAAGCTCTTTTCCAGACAGGAGCAGAGCTCACAATAGACAGGGACACGTTAGCGTAGAGCGCAGAGCATTCAGACGCAGCGAAACGCCGTGTCGATTCCGATAGCGGTTTAATGTTTTTATACGACATGGCGGTTTGGAAATTCCAGATCCCGCCACCACGAGCACAAACGGTCGTTTCTGAAGTCATTTCCTCCCGTAGGTGACTCCGCTTTCCTGGAACGATAAGCCCATAAACCCCTCAGGATCGTACACTTAATACGGCAATAAAAGACGACCCGGCTCGGACCGGACATTTTGGAACCGTACCTGTTCCCCTGCAGGAGACGCTGAGCATTCCTGTACTCCTATAAAAACGGCATCCCATAAATGGAAGATGTAGACAGTTGAAGCACACGTGCTAATATGCTAAAAATGTGCTTATGCAACAGACAGCTTGGAACCAGTCGGGTTTGTTATAGTGTTTAGATTACCTATTTGTCTCGCTATGAGAACAAACCGTGCTGTAAAGCTGGATGAGAAAAGAACGCCTGAAACCGAACCGTTTGATCCCACTCACAAAGAAAAAAGTTCAGAAAGTACTAAACGACCGCACCACTGAAAACTCAAGTGCACGATATACTTTTCCAAAAGCCGCAGGAACCATGATGACCATATATTTCTTTAGAGCCCTTAGATATTAATTCAGTCCTCTAAGCAAAGTTTTCTTTTTGAATTATAGTATATATTTCATTCAATTACTTCTGCAGCATACAAGCTACCACAAAAAGCATAAGTCATACTGGGGCATTTTTAAATGGCTTGCCCAGAGATGCCATTTTAGGTCGTGCAAAACACACAAGCAAACAGTGTCGCTGAAGTACTGTGCGTGGTACAGGTACAAGTGGCGGAGCAGAACTACACTTCCCAGAGGGCCGAGCGCCCGAACAGACACCTCTGCGGCGGTACTTCCTGTAAAGCAGGCGGCTCGATGGCAGCTTCCTACGCGAGAGGCTGGAAACGAATGAAACGGTGACGGCCGCAGAGTGCGGGAAGCATCGAGCCGGGCAAAACAGGCACGTTGCTCTCGGGCACACACTATTAACGGTGACACCTCGTCACAGCGGACGGCTCAAGGCCTACTTTTCCCGTGGGGCTGAACAGCTCGGGAAAGCTCTCTGGCCAAGGACATTAGGACCCATTAGCGCCTGACAGCCAAGGCCGCGTTCACAGCAGGGCCCGTTTCCAGTGACTGGCCCACTGGAGCCCGCAAGGGTACGGCAGCACATGGGAACTGGCGAAGCCCGTTTTGGCTACCGCACATGGTCTTTCAACTGCCTGTCGAAAGCCAAGTAATACAGTTCATACGACAAATACATCATTGAGCGGTTTTGTTCAATTTAGTTTTATTCAACATATCTATCTTATTCAACATATATATATAATAATATGTCTTTTACGGTACCCTTCTGAGCATAGTGCTCAGTGCTGTTGGTAAACAGCCGCTCAGGAGAACACTGGTAAAGTATGAAGGTAATCCTGGCATGTTACCATGGCATATTACCCCAGCATGTTACTATGGCATGTTGCCGTGGTATGTTGCTGTGGAGATTATGTCATGCCAGCGACAGCACAGTTGCTCTTTTCGGGGAATGTGTTGCACAGAACTGCCCCCCCTCCCTCCCTCCCTCCCTCCCTCCCCCCTGTGAGCCACCACACCCACATCTCCCACAGAGAGGGGGGCAGTTAAAATAGCGCAGCAAGCGCAGCCCAGCCGGCAGCAGTGAGCTCACTGTCCACAATAGCCCCGCAAGTCCAGGGAAGGGGGGGGGGGCAACAACGGGGCTCAGGGGTGCCCGTTCCTCTGCCCCGCAGTCATCGCACCACAATAACGCCCAGACCCCATCCGGCGGTTTCGGGGAACAGAGTGGGCAGGGACGGGGAAGGGGGTCGGGCGGAGGCCGGCTGTGGCGGCTGCTTCTCAGAAACACGCCGCTGAGGCCTGGCGGAATCGCAGGCCCCTGGGCTGACCTCCCTCAAAGCGCCAACCTCGCCCCTGCCCCCCCCCCCCCCGCTCGCCTCAAACCGAAAAAAAAATAAAAAACAGCCACTAATTTAAAGTTTCGGTGGGCGGCAGGTTGACCGCCGTTGGCGACGGCCGCCCTGTGGGACGGGTCCGCGATCCACAGCTCGTGACGTCATCTCCGCTCCTCAGATCCCAGGCCGGCCGGCCTTCGCCGCGCACGCAGACCCACGAGCCAGCGGCCGCCTCTCTCCACCCGACGGCTCGCGGTCAGCGCTAAAACCTTCAAACGGTGCCGGTGCCTCTTCCTCAAAATGCGTCCCGCTGAGCTGGAGGGCGATGTCAGGAAGCAGAAGCCCACAGCAAAAACATGACTTCAGTTCATCCACCGTGCGCTTAACGGTACGGAGATAAAACACTGAATTTACAAGCCCTACCGTAGGCTAGAACTGCGGCTATTTCCCGCCCGCAAACAGCAACTGCTTACCCACCTCTCGCATTCGCTAACCCCCAATTTGCTAACACCAATTATTTTGTTTGGAGGTGGATACAAACCCAGGATCTGTGTCTGGGGGCACTCTGCTTCCTGTCTACCGGTTGTCCCACGTACACGATAATGGGAATAATGGGCGCGCATAAAAATCCCACAGACAGGGCGAAAAACATCCTCCTGTGGTCCGGCACCCTTTCCAATCCCAGCATTCCCGGCGCCTGTGATTACAATGTCAAGGTCGCAGCAGGGCCGGACGGAACCTTCCGGACAGGAGGCTAATTGTGGGGTTTAATCAGGGTTTAAATTGCACCGATAAACAGTCTGATACAGTTAAGGGGACAGTGGAAGTCATTTACCGTTCAGCAACAGGAATGTTTTCTGGGTTTTTTTATTGCAAGCGTGCGGTTGCACAAATCATCAGAAACTCTTCAGATTTCCCGGAGTAAAGAACTTTTCCCTTCATAAAACTCCAAAATAGAACCAAAGAACAGGAAAAATCAAGGAAGGAGTAAAACTGACAACCAAAAGGGGGGGGTGGGTGGAATTACCTGGAAATAATCAGGCAAAATGAGTCACTTTTTTCCTCAATAGTTTGATGACACAATAAAAGCAACAAGCACTGCTCAGTCAGATAACAGCTCTGTCTGACCGAGAACGAACGTGGCGGAGACTGACTGCACTAAAGCACCCCGAAAACCCGGCCCCCCGTACCCCAAATTAACCACGTCGCTCGGAGAGAGGGGTCGAGGCAAGCTCGTCGATGCCAAGTTTCCGTCGTTTTGTCCTTTCCTTCACCACCTCATCCTCCACCACCTCTCGTCTCAGTGTGATATTTCAACCCACCCCCCCCAACCCCCCCCAACCCCCCCCCCCCCCCCAAACAACCCATCCATCCCTGTCAAGTGTGGTTTCACCTCAACTTTTGCCCTTCAGACCTAAACCAGGCAGAAATTTGCCACAATCTAAACAATCTCCCCACAGGAGAGTGACGGGACGATGGCAGGTGAAGTCCAAGGCCAAACTCCCCAAAGAAGACCGATGAAATCCTACTCCGGGCCTTTTTTTACGAGACCCATCAGCTTCGGTTAGAAGATAAGTCAAGAGTCAGAGGTGAAAAAACAAGAGCAGTCATGCTTTAATAAATCCCACAGAACTCAGGGGAAAAAGAACACCGAGTACACTGCCTAAAAAATGGAAACGCTCATACAAGCTTATGACTCAATAACACCAGTATAAATTGGTAAAGTTAATAAACACGTACTTAAAAACTCAGGCAAAGCCAGAAGGTACCCTGCCATCTGAAACCCTTCCTAACCACCCTGGGCTAAATGCTGAATGCTAAATGCTAAGCTAACTGACCTTCACCCTGTGGGATCCCTGGCACGGGCTGGCAGTGTGGCTCATAAACCACTCTACACACATCACCCTCACCAGGACCTGCCCCTCAGACACACATCACCCTCACCAGGATGTGCCCCTCAGGCCCCCCGCTGTTCATAAATAAGTAACGTTAAAACGAAGCCTAAACTAGCCGCCAGGCAGCCCAGAGCTCCTCGTAAAGTGTGACGGACGCACGCCGGTGGTGCCGTGCTATTGGCCGTGTGCCCTGCCTCATCGCCACCTTCTCAACACCAGCTCTGTCCCCTACTGCACCGGACCTCGGAGGAGGACCTGGTAAACCAGCCAGCGCACTATGAAGTCTTTCTTTCCATATGGGGGGGTGGGGGGGGGGGGGGGGTGACTGATTATTTAAGGGTGAAACGCCCAGGGGAAGTATTTGGTTGGACACTGAATGCTTTCATATGTCAGCATTGAGAGGGCAACAGCGTGTGTGTGTGTGTGTGTGTGTGTGTGTGTGTGTGCACATGTGTGTGTGCGTGTGTCACATCAAACTAAACATCCTGCGTTTGATTTGCGAGCGTTTGTCCTTATTTACAGAACGCCCCCGCACGCAATCCTTTCTAATCCTCCTGATTTTAATGATAAATGTCAACTGAGACCCGTGTTTAACTTTCCGCTGGAGCGTCTTGTTAAAGATTTGGTTCCGTCGGTCGGTGCCATGGGAACAGCCTGTGAGCGTTTTTATCGCTGCATGCGCAGTTCCTCTGTTTAGAGCTCGAGCGGGCCAGGGAGCTGGGCCCAACGAGAGAGGGAGGCACACACGATAAACCAGGCCCGACCCAACGCAGCCAGGGAGCTGGGCCCAACGAGAGAGGGAGGCACACACGATAAACTCAGCCCGACCCAACGCAGCCAGGGAGCTGGGCCCAACGAGAGAGGCACACACGATAAACCAGGCCCAACCCAACGCAGCCAGGGAGCTGGGCCCAACGAGAGAGGCACACACGATAAACCCAGCCCGACCCAACGCAGCCAGGGAGCTGGGCCCAACGAGAGAGGGAGGCACACACGATAAACCAGGCCCGACCCAACGCAGCCAGGGAGCTGGGCCCAACGAGAGAGGCACACACGATAAACTCAGCCTGACCCAACGCAGCCAGGGAGCTGGGCCCAACGAGAGAGGCACACACGATAAACTCAGCCTGACCCAACGCAGCCAGGGAGCTGGGCCCAACGAGAGAGGCACACACGATAAACCCAGCCTGACCCAACGCAGCCAGGGAGCTGGGCCCAACGAGAGAGGCACACACGATAAACCCAACGAGGCCTCACTCACCACAGATCCAAAAGGCTTTCAGACGCAGACAGGGGAATAGAGGAGGTCAGCGCAGCCAGCGTGGATGAATATTACTTTTCTGAACTTGGGGAGAGTACCCGTTCTGTCATGCCAACTAAGGGAATTCAGCCAGCTCAAATAAAGACAGAGAGAGACAGTGGGAGACAAACTGAGATGAACAGGGAATAGAGTGGGTTGGGCAAGAGCCGCAGAAAGAAAAAAAATCCGAATTTCACAGAACGTATCTACACATGGAATTTACTGTGCTCCTTCTGATAAAATTTTGTTTAAAAAAAGTCAGACATCTTTTACGATGAGGCCATAAATCTGGGTTTGAATTACGCTGCGATAGAGAAGGCTGAAGGCACGAATCAAATTCCCACCACGGTCAGAGACTGCTCCCCCCCCCCCCCCCCCCCACCAACACCACCTCTCAGGGGTACAGCTGTGGCCTCTCGTCCTCGTCTAGATTACCCATAACCCATCAGTGCAGTGTTTATCCAACAGCGATGAATGCAGAAATCCGACATGCTCAGGCAGTAACCAAAGTCACATTCGCTCAGAGAACAATCAACGTGACTGTTTGCTGCTGTTTGAGGTTCAGACTCTGGGCTTAAACGGTTCTCCAGTGCTCTACAGGGGGGGGGGGGGGACTGGGGGGGGACTGGCCCGAACTTGAAGAAGCTGGAAATTGTTGACACGCACGTGCAATTACTGTGGTCAGAGCCACTCGTGAGGAGGTTGCAACTGCAGTCAATCTACACACCGAGCACACCGTAGTCAGCAGATCTGTTAGACTCTGCTGGTCCCCAGTCCGTTCACTCAAGCTAGCATGCAACCCAGTTGCTAGAGATCTACTGTCCTGTAGGTTTGATTTTCAACCCTAACCAGACTCTACTAATTAGCAGCTCAACCGGATCTCTAGCTCTTGAATAAGGTGTGCTTTGTTAGGGTTGGAGTGAAACCTCACCACCTTCCCAAAGCAGCTTTGGGAAGCACTGTGGCAGGCCGATCTGACACAAACACCCCATACATCGACACGGAGGTCTGCTGTGTGTTTAGCAACAAACTCAAGCGCAGAGTTACTGTTCTCACCTCTCACCAGACTCTGCAGTTCACTCCTATAGCCTTAACGTTTTCTTTTGACTGCTGTTTGAAATGTAAACACGTGTAATCCGGGTAAGCGTAGGATGTGACCGTTTGTCATTGGCCCTGGACGAGAGCTCAAGGGAGTGCCCTAATTTTAACTACAGGGGATCACGAAGAAAACGCTGAAAAATTAGGAGAGAAATCTCCACTTGTTTAAATAACAGGGGATTACCTTGCAATTATCAGAACATCTGTTATCTGAGCATGTTCTTCTTGAATCGTGAGATTCTAACTAATATTAGTATCAATTCTTAAAATAACATGTTTTTTTTTGGGTTTTTTTTCCAGAGCACACCCCCACACACCTACCCCCACAACAGTTTAATCTCCCCACATGATTTATGTACGGTGTGCATTACGGTACTTTTAAGACTTTTCCACTGCTGTTTTTCTTTTTCTTTTTTTTTTTTGAAAGCCACTGGAATCAGAATTAAACCGTAGTGGCGATAAATCAAACGGAGAGAAAAGGGAAAGGAAAAGAGGGATGAGTGTAAGGGAAAGGAAAAGAGGGATGAGTGAAAGGGAAAGGAAAAGAGGGATGAGCGAGTGTGACGCAGCACGCGTTCCTGTGCGGTCACGGAGGCGTGCGGAGGGCCCAGCGCTCAACGTGGAACAACGTGGAGCTGTATCGTTCCATTTCCGCCAAGTCAATTCAATGTGGTCTTTAAAAAAATATATATATACATAAAGCAGTGGCCAAACTCATCACTCATTATTAAGAAATTATACATTACACTTATTGGAACAACTCGGCCAACTGAGTGAATATATTTCCCCTTCTTGTCTTATTCCCCCCCCCCCCCCCCCCCCCCCCAACCAGTTTGGAAATAGCTCCCCTGTTAAACGGACAGTTCAGCGTTTCTGGATTTTTTGATCAGACTTTTTTTTTTTTTTTACTGAATGTTTTTTTTTTTTTTTTTTGGCCTGCTGCTCCATTTCCCTGCTTTAGACCACAATCTCCCTAATGCCAGCCATTGTAAAGGCAGAAGCCTCTGTAAACATCTAATATATCCTTCACTGCACCAAAAATAGTCTGAGCCAAACAAAAACATACAAACTGAAAGAAAATATTTTTTAAAAACCCCAGGAAGGGAGCCATCCCTTTAAACGGGGGGGGGGGGGGGGGCTCACAGTCCTTAAATAAGAGTACAGCCCACGCGCAGCTCGTCACCGTGTCGCGGGTTTGGGTCTGACGTGGGCGGAGCTTCAGGAGGAGAGCACGGTACGGCCCGCTCCCTTACCTCAGGGGACCACTCAGAATAAACCAGCACGCGGGAAACCGGATCCCGCTGGTCAGCAGAGTCATCAGGGCCAGATTCCATCACCTTTCACGCAAACTAAACTGCCTATACTGTAGTTTTATCACCAAGGGCCTTTTGGGTGTGGGGAGTATATTAATGTAATAAGGCCTCAGAGTAGCCCTTGTGGCGCGATGGATAGTACACAAGGCACGATAGGCAAGTTGTGCAGAAATTCATAAGGAATTTTTTTTTTCAAAAACACAACCAGGCCAGGAGCGAGCAGGGAGAACAGCACACAGAGCAACAGAGGGGGGTTTGTGCCCGTTGGTGAGGAAGTGTTCGCTAAAAGGGGGGGGGGGGGGGGGGGGCGAGGCAGCACTCACAGCACTGAGAAGAGGGCAGGCCCCTCCCTGGAATGGGGAAGGACTCCTTGTTAAACTTTAGCAGCACCAGTCTCCTGACAATCAGTCCAAACACACAAAAAAAACCTGTTAAAATCTAAGAGATTTCAAGCACTTTAATGCCTGTGAAAGATCCCTTGTTTTAAATTCTGCTCTCCACCCCTGTCCAGATACAACACCTCTCACATCCGCAGCACGGTGGCCGTTTCAGTCAACACCCCTCACATCCGCAGCACGGTGGCCGTTTCAGTCAACACCCCTCTCATCCGCAGCACGGTGGCCATTTCAGTCAACACCCCTCACATCCGCAGCACGGTGGCCATGTCAGTCAACACCCCTCACATCCGCAGCACGGCGGCCGTTTCAGTCAACACCCCTCACATCCGCAGCACGGTGGCCGTTTCAGTCAACACCCCTCACATCCGCAGCACGGTGGCCGTTTCAGTCAACACAGCCTCTGTTTGTGGAGGGAATACGAGAGTCTGGCGGTCAGATATGGGCGAACTTGGCGGTCTCTCACCTACGCGATTTCAGCCACTTCACTGTCACAAACAGGCACACCGAAAGCTCTGAATCAAAGGCACGAAAAATAAGATTCAAAAACGACACAGGAATAAACAAACAGCGACCAGAATGGAGACTCATATTTTTCTCATTCCATTACGCACGATCTCCCAGTTAAACCTCAAAAGCGTTCCTCTCCGCTGCGAGCCGGGGAACGGTTTAAATCGCGAGCCGGGCTCTCTCGATAAGGTGATGCCAGAGCGAATGAGGTCACAGCGGGAGAGGAATTACCGCAAATCCCCCCGCGGAGCGGACCAATGAGAGGGAGATTTGGGTCGAGATTACCGAGTGAGGCCCTCGCGTCACTGTTGCGCTAACGAAAGGATAATTCCGTTAAACGGAACGCACCCCCGCATGTGTTTCCATTTGAACAGACCCCCCTCCCCGAGGTCTTTAAAGGGTACCTGCACTCAGATGCACTTTGCCTCACCGTCATCATTTGCCATTTGTGTCTAACTGGAGCTTGGGATCGATTTTTTTTTTCCTGATCAATACATTTTAAATTCTTCTAAACGAACCCTAGAGAAAGTATTCAGCTGTAACAAGCAAGCACTCACAGAACCATCTAAGGCAGGGCTGCCCCACCCTGTTCTAGCACATCTTCCATCCTGCAGGTTTTCACTGCAACCCTAACAAAGCTCACCTCATTCAACTCCAGAAACAGGGTTGGGCGGCCCTGCCTTAGCTGTTGAGTGAGGTGCGTTGCTGCCAGGATTCCAGTTGCTCTTTTCCACCAAATATTACTACATTATTGGAAACAGGAATAATAAGCCTATCGGAAAGTTTCCCAAAATTAAGCCATGGACACCCATACATATAGAAATTCTATATATATATATATATATATATATATATATATTTTATACATATTTTCAGACCCGGCTACCCTCAGGGCTGATTCAGCAGCATGTCCTGTCATTCCTGCTCAAAGACACGAAAGACAGAAACCAGGCGTACATGTCAAAACTAAGGAAGGAAAACCAAGCGTTCGCTCCACTTACGAAAACCACAGCGCTTAGAAAGACAGACCGCGGAGAACACACTGGACAGGCCCGGGGGGCACAGTCAACCAATCACGGAGAGAGAGGTGCCGAAGGTTCTCGTCACGTGACCTCACCACCGCAGCGAACCTAGACGAGGTCAGTTTTGTGAAGTCCATGATTAGGGGAAAAACATTTTTCCCTCCACGTTCCCCAAACGTTCAACTTTCCAAAATAAAAGCCAACCAGGTTAAATTCCCCATTCTCTGTTAATACTTCACCCCTCGGGTCTTAACGATTTGAATACTGGGGATGTGCTGGGAATAGCGTAGCTGGTCTAAAACAGCAACAGCGGCCAACGGGCTCTCTCATAAATCACAGAGCAGGGCCAAATGGCACTGACAGCACGCAGAGAGACAGGGGGAGGGGGCTCCTGGCCTCCCTGTGTGTTCGCTTCCCTACCCAGTCTGATAGGTTCAGCACTCCCGAGGCTGAGGTCACCAGAGAGGAAGAACGGGGGGGATCACATGACTTTTACATTACTCGCAGACACACGCAACTGGGAAAGATTCCGAGTCTGCCACCAATTTATGGCTTAATTTACCGGAGTTTCTCCTCGTAGGAGAGAAGCTTCTAATGAATAACACAATATAATGAGTATTTTAGAACAGGTGCACAGTTTTGTTTATTAGGTGTTTAAGTTTACGTGTTTAATACCTAATCGACAAAGTATTCATTTTTGAATTTGTGGCCTAAAACAGCCAAAAGAATTGCTCTTTGGCGCACCACTTCTCAAGGAGGAAGTCAAGTTGATGTTCATTTCCTTTGCAAAAGCATGAATCACCGCTTTAACTCAGAAACGCCTGACAGGTTTAGTCTAGCTGTAAAAGCCCAGAGCTGTTAGTCAAACTGAAGAGGCTTTCAGCAGTAAGCCAATGGGACCAGGGCACCATACAGGAAACAACATCAAAGCGGAACAGCAAAACCGCGACGCTAATCCTCGTTTGTCGTCTAGATGACTCAAACACAAAGGCAATCCTGCCCTGACTTCAGCACTAAAGAGCATTTACAAAGACCTCCTGAGCCAGTATCCGTCTACTCTTCCTGCTTTCCATCACCCAACGCACATTTACACAAAAGAGTGAAGTTCAGAAACCATGCATCTGGAATTCTAGCAGAATCGGACGCACAAGAACACGCGACGCAGACCGCGGACGTATCTGTGAAGTTGCGTCTGGAACCATCCAGATCAGCTTCAGCGGGTTCCAGCCGTGCGCACATCGCTCTCCTCTGTGACGCGCAGTTATGCAATCGGTCCTTTAAAAGGCTCTTATTTTTCTCCATTCGACCGCAGAGAGCCCCGTTTAATCTCTCATCGCCAGGATGAAACTAGAGGACAGGGGCGCGAAGCTCGCCAGGGCCCAGGCCGAAGCGCACGCCATGTTTTACCCAGAGTGCCGCGCTGAACATGGAGCGCTGCACCTCATCTCTCTTCATCTCTATCGACAGCAACGCTCGAGCAACACTCTCCAGAAGCACAGAGCACTGACTCGGGACAACCACGTTTTTAATGGACATAAAGAAAAATCACACAATAAATAAAGAAATTAATCAATAAATATCATCGCCAATGGAAAAGACAACAGCTTAATCCTCGCTATTAAACGTGGACTAACAAAGCTAATATGGGCTTTCCCACCCCTTACAGTTAGGGGGCAGCGCTGAGCAGAATCTGGCTTCTCTAAATCTGTCCGCGACTTTGCTCTCCTCACCCGCCACCAGCCCAGACCAGTTCTCCGCCTCATATCCTCTATGTTGACACAAGGCTCAGGGATCATTTCCAAAGCTGGCTTTGCTAGAGCAGGTATTCGAAATCTGAATAGCATTCTGATGGAAATTCTGATTTATACCCCCCACTCACCCCCCCCCCCCAGCCTGCCCAAACCCTCCCCCCTTGCTCTCTCGCAAGTCACCCAATGTACCGTGAACATCAACACAGAGCCTCCTCTAAAGAGCATCCAAGTGCCGGAAGACGAATAGCTGTACGGAGAACGTCAGACCTGTTACCCAGACTCAAGCAGCTGTGCTCTGAGTCGGCTGCAGTAACCAATCAGGGCAGCTCTGGGGGACAAAAGCTTCTAGAAGCTTCTTTGTACATAGTCCACTTCATCACCTTAGAAATGTATACATTTAGCCGGGCAGATTCATGCATGTTAGTCACACACAGTGAGCCAATGGCCTCACAAATCTCAGTACAGTAAGTACTGACACAACGGTCTGGGTGCCTTGTACAAAGTGCATCTTCGCAGCTGTGGAATCCAACTCATTTTTAGTCATTACATTAAGAATGAGTAAAATTTTGTAAATTCGTAAAGTGTTTATCGTGTGCAAATCCTGCAATAAAACACGACCGGTCCAGTCACCAGGTCAGCAGGGAATCCATGACGATGTGGAATCGTGGGGGTTGTAGTCATAGTGGGTGGTCTGCCACTCAATGCCTAGAGTGGGGAGTAAACTACTCCTCTCCCTCAGCACTGTTACTCTTGTCAAGTCTGGATCTGATGACCAGTGCGCAATAAAATGAGTCCACACACTGTCCCCTTCTTCCCTGACCCCTGACCCCTGAAACTCCACGTCGTCTCAGTCGTGTTGACCTAACCCCGTCTCTCACCGTGCCGCAGAAATCACCCGAGTAGAAGCTCACGTTTCAGACCTCTTTAGCGATCGCTCAGCGCAAACCCGAGCCAACGTGTCCCGTCTAATGATGTTTGCAGACCGGGCTACAAAGGCTAGCCTGAGCTACCCTGCTGTGACGCGCTCACATCGAGATTCTGAGCACTGCGAGACGGAGTTAAAACCACTGACATTACCTCAGTACACACTGCCAGCAGGGATGCAGTTAGGCCATTCCACCCCAAATATATTTATAAAAAATAATAACTCAAAAAGAAAGCCAAAAGCATGCACGGAGGTTGTGTTTTTTAACATTTATCATCCCTCAACGTGATACTGAGTGCACACATTTGCATTAAAAAACTATTTTTGCTTCAAAGCAGTCAAAATATTTACCTGCATTTCAAATTGATAGGCCTTGCTGGTAAGTCTAATAACTAAATATAAATATGCTAACGCATTATCAAAGCCATATATAATGAGCTATGTATATGGCTGGATGATTATCACACCTACTGTAACAATTAGAAGAGACAACACGCAGAGCATGGTGCTCACGGTCATTTCGAGAGAAGATTAACTCCTGTAATAACAGAACACATCTGCCTGCTGTAAGGTATGGTTATTTTTTCTCTTTTCTCTGCACTGTAATGTTTATAGAAATGGGAAGGCCGACCCCTCGGAACACATGTGTTGTTGCTTAGCTGCGTAATGACTGTGACGCGGGCCCAGGCATCCCGAGCGGCGGCGCCAGCGCCATCAGCAGCAGGACATCGACCCCACCGCCAGCGCGTCACTGCTACACTGGGTAAGATCTGAGCGTTCAGAGTTTATAAAGCATCAATAAGCACGGCTATTAACGCTTAATTACGCTGTTATAAGCGTTGCGGTGACACAAAAGCTGCCAACTGTCAAAAAGCACAGTGACTGCTTGGTGGAAGTCACGGCTTACTTACTTTCGATATTTCTCAGACTTTCTCTTGGATACGAGAACATTTAAATTGTGCATAGCCTAAATTTAAAGGCTGTTATATGTTGCGTTCCGTGTGTGTGCATATGGACCCATTTTAAAAGTTTCAGTGTGCAAAGGATTAGCATTGTCAGTAAACAGACATGTGTGCAAACTCTGTGGGGGCACAGAAACAAGCCTATAAAAAAGACTTAGACTAGCCTCCAAAAATCCAGACACCGACCACCACTGGGAATATGTAAACATGGATGCACAGATACTGTAAAGCTCTGTAGCAGCACTTGCAGATGCCTGGACTGCACCATTAATTACACTGAGGTGGGAGGCATAGGGGGGTCACGCAGGGGTGAATAGTGGTTTTTGCATTTGTTTAAGCCCACATAAATCCCCCCTGCATACTGTAGCTAGTGGTACTGTTCTGTTGCAGCTCTTTCTGCAAATAAATGTAAGCTCAAATGAGCTCGAGGACTGGCTGCCCCCTTCTGAGTTGGCTGACAATGGATTGGAACAGTCTCTTGCTTTCCATATAGAGTACATGTGTTTCCTGTCTACTGCAATAACCTTGGGAAAAGCATGTTTATACTGCAGTTACGAATGTATGTACTTAAAGGGAACATTTTTGTGTTACATGCTAAAAATTTCATTTCAGGTAAAGAAAAAAGGCAGCTAAATTATTTAAAGAGATTTGGAATCAAGAATGTAAAGGAATTAGTGAAATACTAACATGAGAATCGGTAAAGAACAGGCTGACGCATTAAAAGCGAAACCCGCTTTCCGTCAGGTTGGCGCTGAAGCTGTACAGAGGTGGAGGAGTACCACGGAGCTTACTTCTGCAAGGAGAGCTCCAGGTTGCCGGTGCAGGCCTTGATTTTGTTCTGGGCCTCCAGGTGGTTCATCCCCTCGGTGGCGATGCCGTCGATGGACAGCACCAGGTCGCCCACGGCGATGTTGGCCTTGGCCGCCTTGCCCCCGTCAGTCAGCTGCAAAGACACAACGGCACCGTGACAAAGATGCTCCACTGCTCCTGTTCCAGGTTGGGACAGAGCGCTGTTTGGACGAACTGAGTTCCTGTTCCAGGTTGGGACGGAGCGGTGTTTGGACAAACTGAGTTCCTGTTCCAGGTTGGGACGGAGCGGTGTTTGGACAAACTGAGTTCCTGTTCCAGGTTGGGACGGAGCGGTGTTCGGATTAACCGCGCTCCTGCCCAGATTTTCAAAAATATTCGCTATTATTTACACAGGTGAGTCCAGTTGAGATAGAAATCTGATTTCCAACCCCAGAGGTCACGGCATGCGGCATAAAATGCTCTTAATGCCCTTGAGGGTCAACAGAAACTCACTGGTTTTTTTGTGACACATGCAAAACATTTCAGCAAAAATATGTTAAACACAGATTCAATTCATTTTGACTGTAAAATGAGAATAATTCTGCCATGTCTCCGATGTCTTATGGAACATTTAATATGAAGAATTTTCCCCCAGCCCACCAATAGCTGCACTAAAAATAATCTGATTCAAAGCTCAGGAGATAAATCTGAACAAATGTTGGTGAACAGAGACAGACAGAGAGAGGCGGTGTCACAGGGAGGACAGGCAACGCGAGCAGGCTAATATGCTTTCCCTCCAACATATCCTGCCATAGATTTCTGTGGTTAATGATTTAACTGTCAACGTCAAGGTGGCTTGCATCTGGTGTACAATCAAATATTAAACAAGCAGACCGTTGCGATCGCCACATTCCACAAACAAGAATTCCCCCAACAGGAGATCTGACCCGCGCACTTTCCAACTTTTCAAGTTAAAAAGAACTGTACGTTGCTCCCACTAAACGTGATCCAGAAGTACTCTTTCCAGACGAATGCTGACAGACTACATCATTTATGTATGTAATAACAATTAAATAAATTATTTTATAAATCGTTCCCACAAATCGCAGATGTTATTCATTTGCTTACACACCACTTTGGAATCAAAACGAATTAATCTACCAACGGCAGGTAATTGTTATTCACTTTGAGAAGAAACAGGTCTTTCTGGTCTTGGGTGACATTCATGGCCTTATCAGAACTAATAAGCTTTGTCAGGCCAGGCACTCTGAATTTCCATGGAGATGGCAGAAGAAACAGAGGAGGCCAAACCACCAAGGTCGCAAAGGTCACATTGAACATGCAGATGTTCCATCTCGAGATCCCTGCACTGATATACTGTCTTCAAACTTTTACTGGTCCAAGGACCCCCACCCAGGCATAACGGTATTCAGGGGACCCCCATGATAAGTTAAATAGGGCTGTATTAAAAAAGGTTTTACATTTTGTACCCCCAAGGACCCGCCCCCCCCCCCCCCCCCACTGAAAACCCAGGATGTACCTCAATAAAATAATAACCTTGTGGTGGGGGGTTAGGATTAGGGTTATGACCTATATTTAGATTCAACCATTGAAATTGATGTAAATAAGAATAATTTGAATGAGAATACTATGTTAAGAACCATTTATGAACTAAGAAATCTTGTGTAAGTGATTGTGAAGAAGCAAAACATTCCGTTCCCATTTCACAAATGAAAAAAAAAACTACGGTTGACTTCAGGAACTGGAAATGTCATCCCAATGAAGCTTAATCACAGCAGCCTTTCAGACAGGCCTTTCCTGAAAACACTGAACTGCGTAACTTGAATTAATTAGTCCAAGTGAACGCAGGGAGTTTTGAAGGTTTACACAATGGATTCCCTGTGATATTCCCTGTTGTTCAATACGTCCTTGATTTATCATACTTGTGGCTTCTCTTGAAAAACAAACACAAATAAAACCCTTCTGCATGTTGGAGCAATTATCAGATGGCAAAGGGTGGAGTTTGTACAAAGCTAATTCCCAAACTTCAAATGTTGCTTTTTCACGAGAAGGAGAAAGGGTGTAATGTACACAAACAGTCCTGTTTGCTTGTGGTAGCATGCAATTAACTTGTTTGAAAACACATGCTTGTCATTTAGTTCAGTAATTTAAAATAATAGCGATTGGAATGGAGCATTAACATTTTTTTTTTCTTTTTAAACAAGCAGATTGTTCCAGAGCACAATTTCACACAGGGCACATGAAATCTTCCACATAGCCAAGCTGCATGCGTCTTGCAACACAACCCAAAGGCACATTCAGGATCATCTTTCGGTAAAGAACCCCATCCCAGAACCTAAGTAGATCCGTGAAGTATATTGAAAACAGTCCACGGCCGTCGCCTGGGGACAGATCTGGGACCAGGCTCATTGATGTTATCCCAATGGAGCTCTGAATACAATCCAATAGCATCTCACAGTTTAATGCGGAATGACCGGGTTACCCAATCAGGTCATGCGATTGTAAATCGATATGCTTTCCACTCAGTACCATTCAGCTTCAGTACACTTGTCAAACAGCATCAGAGAAACCCATCTACTCTGTATCTCCATGGCAATAAACGTGTGGCGTGTCCATTTTTCCCCTTCACGCATTCCTCTGGTACCGTTAATGCACGCACGCACGCACGCACACACACACACACACACACACACACGCGCACACACACACGCACACACACGCGCACGCACACACACACACACGCGCGCACACACACACACACACACACACACGCACACACACACGCACGCACACACACACACACACACACACACACACACACACACACACACACACACACGCACACACACAAAGTCTGTGTTGTTACAAAGTCTGACCACCTCCGCCTGCTTGTTCCCACACACACAAAAAAAGCACGTGTTCATCATATGCCTCCCCATATCTGGTCCCCACGGAAACAGAAGACACACGGCAGCATGTGCACTCCTGCAAGGCACTATAGCTTAGCACGTTTAGCACGACCACGTGGCGGACATCTGGATGCACATTTCCCCCACTGTTCCTTCAGCATTTCTCTTCGGCCTTCAAACTAGCAGATGACATCCCCCAGCACTGCGCACTAACGGTTAAACAGCTGTGGCTGTAGCTCAGGGGCTGCGGGTTTGAATCTCGAGGCCTGGCCTTGAGCGAGGTGCTTAACCTGAACTGATTCTGTAAACACCTCACTGCAGACACAGCTAAAATGTTTCAAAAAGAATGCCAGCTACGCGAGCCGCTCCTGATAATGGTGTATACTTAGCAAACATGTATTAAAAAATGATTGACCCGGGGTGGCAGGCTGAGCCAGCCCCAACCTGAGCGCGTTCAGGTGAGATGCACAGGCTCCACCCCCACTATCAGACTCGCCTTAGAGGAGAGGAACAGGTCACCAAGGAAACAGAAAAACAAAGAGCTCAACCACCCCTGTGAATTCCACCGGTGAAATTGCGTGTGAACCCTCAAAACCTGATTTCAAAATGGCGCGGGGCGGCAAATACATACACTCGCTGAACTGCCGCAAACTCATTTTGAAAAGAGTGCAGTTCCAACTGGGAACACTTAAGAGTTTTCTCAAATGGTCCGTGTCCTGTTTGCTTGCTACAACAAGGTCACCAGTTGGCACTCAACCTTAAAATTAACCTTCCAAAAGCTTTGAAAAAAATGGCACTGGATAGACACTGAAATTGTTTTTTTTTTCTATTATTAATGATACTAATATACTTGCATTAGGGATAAGATATAAGGAAGAAAATGCTGAACACATAAACATGCCATTATTCTCCCATCAAGAGCCTCGTCATAACAAACGTAGCCCTCCAGCTTTCATTGGCTGATTTCACTGCCATTCACCTCCATGCTGCAGCCACTCTGAGTGGTGGGGCGGGGCAGCTGGGCACGGAAGCTGGGCGGGGCAGCGAGGCAGGGTGAGGATGGCTGGGTGGGGTGGGGCAGCTAGGCGAGGAGGCTGGGCGGGGCAGAGAGGCGAGGAGGCTGGGCGGGGCGCAAACGGCCAGGTGGTTCGAAGGCTGAGAAATCGGCGGGAAAAGGAGTGACGGACGTGGCAGGCGCATTAGCGCGCTACACAGGAAGCGCTCGCCGGAGCTTTCAGACAGGAAAGGGGGAGCGTAATCACAGCGCTCACGCCTCCCTCGCTGCGGGAGGGGAGCAGGAGCGGCCGTTTCCTATCGGCGCCCTCCAGGCGTCTCCAGACGCTCGCGAGGAGGAGGAAGCTCGTCGCCGTGCCACGACGAACGCCGCGGTCTCTTTAATGAGCGCTAATAGCTCTCTCTCTCTCTTTTTAAATAAATGCCTATCCTGTCAACCACAGACAGCATGTCCAAAAATCCATTAAAGGGGGGGTGGGTGGGGGGGGGAGTAACAGACAGATCTTTATCCGTGTGGCAATCTTTGTCTGAGCAGAATTCAGAGTGAGATCATGTGCTACAACTCTGGAAAGCCATTTGTGCCACATCAGCAAACTTTGGCTTGACGTACAGCAGCCTGGTTCCAGCTCAAAAGAGGAATTGCACAACAGACCACAACAGACCTCTTTACCGAAATCCTTTCTCGACATTAATCATACAATTATCACTTCACTTTAAATTAAGTTTAACATCCTTGGAAAACAATTTTTTTTTTCTGGAGAAGCAACCAAAAGGGAAATGGTTCAGTTGTGCATACCACGCTACTTAGTCAATCAGCCGTACAATATCGATTCATGAAAAAATGTTTTGTGGTGGTTTCTCTTCCGAGTGACTACTCTGTGGCTTTCTTCCTTGGCGTTTGGAAGATTAAGGCATGCCAAGAGAAGGAATGTCAGGAATGAAACTCGCCGTTAATGTTCTCGGGAACAGACAAACTGCACATTCATACTTACGCAGTGATGCAGACGCTCATAAACAGATCACACGAACGTCCGGGAGTGGGCACAGGATGCTTGGATTTACCGTCCAATTATACTGTGCATGACGCGAGAAATCATCAACCCATAGAGTATGCTCCTCAAGCCACACATTCAACTTAATACGACATGATAGATCCTGGACCAAACGCACAGAAAACGAGCCAGCTTAATAGCTATTAGAGCCCACAAATATCTTGTGAAGAGAAGATATAGATGCTTGACTACAGCCTGTTTCCTGGGAAAACGTGGTTTTCTTATTTTGCCCCAGAAAGTGCTGTAGAACGTTCACAGGCCTGAAGTGAGACACAGAGTATTCTTCCTCTGCTCTCTTGACAAACCGAAAATAGAGCACAACCACTTAATTACCTTCCTTTTGCAGATGCGAATACGGGAAATAAAATGGCCGTTTGTGGTTCTGCGAGGCTGTCAGGAAGGCCTGAGATGAGCCCTACGGGGCAGAGGCCAGAAAGAGGGCCGTGATCTACGCGGGTCGCAGCGGCGAGCTCTCAGGAAAGCTGTTTACGAAGAGCCGTAAACGCTAATGACTAGCTGTTCCGTACCGAAAGTTCATACCGCGGTTTCGCCTTTTAAAGAAGTATTTGGCCGTCACACGCAACACCCCCACAAAATTAAACTGCTGGGAAAAAAGGACAACTTTCCCAAATACTACGAGTGCAGGAGGTATGCGGTTTGAAGGACATCCTGCGAGGTCCATGGAGCACCTCAAGTGCTGCCTACAGTCCTCTTCACGTTCAGACCTTGATCGGTTTTCAACATCAGCGTCTTTTTCTAAGTGCTCTACTCCTGGATGTATCAGATGATTAAAGTTGCTTGCTGTTGCAGGCTGAGCCTTATTACTGACACATCTCTAGATCTACTCTGAGCTCCGACTCAATGTGGCACAACTGGTTTTTACCAGCTTTTACCTTGGCTTGTCGCGGCATTAGCACCTTGCAGCTACTCAGCAAGGTCTTCCCTTGACACTTTAAACAACAATAACTCTATTCTTAAACACTTTTAAGTATTTTTATGGTTTTACATAGACATATAAGCCACCTAATTATTCGTAAAAACTTTATCTCACAATGTATCTTATGGTCTTAAACACGACTTAATATCCGATAGGTTATTGGTTCATTGCAGTTGAGGCGAAATGACTCAAGCGTGGGATTGATTCAACGCCAACTGAAAACAAATAACTTCAGGAAGTAAGCGTGAAAAGATGGAAACGGGGTCAACGTATAGCGAGGATCGCCCTGTACGGCTGTATCATTGAAGAACGGGCCCAGGCTCGAGGTGTTGCGAATGGATTTCCTCATCAGACGCTGCAAACGCAGCTCCTTGAATCAGACCAGCTTCAGTCAAATGTCACAGGGGTCAGGAACAC
Source organism: Anguilla pacifica (assembly GCA_039654925.1). Classification (NCBI taxonomy): domain Eukaryota; kingdom Metazoa; phylum Chordata; class Actinopteri; order Anguilliformes; family Anguillidae; genus Anguilla; species Anguilla pacifica. Next base: position 51,427,188 of record CM077293.1, read on the forward strand.
TTCTAAAAATAGGGTCGGGTGGGAGCCCAGGGAATTCTGCCCATGTGTGCAGCGATTCGGCTGAATGGAGACGTACAGAGGAGGATGTCTGTCGTCGACACTTCTGGAAGTCCTCTGCATAAACAGTGCTCTTAACTGTGCTCTTGTGTGCTTAAAAACACAGAGCACGATTACAACGAGCTACAGTTCTGTGGGTGTGTTAGCCAAGCCCACTGATGTATAGAGCATGAGGGAGAGAAGGAACAAGGGAGGGAAAGAGAGAAAGAGAGAGAGAGAGAGAGAGAGAGAGAGAGATTCTGCCAACAGTCAATTGCTTCCATGTGTCCTTCCCATAGCTTTTATGATACAATTAGCCCAAATAACCTCAAGAAACCTGAGAAGCACACAGTGCATTACTGCAAATCTAATTGGAGTCAACAAACTGCTTCCACAAAGATGTTTCTGATAAGTTAATTGATCATTAAGAGCAAATAATCCTAATGATCTAAAATGACTAATTACTCAATTACTCCAAGCCAATGTTGGCTTACAACAGATCTAAACAATACTTCACTTCACCCCGGTCTTGGTTTGTCACCTGAACTCCACAGCGAGATGTGGTGCAGTAGTCTGTGGAGCAGAAAAAGACCTCCAGCCAAGTGGTCCATTACGAGCGCTCATAATCGCTAACCGACCAAACACTGAGCTCCATTTGTGATGATTATATCTGAGCCAGCGAAAACGCATGTGGCCTAGATGTGTCTCTTGATGTAGCGTCCAAAACATTCTAAAATAAGTGGAAACATACAATGTAATTATGTGGCCTTCGAGGGTTCCCATAGGGTTTCAGAGAAATTGGCCAAGTGTGTGTATGGGTGAGTGTGTGTGTGTGTGTGTGTGTGTGCACATGCGTGTGTGTGAGTGCATGTGTGTGTGAGCATGCGTGTGTACGTGTGTGTGTGAGTGCACGTGTGTGTGTGTGTTGTGCTTGTGAATAAATGCCTGTCTGTGTAGGTGTGGCTTTTACGCGAGCTTCAGGAAATACTAGCCATTTGAAACAACAGACCACCCAGGCGTGGAACCCGTCATTAATAATTCATAAATCGGGTCACACTTTTAACGCAGAGCGTTCACAGGAAGCGCCACAATGAGAGAGGGCTGGAGCAGGGGGCGGGACTTTGGGACAGGAAGCCACAGCCTCCATTCCCGCTGAGAAGGTAAACGCGGAGAACACATGGCGGGTCCGGGCCTGTTTGTGTTGCCCCTGGCAACGGGAGAGAGGAAGAGGAGTGGCGGGGTATCCTGAGCACAAACAGGGCTCCATGCCCTAGGTGGACTAAAGACCAGGCTGGAGTAAAGACCAGTGTGGAGTAAAGAGCAGTGTGGAGTAAAGACCAGGGTGGAGTAAAGACCAGGGTGGAGTAAAGAGCAGTGTGGAGTAAAGACCAGGGTGGAGTAAAGACCAGGCTGGAGTAAAGACCAGGCTGGAGTAAAGACCAGTGTGGAGTAAAGACCAGGGTGGAGTAAAGACCAGTGTGGAGTAAAGACCAGGGTGGAGTAAAGAGCAGTGTGGAGTAAAGACCAGGGTGGAGTAAAGACCAGTGTGGAGTAAAGTCCAGGGTGGAGTAAAGAGCAGTGTGGAGTAAAGACCAGACTGGAGAAAGTTTCCGACCACTACCTCCTCGTGCAAGCAAGGTGAGACAGGGCCAAAGAGCTTGTATATATCTGGAGTCCAGATTGCTTCACTTTTCAAAGTTTTCAAGCAAAGTCATACAGCTTTCATTGTTCTTTATGACCTATGAATAATGTCAAACCGATTAAAGTGCTTTTGCAGCTAACAGGTGGCTGGGACACAATAAGTGGTGAAGCGATTAAATAACCAACTGGCGTGAACGTCGTAAGGAAACAAACAACTTACCAACAATCGCTCCTTTCTTACACACCTTTCACCCACTCTTTCTCTCCAGTCAAAACAAAATGCGCTTTGTTGGTATGGTAGTGCAAAACCGGTATGGCCAAAGGTGTCACAAAGCAGAGAACACTGCATAGTGCTGGAGCATTATTTTCTTCATTACACCAGATTAGAATGATTTAAAAAGAGTCACGCAAACATGGACCGATGAAACACACTTAATTAATGTCTTCTCATCCACGGTCAGCTCGACAGCCATATTTAAGCTCTGGATCTCTTACGCTACATACATCCACAATGCAGCGCAAGCAAAATTCTTCCATCTCGACTGTTACAATTATTTAACAGTGGTCAGTTAACTGGGACTCAATCATAATCCGAAGAAGAACTTCACAGATTCAGAAGTACATGTGTGGTCTCCTTTCCCATTACTATCCAGAAGCCCAGGCACCTCCCCCCCACCCCCCTCCCCCCCAGGCCCCATAACAGCCCAGCACTGACCTCCAACAGCCAAACACAATCAGACAATTCAGGCTTTTACTGTCTTACATTTCACCTCCCGATGACGTTTGCGCTGCGCAACGCAAACACACCGATTTGGAGAATCCGCAGTCGAGCGGCTAGACTCAATATGGAAACCACCAGGTGCTCCCGTGCTCTCCGAGCCAACTCACATTCGGGAAGCTGAGATGCAAACTTTTTTTTTTCTGGCCGAAAGTTACCCTCTCTCCCTGCCTCCAGTCTCCCCGGCAGAAAAATGAAATGTTTATCTTTCCCGTGACTGCGTGATGTCTTCAACATGTGCTCGTTATTCAGTGGCTGCCGTTACCTTTCCAAAAACTCTGAAAACACCTTGTTGCGTGGCGCATCCTGTTAAGGCACCGTTCTACAGTGCAGACAGACCCCTCTGCCTGATAGCGAATCCCGACCATGGCGGTACTGCCTGTGGTCGACAGCCATATAGGGAAACGCACAACTTCAGTCAGCCAGATCCCCATCAATTCAATTCAATTACGGCCCACAAATCCACCTGTTCGGCTGCCCAATCAGAGGGTTTGTCAGCACTCTCCTGAACCAATAGCAGAGCTCAGGGCAATTGAATGTGATTGGGCATTCCAAACATGGGGAAAAAAAAGGGGGAAAAAGCATTAAGAATTTTATGTCCATTACAACTATAGTAGCTTCGGCTACAGCAGCTGATGGGAACTTTAGTAGTTTTGATTATGAATTTAAACACAACCAAATATATTCAATATGCTGCATGCATCATAATGTCCTCTTCAGAGGCGCCATGAAGGCTTCAGTAAAAACATAATTATGTAAAGCTACTCTGTTGGCCCCGCTTTCCCCTAAAATATATATTTCACAAAGCCATAACTCTCCCTGTGGCAGTTGTAATGTTCAGCGTAGCCTGAGGCGCGTACTGTAATGCTGTTTCTCTTTTCTTTTTTTTAACGACCGGCCGCGGGACGTGGGGAACAGGTGCGTCCCTCGCGTCGTTTCACTGGAACATCTGTCGGCGTCGCCCGAACCCGCCGTCCCACAGCGCGCTCGCAGAAACGCTACGTCACCTCCCCGAAGACGCGGGCGAAGAGAACGGCTTTCTCGACGAACCGCGCCGTCGTGACACCGGCCCGCCCCCAAGAAAAACAACGGCTCGGGAGAAACCGAAACGGAATTTGGCGATAAGAGAACGAGATCGGGAGAGAGATAAAGCCGGACGGAAAGAGAGCGAGCAGACGTGTGAGCTCTCAGGCCACGGCACCCCTTTCCAGCAGTAAAAGTTTTGTCTGGAGGAGAGCGAGGGGCGTATCATAGCTCTCGTCTGGACGTTTTTTGGGAGACGTGGGGCCACGCCTTGTCCGTGCGCTTACGCATACCCAAGGAGTAGAGCTCCTGCGACTGACGGGACTGATCTAAAGCCCTGAGCCACAGCCTGGGATGCCAAGGTGCCCAGCATTAATAACACGCATTGGCTACCAGAATTAAGACATGAAGGCGAGGACCACACCCTCAGTACTGTACACAGCAACCGCAGTTTGGTGCCCGGAGAAGGAAAACTCACGTTTATTCGCACAGGACGCCAGTGTTAAAAACAGGGGCGCTTCAGAGATGGTAAATCTTGCTCACAACTGAATATGTTGGCAAGCGAGAACACGAGGTTCGGCCATCTCGCTTACCCTTTTCTGACATTTTTCTATGATTCCACTTTCAGGGAGAGGCCCTGTATTAGCTGTCTGGGCAAAAACCCTACCCTTTGACCATTAAACATGGAAAATAAAACACATTTATCCTTCTTATTTATGTCTTAACTCGAGCAGGGCCTGCGAAGCGTAAATGCCTTGTGTTATGAGATACCAGCGCAGATGCTTTGCAGATGTCTGACATTTCGCTGGAGTACAGAGAGAAGTACAGTAAGTATCCAGGTGCACCTCAAATAGAACAGGCCTTCACCCGTTTCTCCAGCCTGGTTTCAGTCAGCTCCCTTCCAACAAGCATTGCCCCCCCCCCCCCCCCACCCCCACCCCCACCCCCACCCCCCTCCCCGGCCATTATTATACACCAAACATACTCCATCAATCTGAGATCTCAGGAGCCAGCCAGACCAGGCCCGGCACAAAGGCTGCAGGCCTAAAGTTAGGCCTTCAAGCTCCAGAAACCAGGAAGTGAACTTTATCAAGAGCAGGAGACCAGGAAACGCAGAGCAGAACAGGATAGAGCCATCACTCTCACTGCAGGAACGGACACCTCGTTTAGGGTCTTTCCCCTGGAGATCCGAGCTGCGCAGGTAAACCCGCAGCGGGGCGTATGTTATTACTGCCACGCGTCTGCATGTATACGCCCCAGAACACGCAGGCAGGCAGGAAGCCCTGAGCTCAAAGCAGCCGCCTGCGTCCAGGGGGGAGTCCAGCAGGGAAACAGAGTCAGCAGCACCCAATCAGATTTCAGAACGGACTGTTCGCTGTCTGTATTAGCTGGTTACAGTATATACAGACGCTCATTATGAAAAACTGCTGGGTGTTTACTGTTTTTAGTTTAATTGTATCGTACCTGTCCAGAGCACCCTTGAAAACCACAGACTTAACCTCAAATGGCTGTAACTAAAAAAGGAATAATGATGTGAGATAAAAAATCTGACACTGGTGGGCAAAGCAGATCGTGGCCCAGCCTGAATCTCAGCCTCTCTCAGTCAGGCCCACTTCAGCCTAATGAAGCAGAGCCCCGGGATCAAAGGTTCAGCTTCCTTCCAGCGTTCACTGGAAGGGGGGGGGGGGGGGGGGTGTTTGAAGAGAGCCGCAGAAGGCTCTCAGAACAAGAATCCCAGCGACACCCCGTCCCGTTTAGGAACCAGCTGTCTGATAAACAGAGAGACCCGTACAGGGGCCGAAATCCCTTCACGGAAAGAGCAGGTAACAGAGCAGGCAGGGATCGCTTCAGTGCTCTTATTCCACACGTTAGATCTCCATGCGAGATTCGCTCATCGCAGAGCGCGGATTCAAAGTCACCGTGCCACCCCTGCACACACGCTCGCTCCCGGTGCCCGGCCTTGTGCCCCCCGACCTTGCCCTTCGCCTGGCATCAAAGCTCCTGCCACGCTCCAGTGAACAAAGGAGAGCAAGAAAAGGGGGGGGGGATGAAAAAGAGAGGGGGAAAAAGAATACTCCGCGCGGGGCAGTAAATTTGGGGCTTCCTGGTCGGGTGCCGCCCGGTGGATGGGAAACACCTGAGCCTCCCGCGCCGTGGCGTGGCGTGCCGTCCGGAGGCCCTGGCGCAGCCCGGGGAGCGGGGCGCTCCGTGCCATCTGCTCGCAGTTTGGAGAAACCACACTTTTTACGAGCCGGGCCGGTCCGCGGGCCCAGAGGGGGAACCGTAAAACACCCCTGTCAGAAGACCCGGCCCGCCACGTCCATCTCTGCGGATCCACGGAACAAACGTGTTCTTACAGAACAGGCTTTTTAAGAGGAGCCTCTTATATATCACTCACAGCTCTTATAATAACCGCTGGTGTACAGTGCTTTGGTAAAAAAATACTAGTGTCCCTGCAGGGACTGAAATCCACACTGCAAAAACCAAACAAATAAATCTGCCTTAACAACTGTTTTAACCTTGCAATGACACTTGAAAGCTTATTTTTCTTCTCTCAAGTCCAAAATATTAACTTGTTTTAAGTTACTTTTTCCTTGCAAGTGAAACCGTCTTACCGCATTGACAAATCGTCAAACTGTTCCCAGAAACACAATCTGTACACATCTTGTTCTCAGTTTTTAAATATTTAAAAATGCAAGGAAGCATTTTTTGCTTTTGCATACTTTCGTGTCATTTTAATGTGCTCAATTAGTAAACAGAACTTCCCTGTAGGTAATGAATTAGTGCTGGAAACTATTACTAGACGAAGAAGTCAGAAGACAGGGTCATAAAATTTACATTAAAGCAGAAAAGGAGCAAAGGCATTGAGGCATTTTAGTCGAGTCAGTAGAGGTCAGAGATAAAGAGGGTCAGGACACGACACTATTCACTGATTCAGTCACTGATTTAGCCTGAGTTTGCACAGCTGTGTTATCTCAAAGGCGTTACGGGTTCACCAGTGGAGCCGCCGTTAGCCGAGCGATGCATGTTTGTGGTCAGGCCCCCACAGATCACGGGACCACAGTAGCACCAGCCGCCGTGCGTCGCATTGCATGTTTTCACAGAAACACAAAATGGATTCACGTCAGGATAAAGATCAACCTTCTGTCCTTGGGTCTGAATCAGAACTGCGTGATTCAAAAATATCCATAGATATCCCAATAACTGGATATCTATTAAAAAGACATCGAAGGACTGAAAGAGGGCCAGAGCTTTGGGTCAAGAGACGGGTCACAGAACAAAGACTACAAGAGCAAGACTTTCAGCTCATAACACCCTCCCCATACAGCACAGGAGCCTGTCTGTGGTACAAGCACCCATCTGTGGCACTGGGTACAGGAGCCTGTCTGTGATACAGGGTACAGGAGCCTGTCTGTGGTACAAGGTACAGGAGCCTGTCTGTGGCACAGGGTACAGGAGCCTGTCTGTGGCACAGGGTACAGGAGCCTGTCTGTGGCACTGAAGCCTGTCTGTGGCACAGGGTACAGGAGCCTGTCTGTGGCACAGGGTACAGGAGCCTGTCTGTGGCACTGGAGCCTGTCTGGGGCAGCTGAGGGCTCCTCATTGGGGAGGGAAAAAGGCAGCTAGTATTTGGTTTCTCAGAAAAATCTAGCAGCCCCAAAAGAATAGGCAATAACTACCTGCACCTTGCCAAGAGGCCTGTACAGCAAGCTTTCCTGAATGGGGGGTGTACCAGAGACAGACTGCTACACTAAGCATGTCTGACTGAACCAGTGAGAGAGGGAAATTTAGAGCAAACGTGTGTGTGTGTGATTCAATGAACACCGGTCTACACTGCATTCAGTAAAAAGAGGCAATAAAATAAATCAGATGCATTTTTTTAAATATAGTCAAGCTTCAGCATAACAAACCCTGCCACAGTCAGCTAAGGAATAGCTAAGTAGCGGTCTGTGGCTAAAATGAGGTCAGTTTGGCACGCAGGCCTAATAATTTCCATGAAGCACAAATTTAAAGCTGACATCAGAGGTGTGAATGGGGGGGAAAATAGTACTACTGAAACACAAGCATGTCACAGTTTTTAGTTTTTGATTCCCCCTCTTCTTACCTCTTGAAAAATGCTGTGTCTTCGATGACCTTCGATGGTATTTAAAAGGCAAATGCAAGAAAGACCAAAGGCGTTAAACAACAGTTTCTCTAATTAACTGAATAACAGAAAAGGCAGAAGAGTACTGGAATCCACAGGGAAATGCCTCGTGAATGGATTCAGCATTACTACAGTTAAATATTCCCTACAGTTAAATATTCTCTGTGCAGAAAATGAAGCACACTGTTTTTTCCAAAAACCTGTCTCCTCCGTCAAATGTCTGTGCTCAAACCTCCCGAAACTCAATACACAGTAGCATTCCCGAAATTGCATATTTTTCAAAAACGGCGGACAACCAGGAGAATAATTAGGAATACGGTGTCTGACGCTGTATCGGCTTTCGCGGGGGCGAGCCCTGGCAGCTGCCTGCAGTCATGCAGCACTGAAATACTGACATTTTTCTTTTTCCCTCCTTTTTTTTCCAGAGGGCCGATTTATTTTTTCTGAAGTAGGATACGGGTGTTTACATAAGCCCGCTGGGTCCAGGCCAGAGACAGGGGTAGGGGGGTAGGGGTAGGGGATAGGGGGGTAGGGGGGTAGGGGGGTCGGAGGTTAGGGGGTAGGGGAGTAGGGGAGTAGGGGGTAGGGGGGTAGGGGGGTCGGAGGTTAGGGAGTAGGGGGGTCAGAGGTTAGGGGGGCACGGGGGGTAGGGGGGTATGGGTGTAGGGCGGTCGGAGGTTAGGGGGGTAGGGGGATAAGGGGGTAGCGGGGTACGGGGGGTAGGGGTAGGGGGTATGGATGTAGGGGGGTAGGGGTAGGGGGATAAGGGGGTAGGGGGTATGGGTGTAGGGGGGTAGGGGGGTAGGGGGAGGGGAATAAGGGGGTAGGGGGTATGGGTGTAGGGGGGTAGGGGGATAAGGGGGTAGGGGGTATGGGTGTAGGGGGGTAGGGGGGTAGGGGTAGGGGGATAAGGGGGTAGGGGGTAGGGGGGTAGGGGAAGGAGAAACACTCCAGAGCTGCTCATTTTCGGTTCTGCACTCTGTCTACGCGCTCATCACTTACTGAAGAGTACCCGGCGAGCCGAGGAGCCCTCGATGCCACGCTTATCAGCATCGCTCCGTCAAACAAAGCAGGAATAAAACACGCCAGAGTCTTTATTAAGCACTGAGGGCCATCACTCCAGACACTGAGCACTGGCTGAACCCTGAACAACCCCACATTTCAAACCCTGTTTCTGTATCGCTGTCTGGCCTGCTAAATCACATTATTCTGCACACGTACACTTAATCTGTGCACTTACGGCTGGGCGGAAATCAATGGTGGACAGACAGTATCATGGTACGGCAAATTACGTTGCTGAAGTTCACAAAATGAAGTTGATAAGTTCAATATAAACAAGTGTGCATTAACATATTTGGAAATCTACTGAAAATAGGTATAGTAGCACTCACTATGCTTTATCATAATCATGCATGATAGAAGCCTGTGATTTTTTATTTACTTAATTTCTTTTTTTTTAACATATTATTCCAGAATATGTATTCATCGATGATGCCTACGTCTACGGCAACTGAGCATTACTTAAAAAGGCAAAGGTAACTCACTAGAAACAAGGGTAAAAAGAAAAAATAGGAAGATAATCTCCCGCCTATAAGGCAGCTGTGTCTATATATAAATATGACTAATCTGGCAGTAAGAATCCACAGTGTCTGTAGAGTTTCACAAGCAGCCATGAAGCCCCATCATCTGTCTAAGTGACTGAACAGTCCTCTAATAACAGCTGCAATGGAGAACCTTGGATTCGGTCCGTCTGAAAATAGCTTGTGTGGTTCTTTCCCTCCGCGCATGAGATTCTCTAATAACCAACGCTGAAGTATTTATTCCCCAACAAAACTGGGGGAGAAGAAAAAAAAAGAAAGAAAGACTAAAACATCAATGTTCCCTCAAATGCCTCCCTGCGTCTTAGCCAAACCCACAAAACACTCTGCAGGCTTTTACGCCCCGAAAAACCAGATATAAATTTCTTACTAAAGCGTTCTGGGTCACGGCGTGTCCCGGCCAAGCTTTTCCACCCGGCCCCGCAAGCAGCCGGCTAGCCTCTGGGACAGAGCGCGGTGTCTCTGGAAAACAGGTTTAACGCCACTGGTTAAACCAATGGGAAACTGTCAACCACTCCACGGCACAGCGGCATGGCGGCTCACATAGCCGTGCGCGTGGGACACCAGAAGAAACCTTCGGGTTCAGTCACAGATTCACACCAATGGCGCTTTAACCCGATGACTTGTTAAGTCAAGTGCGGACGCAATCAGTGGTGACGTTTCTTCTATGCTGACATGGATGACAGGTTATGATTAACTGGATCTTAACTGGTACTTGTAGGGAGCCATACCTCTAAAGCATTGGTCAAGGAGGCTTCAGTAAAGGTCATTGCAAAGGGTGGTCTACCGGTTTAAGCTTAATAACTTAAAAATTCTGAGGGGACATGTCCATCAAGACATAAATATGTCATCCTTTTGCTTCAGAGGGATTGAAAGACACTTTATTTTCAACAGCACATATTCAGGAAAACAGCAGCATGATTGTACTCAGTCTCATCTCCAATAAAGGTTCTTGAAACGGTGGTTTGGTTGTGATGACTAACAATTAGTCTCATCCTTGACAGTGCATTCATTTCAAGTTCTAGCCCTGGGTTTGTGATTCTCAAACAGAAAATGCCTCATCACGTCTCTCCGCACCAGAATGGAAAGTCCGGGCGGTTTTTTTAACGACGCACATTATCAATCCATTAACGTATAATTTTGCACAGAGGGGGAAAAAAAAAATTCCATCTGGGGGCCAAGAACCAGACAGAGCACATGTTGTTTAGACTCTTGTCAGAAAAGGCTCCGCGTGGACATAAAATGCATTCTACAGTCTGCCCTGGGCCCCGCTATTTGTGGTTCTAAGGTTGTTTCGGGGGTCTGAGTCAGAGGCCTAGCCCCCTCAGCTAAGGCAGCGCTGAAAGCGATACGGAATTCCGCCTCGTGTTTTGTGGCGTAAGTGGGATTTATATTAGGATGCGAGAGCCCGGGAGGAATTCAGGAATGTCTGCGGCATGTCAGCTCGAGCTGATCCTGCTTTAACGTGATTGTTTCCGTCAAAAATAGCGCTTTACACAGATGGTAAACTTACAAGCAACTGTAAAAAAAAAATAATAATAATAAATTAAGAAAAACACTGCAGCATTCCGAGGTCAAAGTTATCTGGCAGCGCTGACCGCACCAGACAAAGAACCACAACGATGAGCAGAGGGTATTCCACCCGTCTTATCCACCGCTATAATTAACCGATAAGTGCCAGGGCATGTTCGAGCTCAAGTGCCGATACCAGCATAGCTGTGAAATTTTTTACCAAACAAGGATCTCTGGGTAGAGTGGTGGGACAGAGGGATGACGTCTGGGGCGGTTCTCCTCAAAGTTAACTGGCTCCACTCGTCTGTCTGATCTTTCCGGACACAAAACTCGTCAGCGGTGTGGTCAGGTGGCCTGGTGAACCAATCAATCTCTCCTCCCCTCTTGTTCTTGTTTTAGCTAAACCTTCTTGAGCTTTCTCCATCTCCACATTCCACCCCATTTAGTACTAGTACTCTCTCTGAAGCTTTGTCCCAATTAATTCTTTTCAAATTCAAAAGAACTCTTCAGGCATGCAAAAGGGGGGGGCGACATGCAAAACATTCAAATATGAGGACCCCCTCCCCCCCCAAGACCTCCTTCATACTGATACAATTTGACATCTCTTCCCACTCTCCAATCTCACCACTGTTCTTCCTTAATTTGAAAACAGTTTTATTGGCACAAGGCTTTGCCAGAACCCTCGAAGCTCAGATGAAACCCAAATGGGCCTGTGTCAGTGTTCAAATCGTCCGAGCAGGCCGTCTGTCCGACTCCACAACTCTCAACTTTATCTAGCATACCACCGCAACCTTCCTGTGGAAACCTGCAATCTCGTCCTCTCACTGTGCCCGACCGTGTAATCCTGCACAACCCAAAACCCGATATTATGGTTTTACGCAAGTAATGTAGACCGATGGCTGTCATACATTTCAGCTGCAAGAAGAGGATGTTGCTGGAGACAATGTAGTCATTACTCACTGGCTGACTGACTTGACCACTTTCCCAGCAGACATTGAATATGTCCACTCAGTTCCACATGTCTTACGGAAAAATGTTCTACAACATATCTCAAGCCACATCTACCACCTTCAGTATTGTCTTACAAGAACTTCCTGAGATGATGCAGGAACCTACTCAACGCACATTGCAGATTAAGTATCTGGCGTGGCACAATCAAATAAGAAAATTTTTTAAAAATCACATTGGCTGCACATGGTCTCATTAGGGACCTTTAAATTCACCTCGGGTAAACCTGTCTAAAATATTTGAACAATATTTCTAATAAGTTCTAATAAAGCGTATAAATAAATTAAGGCATTACAAAAACATTGAATAGTCAGCCATAATCACCCATGAGCTGGAACAAGTCTGCGATCGTACAAATTACTCAAAGTAACTCCAAGATACACAGACGTCCAACTACTTACGACCCAGTTAGGATACCAATTTTCTTAACCCAAGAAAAGCAGACTGACAGACAGGCAGTCTGAGACTTATAAAACTGAAAAGGTTCATTGCACTCTCCCGGCTGAAACAGAACAAGCCGCCCAGCCAGGGGCTGAAGAGCAGCTTAATTCAGAGTCGTTTCGTATTAACAGCCCTGGTCTGGCAGTAAATCACAAAACACACTGAGTGAGAGGAACAGACCCATGGGGAACAGGAGGCCTGGCCAAAGCGTCCAGACAACCGGGCATCCAGCGCAGACATGGTCTGTGACCCCTGACCCCTACTTTCCAGACCAGGGCTGACTACTCCCTGCTCGTATTCTTCTGACAATTATCACTTCCTGCTTCTAACAACTCACTTCCTGTTTGCACTGACTGAGCTTGACGCTTTCTGTTTCTTTGCACATTAATGGAGAGAGGGAGAGAGGGAGAGGAAGAGAGAGAGAGATGAGAGAGAGAGAGAGAGAGAGAGAGAGAGTGTACATACATCCACTGTATTTTCTACTATTTACTGTAATATGTTTTCTAAATAATGTTTAGCTTCTCAATGTTTAAAAGCTTGCTTTGGCAATATGTACAGTGTTACGTCATGCCAATAAAGCCATTTGAATTTGAATTTGAGAGAGAGAGAGAAACTGCAAGAGAGACATAAAAGAGGAAATGGAGATTATATATAAATATTAGGCATTTCAAAGTTTTATTGTCAGTCCAAGTAAAATTACAGTCACTTTGTAAGTCATTCGCATTTAAAGCGCCAGAAGCTAAACCAAGCTGGCAAAGCTAGCCAGTTATTCTTTGGCATTTTTTCCCCCTTTTTATCATTCATATATTTCACAGTGGTCATTCAGAAATTAAGACTGTGACTTAGTACCGTGAGCATCTAACTCACCAGGCCTAGTTCACTCAGGCCAGGCAGCTATGTGAAAAAGAAGTACATCCCTCTGGTAAATCATACACACAGACAACGGATCAAACTCCACAAGAACCACTTCTGACCTGCCACATTCCACGCTCAGCCCTCATGCCAGCGCGTTGAGGGACACAAAAAATTTATCTCCGGTACATTCTTTTGAAAATACGGAACACCTAACCTTTTAACAGGCCGCGGTACAGTGAACCCAAAGGCATTACCTCATCCGTGTCTCCGCTAGTTATTGTATGATTACCTGCGACGCCTACAGCTTTGTGACTGCTGTTATAGCAGCATGACACACCTGCTTTTTTTTTATTTTGGAGACTGAGATCAGGGGCAAGCCACGACAGCTTCTTACCTTGATCTCCTTTTACCTGTCCTGAAAGGAGAGGTCCATTATAAACTAAAGCCCATGAAACAAAGGTAAAGATCTGAAAAGGAGAGACTGACAAACGATGTTGATTTTAAGGTTAAAGCAAAATTAAGCAAGGATTAAGTTTTAAAACTATCACCATGCCCGAACAGTTATTTTCTCACCAGACACCAGAGCCCTGGGTGCATGGCTCTACCGATTGATCTGGGATTAGGCAAACTTCGAATGCTACCTCTATAGGGTTGATGATTTCTACACTCGCCAAACTGTTTATGAAGAAAAACATGACACTTGCATTTAACTGCGGGTCAAATTTCTGGACAGAAGTTGATTGAATCCAGGCCAGGGTTTCGTGTCACAGTGGTACCCGTCAAGAACAGACACTCTCCTCTTTTTGACCCGGGCCTGTAGTTTTATTTAAGGCACTGGAAAGGAAACTGGTGAGTGGGAAGAAATCTAATCGGAGCCGGGAACCTGGTTTTGCTCATGTAACTCCGCCCACTGTCAGCTGATTGGCTCCTCAAAATTCTGAAAAAGATCGCTTACATTGTATCCCCCGGTCAGTTCCTTTCTAGATGGAACATTCATTCTAAACAAAAACAAATGCAAATATGCCTTTTTGATCTTGATCAGCACACTTTTCAAAAAAAAAATGGCAGAATGTACCATCATAACTTCTATTCAAAAATCAAGGCATAAATTCTGAGACAACCATCCCTGACAGTGACAAATTGTTGACAGTTATTGCCTGTAAACGTGATGGACTATGTTTGGACAACTTGCAACAAAAACCACGGGGGTCAAAGAGCAGAAATATATTTCGTCGGCAAAACCCCCCCCCCCCCCCCCCCGCTGAAGGCCCAATCCCAGCAGGCCCTGCCAAACAAAACAAAAACTGCCGTGTAGAAAAGTCGGGATCAGTGAAAGCACGGAGTGATAAAGCCTTTTTTTCTGGCCTTGAGAATGTTTGCTTTAAATAAAAAAAGTGTAGTTTAGGGAGAACGGTGTTGTTCCACACCAAAGCAGAGTAGTATTTCAGAGTAAATCTCAAGAGAGCAGTATGCTATAAACAAAAGAACTCACTCACATATACATCTATTTCAGGAAAAGTACAGGGGGTTTCTCCGTTGCCAAATATATGATTAACCTATAACAATTGGGTAATTATAATTTTGCAATTAAGCTATTAAAGTAAAACTGGGAAAAACACAAGGAAACAATACCTTGATAATCAAAATTCCAGCTCTGTAAGCACCTCATATTTATTATGTTATATGGCAGCAAAGTACGGGGCCCCATTGTTAGAGTGAATTATAAAATTTTTGGACAAAAGTAAAATAATCCAGAATTAGAAATGAGTACAATTATACCAGATATGGTCTGAAAATGAATCCCAAACTGCATGCAGAGCTGAACACCTTTTTCCATTCCTCTGGGTACTCTGGTTTCCTCCCACAGTCCAGGGACATGCAGGTTAGGTTAACTGGAAAGTCTAAATCGCCCATAGGTATGAGTGTGTCTGAGTGGCGTGTATGCCCTGCAATGGACAGGAAAAATGTCAAGGATGTATTCCTGCCTCTCAATCCAATGCATGCTGGGATACCAGGAATAAGCGGGTATAGATGATGGATGGATTGCATTGTTTATTTTCATGTCCTCACCAGGTCAATGCGCATAACTGCATACTGGATGTTAGCAAAGCATCTTTCTGAAGCGTGCCGCAGAAGTGTCACCTGGGAATTGTAGTCGTTTCCTGGGTCCGTGACCCCCACGGCGACCAGTGTGTGACTACACAGAGAGCTGCTTTGGGTTCCTTCCTCCCAGCAGAAGGATTTACGGGCGAAAAGCTGCTTCCAGGACACAAGAGGGGATTGTTCTTCTGTCAAGCTCGTGTTTTTGATGGCACGCATCAAAGTTTTGCAGACACGTTCGAAAAACGGCACCGTCAATCTCAGCCCCCGTCCAGGACGGGACGGAATCATGGCGGGGCGGTTCACGAATCCGCGCCCGTCCCCAGCGTTCTGTGGGCTGGGGTGGGAATCTGACACGGCGGTGCGCGGCCAAGCCGCACGTCCAGGTTTCCATGGCCTGAACCCCGGAACGCTTTCACGAAAAAGTGCCCGAAGGTTCCGGCGGAGTCGGCACATTTCAGGCCGGCCGACCCGCGAGGCCCACGGCGAGGCGAGAGGAACCTCGCTGGGAACGGCCGAGGCCCACGGCGAGGCGAGAGGAACCTCGCTGGGAACGGCCGAATCTCCCGTGCAAGCTGCGGCCTCTGCAGAGCGGAGGCTGACCGGCTGCGTCTGTGTCGGCTAAATGAACAATCACAAAACAGACTTCAATTCAAAATGTAAGGAGATCCTCCAAAAAGGGGTGAAAACGGTATGATTTTCGAGTATGCCATTGGTGCTACTGGTTGAATTCTCTCTAAGGTCATTACGGAAGCAGTACAGCAGGAGAAGCAATAATCTATTTGATTGCCACCAAATTAAAGGAAAAATAACAACAATTAGGCCAACAAATAGTAAACATGTACTAGCTACACAGACGGAACTGTGGACTAGCACTTTCCAAAAAATAGCATAAAATGGTGCTCGGTAACAACATTTTTTTATGCAGTAATGGCCACTCGGCAAAATAAGGCTTCTGCCAATTTAATGAACAGTCTGTCAGTGCCTGGTGCAGAATTAAAGGTCACGTTCTGTTTTTAAATGACGCTATGCGTGTCTCACATTTAGGCCCGACCGCATTTAGACCAAACCGGACAAACCGGATACTGGGGACGGAGACCGTGAAGAATTCAAACAACTCAATTTCGGGCGATATGTTTTTCACATTAAAGAGCCAAAGACTCGGCCTCAGATTTTCAACAGAAGCAGAATTTCTGAATACGGTGCCTTTCATGGGGAAGGATTAATGTTACATGAGATCTGACAGGAGGAGCCCAGATGAATTTATAGCCCGTGTGCTGTTTACATCAGGGGCCTACTTCTCTCTCAATCACTCCTTCACCTGGAGTATACCTGTACCCACATACCTCCGCCCTATCTCTGCTCATGTTCCTTCTCTATACGAGACACACCCGCACTCACACATAAACACACCTGTATAGAGACACACACACGCACGCACACAGACACGCACAGCCACACACACACACACACACACACACACACAGGCACAACCACACCCACACACATAGACACACACACACACACACATACACATACACATATATACTGTGTATATCACATACACACACACACTCAAACCGGTTATAAATAGGTTACTTCTGAAGCCATGAGCAGTTAATCAAACGCGATAAAAATGCGGGCGGTATCTGTGTTACTGAGAGTTCTGCTGAGGTCTTCAGATTAAGGCCTGACGCCCTGACGAGCCGGCAGCTCCAGGACAGCGTGTGCTCCAGAGGGCCCAAATCAGCTGACTGCGCTTCTCCGAGCGTCCCGTAGGGAAGGCCGTCGCCCGTGGCGACCCAGAGGACGAGGACGAACGCGGTCACATGACCACGGCCCCGCGGCGAGGTCACAGGGCCCGCGCTGCGCAGCCGGAGAAAAGGCACACCGTTTAAAAACCCTGCACCGGGACAGAGGGGCGGGACCAGGGGCGCGTTCTGGATTTCGGAAACGAGAGCGAAATGCCAAAGTACACACGTGCCCCGTACGGTGCAGGGCCTGTGGAGGGCCCGGTCCCTCGCTCTGTCTTTCACAGAGGCCGTCATGGAAAGGGGGGCGGGGGCGAGGGGGGTGAGGCGGGGGGGGCAAACCCTCGGCCTGTTCAGGATGTCCCAGGCCCCCGGAGTTCCGCTCCGAGAGGGAGGCGGCGGGAACGCTGGCCTGTTTTAAACATTTTCACACGGGCTGAATAAAGGCGCGCTTGTGCTCGCCGCTGAACCCCGGCCAACTGCCTCCAGAGCCGCCGCCGTCGGTCAGAGCAGGCATTGTCACCGCCCGGGAAAAACCAGGGAGGGAGGGAGGGAGGGAGGGAGGGAGAGACAGAGCAGGGAAAATGAGGGAGGGAGGGAGGGACGGAGAGACAGAGCAGGGAAAACCAGGGAGGGAGGGAGGGAGAGACAGAGCAGGGAAAACGAGGGAGGGAGGAACGGACAGAGAGACAGAGCTGGAGGAGGGATTCCAGTCGTGTCAAACATCGTTTCGTTCAGAAAAGACGCAAAGAACGCGACGCCGTGGCCAGAGCGGGGCGTAGAGGCAGCCGTCGGTCCTGTCCGAGCGGGCGACCCGCCAGCGGGGCCTACCCTGCACAGGTCGCGCGCCCAATAGCAGACCAGGAAAAGGCAGGCCGGAATGAGCAGGAAAGGAGGAAGTCTCAGACCAATATTCCGAGGAGTCTCGGAGGTTGAGGTTTCCGACGGAAGGTTTGTTTTTCCGGAAGGTTCCCCGACGGGCTCGGTGGGGTGGAACGCTCTACCTCCGCAGGCCGGCCCGAAAGAGGCCAGCGGTGCAGCCAAACTCTGGGAACAGGCAAAGAGAAACACGCAGGGCCTGACCTCGAGGCCTCCCTCTCATTCCTGAAACGCAAGAGAGAGCGAGCAGTGATCCCGCTACGTCACAACATCCAGCGATATCAGACCCTCACAAAATCACTGAGGCCCGACGGTCCCCCAAACGTATTCGGTGTTTCCATTTAAGCAAACGCAGAAAAACACGCAGAGGACCAGCCTCTGGCCTAAACACAGGAACCTGAGGTACACACCACAACGGACAAAAAAATGTTGCCCTTTTGACCAAGCTGCAGCTACTATACCTTGCTCACTGTCAACAGGGCTTTTCCCTGGATCCTTTCCTTCCAGGCGGTACACTTTGACCAGTGAAATTCCAGCAGTCAAACACGGGAAATTATTAAACAGCGAGGTGTGAAAGGTAGCAAGAGACCGGGGTCAAAGGTCGGCAATGGCATTCTGAATACAGTAGGGAGCCTGCGTTTATTTTTGCTGGCACTGCACCATTCTCACACTGTCCGTGACAGACCGGGAGACAGAAGAAGTGTGCGGTTTAATTAGATGTTTTATTTTTTATTTGGATAGGCTCTTCCCTTCTCAGACAGTGTGTCTTTTCTGTGTTATTTTGGCTACGTCAGCACCTGACGTTTTTTTTTTCATGATAAATTCCAGGCAGTTACAACTGCAACTCGCTTTAGTGCCCGTCTTCTGTCACAGCCCTAAGGCTGGGTTATAAAACAGCCTGGCGGGCAACCGAACGACCAGCAGGGGGCGCCGGCGCATGATGAGACGCGACCATCCCAGCTGACTAAAGCCCACGCGTCCCTGCCCAATGCTGACGTCAGCCGCGCAGGGTTGCCTGGCATAGCGGGCACTGGCACCGCCCAGATCAGATACCAGACCACGGAGCCCATCCATGACCTACAACAGAGCCTTAACAGGATGAGCCACCACACAGCCCCTGACATACTGCACTAAATCATCATAAGTGAACACAATATCTATGCGCCAGGCAACAAATGCTATTTTTGGCATTTTAATACACATACTGTATATACCATACATACAGAAGTAAGCTGGAAAAAAGGTCGACAGCTATGTGTTCAGAGTCGGGGAGAAATTTTGTGCAGGTATGAGACGATCACTGCCAAACGTAAAGCTAGTTTCATATGACCTGTAATGTCACACCACCCATACACAGAACCCACCCCAGCCTCTGAACATTGCCATTTAAAACATATGGATAAGAACTTCAGCCACTCTGGGGAGAACTAATCAGCATAAAAATGTTATAAAAGCCTTAAAAACCCAAAAAAGCATATATGTTTTAGCTGTTTCATAAGGGACAATGCTCAGAAAGGCACTGGAAAATACCTTCAGAGTAGATTAATGCAAAGCCAATCCAGAAAGACCACAGATCCATCCTCATCAATCACAACAGAAAGAGATTAACTCTAGTCATATATATTCTATATATTCTATCTCATGGAACAAATGCAGTGTTCCCTTCCAGAAACTTGCCATCACCGTAATGTACCCAATGTGAGACCTAAAAATGGAGATGACCAACATGGATATAAAAAGAGAGGTATAACAGAGAGATAGAAGAGAAGGAGAGAGAGAGAGAGAGAGAGTGGGACAGTTTTTTCTTTAAAGTAAGGCAGCATATGTTTTCCAGAGTAAAGAGGAGGGATTGGTGTGTGTGTGCCTGTTTGTTTATGTGTGTGTGCGCATGCTGTGTGTGTGTGTGTGTGTGTGTGTGTGTGTATGTGTGTTTGTGAGTGGGGGGGGCAGGGAGGGAGGAAAATCAATCACCTCATCTTTTTCAGCACTCTACAGGCAGATGGCAGAGAGGGGGGTGGGGCCATTCTTGGGCTATGAGTGTCCCTGCCACATTAGGGGAGGAGGGGGGGCTGGGGGGGGGGGGGGCTGGGTTCGGGGGGCTGGTAAAGAGATCAGGGGTGGGTACTGAGAGGGGGCGGGGCCAGTTAGGATTAAGGAGGGGCGACCAGCAGCCGGTGCACCTTAAAGAGGACGATGGGGCTCTCTGACCGGGGGGGGGGGGGGGGGGGGGGGAAGACAAGAAGAGAGGGGGAGAGAGGGGGAGAGAAGGGGGAGAGAGGGAGGAAAAAGGAGAAGGTGGACTCACCCTGGAGATGGTGAGGGGGAGAGAGGGAGGAGAAAGGAGGAGGTGGACTCACCCTGGAGAAAGGAGGAGGTGGACTCACCCTGGAGATGGTGAGGGGGAGAGAGGGAGGGAGAAGGTGGACTCACCCTGGAGATGGTGAGGGGGAGAGAGGGAGGGAGAAGGTGGACTCACCCTGGAGATGGTGAGGGGGAGAGAGGGAGGGAGAAGGTGGACTCACCCTGGAGATGGTGAGGGGGAGAGAGGGAGGGAGGAGGTGGACTCACCCTGGAGATGGTGAGGGGGAGAGAGGGAGGGAGGAGGTGGACTCACCCTGGAGATGGTGAGGGGGAGAGAGGGAGGGAGGAGGTGGACTCACCCTGGAGATGGTGAGGGGGAGAGAGGGAGGGAGAAGGTGGACTCACCCTGGAGATGGTGAGGGGGAGAGAGGGAGGGAGGAGGTGGACTCACCCTGGAGATGGTGAGGGGGAGAGAGGGAGGGAGGAGGTGGACTCACCCTGGAGATGGTGAGGGGGAGAGAGGGAGGGAGAAGGTGGACTCACCCTGGAGATGGCGAGGGGGAGAGAGGGAGGGAGGAGGTGGACTCACCCTGGAGATGGCGAGGGGGAGAGAGGGAGGGAGGAGGTGGACTCACCCTGGAGATGGTGAGGGGCATGTTGAAGTCCTTCCCGCCCTGCAGTCTGAAGCCCCAGGGGGCGGGGCCTGCCAGGGAGACGCTGTAATGGCCGCTCATGGTGCTGCTGCTGGCGCTGGGTCGGGTTACTCCGCTGTGACGGGTTCCTGCAGGTGTGTGTGTGTGTGTCCGCGGTCGAGGGGCTCGCAAATACGACCTGGGGAACGACGACAACACGCAGTGAGCCGTCACCGTCGCGGCTGCTAACCGCGCACTCACCGATTTAGCGCCATCGCAAAGACGCTCTCACCAAGGGCGACTTACAGCGCTTTCATCTCACGCCAACTGAAATAATTTATACCCTGGGTTTATTTTTACCATATTACAGCCTCATAAAACCCCTGGCCTCGCAGTAAATGCCTCCTCGTTCCGTTTAAAGTACCTCTTTTTTTCTAAATGCACTTACATAACCACAGTTTGTCACACAGAAACATATTTATATACACAAGAAAGCTTGGACAAAGCTGTTCCAGCAGTAAAGTGCTTTTTCACAGCTTTAGTTTTCCATTTAAATACACAACTATCCGAACACGGGACAAGCGTAAACGAAAACACAGACAGGTGAGTACAAGACAGTTACAGACAACAGAAAAAAAACTGCAAATCACCGCCATTAAATACACTGCAGGAAGGAAGGAAGGCAATTAATAAAATAAGAAAAGGCTTATTGTTACCTTAGGCTGGTAAAATAATACAGGAAGAAAGTGATTGAACCACAATGCCACTGCCAACACAGAGTCTGAATGTAAACCGCAGCCTCTGAGGCTTGAAGCACATGCAATACACATAAAATGCCTGCGTTTCACATGCTTTTATTTCGGAATGTACATGTTCAAGAGTCTACCTCTGGCAACGTGAAGAGTCCTCACACCTCACGAAAAAGCAATCCCGTTAGCCTGAGCAGTGCTGGTGCCCCCAAATCCCTGTCCGTGACACTGGCCCAAAGGGCGATGTGATGCACATTTATACTGGGGCAGACAGGACGGGGGTGCGGGGGGGGGGTGCAGGAGGCTGCTTGGGGGGGGGGAGGGGGCTGAGGGGGGGGTAATCCTAGATCCAGATATTTTGGGATCCACGGCTGAGCAAGGCTGCCGCATTTAAGGCAGAACTCAGTGGAAAGCCAGCCGCAGCCCAAAAGCACACAGTCCCGATGCTCGGATTAAGGGGTTGGGGGGGGAGAATGTTCCGAACGGCCATGGCGACGGCGTTGCCGCTGAAATGGAACGCACCGATCGCCACCCCCCCCCCCCCACACGAACCTGACTCGGGCTCCGGAGAGGCCGATATTCACTTTCTGTTTTCACTTGAGGGAGATATAAATACCCCCAAACTTCACACCGCCTGCCGCTTGATAGCTCTCCCCCGCGTTCGCCCCCCCCATGCCCCCCCCCAGAGTCCCCCCCCCCATAACACCACCATCAATCCTGCAGGAGCCCTGAACCGAAGCGGCGCTTTTCTAACCTCCCTTAAGTGCCCTGACGCTGTTTTCTAATTCAAAGCCTCCTCCCCCTGACAGGCTAATTAGCCGCCTGCGCGCTAACTGCTAGGCATGCGCTAACTGCTATGCTCACGCTAACTGCTACGCGTGCGCTAACTGCTAGCTCGCGCTAACTGCTATGCGTGCGCTAACTGCTATGCTCACGCTAACTGCTACGCGTGCGCTAACTGCTATGCGTGCGCTAACTGCTATGCTCACGCTAACTGCTACGCGTGCGCTAACTGCTACGCTCGCGCTAACTGCTACGCGTGCGCTAACTGCTATGCGTGCGCTAACTGCTACGCTCGCGCTAACCGCTACGCACGGCGGACGAATCGCTTCAGCTCGGCTCCGGGGACGAGGAGTCCTCCAGCCCGCTGGCCTCCGAACGCCCCCTGACGTGTGAACAGGGGACCCGTCCTTTCATGGTAACGGCCCCAAAGTAAAACAAACAGGCCCTCCAGGACGGAGTTCAGCGCGCTATAGGAGCACATTTTCTTCCCCAGGATGCCATTCATTAGGGGCTGAGAGACGTGTGGAGATACCGAGGCCCTGCTGGACAGGGGCCAGGTTCAACACTCGACCTCGCCCCCCCTCCCCCTCCCCTCCCCCCGTCCCAGAGAGCTCCTCCCAGCAAAGTCATGGGGGGGGTGTCGCGGGTGACGTGACCAGATGTCAGGGAGCGGTCACAAGTAGGGGTGGGTGGTGGGGGGGGGGGGGGCAATGTAACTGGTGATGTCATGGGGAGGCCTGGGTGGGGAGGAAGTGCTGATTAAAAGAGCTGAGGAAGACGCTGGAGCCGCCATCGGCAGCGCAGGAAGACGTTAGATCCGCCACCAGCAGCAGGTGAGTTTCCCATCAGAGACCGGGCCTGAGGAGCCGGGCGCTGGTTCTGCCGAGCGGGAATAAGGACCCGGCCTCACCGCGGCCGAAAAAGAGCCCCGCCCCCACGGGCGCAGGCTTCGCGAAACGGGCATGACATCACGCTAGCGACGGAATGACCTCACTCCATAGAACCAGGCTGAAACAGGAAGCTGAATCATCGCACAGTTCTCGAAAAACTTGTGGGGCGAGACCACATCTGAGCCAGCGTGCAGCTTTAATGCAGCCACAAAGCCACGGGTCTTTCCATGCACAGTTACAGAAAAAAACCTCAAAATAAGCATTATCTGACCCTCACTGCTGACATGATCTGACCCTCACTGCTGACATGATCTGACCCTCACTGCTGACATGATCTGACCCTCACTGCTGACAGGATCTGACCCTCACTGCTGACATGATCTGACCCTCACTGCTGACTGTGATAAAGAGTTCTTCAGGCGTCCCGAGAACAGATGAATTATATCAGTAAACGTCCTTGTAATGAGGGAGCCATTTGTACCAACACAGAAACAGGGCCGTTCAGACAGAGAGCACACGCTCAGTGACCCGATCGGGAGCGGGACGTCCCGTCTCAGACAGAGAGCACACGCTCAGTGACCTGATCGGGAGCGGGACGTCCTGTCTCAGACAGGGGCGAGGAGACCCCGTGTAACAGAGCGTTACAGAACAGGCCTGGGCCCGTGTCCGTCCCCACGGTGCCAGGACCTCCTCGGGGCGTGAACGCGCCCACGGTAACGAAACGGGTAGCGACGCGTTGGTCACGGAGCAGTGCGCGCGCCGACGTTTTCCCACCGAAACGTTTCATTCGCTGCAGGTTACCGTGGTGCCCATTACCAGCCCCAGGGCTGAGAGACACCTGGCAGGCCTTCAAAACGAACCGCCAGCCACCGGCTTTTCCAGTTTCCGTTTTCCATTAGCTCGTCTTTCGTTTACGACTTCATTACAAGACACAACAAATCATTTCTGCCAAGGTGGAACCTCCCACACTTGTCTGAGATCTCTGAGATAAACCGAAATCGCAAGTGGGAATATTAATAGGCTTCTTTCACGGCCTGACTCAGCCTGTTCAGTGCAGACCGACACAGAAGCCAGCGAAAGACATCACTCAGTCTGGCAAAACATCTCTTAATATCAAAACATCGCACAGTCAGTCTGGCCGCTAAAAGGCCGTCAGTCACTGCTAAGCAGCCAACGGCATTTACAGAAAGCCTACATTTGGTCTGGGACCGCAGTTTAGGGACCTGGAGATCGCCTAAGCAAAGCGGTTTAAGACAGGCCGCGACACAGCAAATATCAGCCAGGAAAGGCCGTGAAAAGAGTGGCCTTCAAACGTAAACAGAAGCCGTTCAGCAAAGACACGGCGGACTCAAACAGCGGAAAAGCGTTTAAGAAACCGATTAAAGGGGCGTGTCTTTAAAAAGGTGGAGAAACGGGATACGGGACGGTGTAGTTCTCCAGCTCCATTCACCTATCCACTGCACCTTCGGGGATTCCTGGACTAAACCTTTAGATTTAGAAATGAGGGAGAACAGAGATGGGAGAGGGAGTCTGGCATCAGAGGCCAGGAGTATCAGGGTTTGAGAGAGAATGAGAGTAAGAAATAACAGACTAGATTATTAAAAATTAACATTAATAAATAGAAGAACAATTATCATTGCAAAGGAAAAGACGGGGTTTCAGACAAATACAGAGGAGGGGAATGTAATATAACTGTGCAACGGTGGAGTCTGTGAGGAATTACATTTTTGACAATAAAGCAAACAGAAAAAAGGGAGAAATTATGTAGGTGTGTAAAATGCCAAATGTCTGTGGAAGCTCAGCTTTTTTAACAGACAGGATGGCACAGGGCAGGTGCCCGTAGGTTTGACTTGACTAAGAACCGAAAGGTCTTAATGTGTCAGAACAGCGGTTAGATCACCGAGCGAGTACCTGGAGGCAGGGCGCACTTTTTCCCCTCGTCCGTCCAGGGTCTATTTCGACTCTGTGCGCTCAGCCCCAGCCTTTGCTTTGTCTGCCCGTATAAATAGCACGATAATCTGTCCCTGCCACCCACACCTCGCGCTCGACCCGCACAACAATGGAAGATAAATGAAAAGCGTCACAGCCACGTCCCAGCATTCCCTGGGGGGACCCAGGCCTTTAATACAGACCCCCCCCACCCGGCCAAACACCCCCCACCCTGA
This sequence comes from Anguilla pacifica, assembly GCA_039654925.1. NCBI lineage: Eukaryota > Metazoa > Chordata > Actinopteri > Anguilliformes > Anguillidae > Anguilla > Anguilla pacifica. The sequence continues at coordinate 51,452,474 of CM077293.1, forward strand.
GGGGAACAGCTGGGAGCTGCAAGGCCCCATATGGGGCGCCCCGTGTTTGGGTGCGTGCACATGTCAGCGGTAGGATTAAACCTCAGCCCGGACCAGGTTAGCTCAAGACTCAATACGCACGGGATTTGGCTTGAGCTCCGTGGAAAACCCAGGCATTTTTCCGCTGATGAATTCATAAACGCACGCATGGTCAACGCCAGGACTAACATTTAACATGGGTGCCTATTCAGGGCTTAGATTTTGGTTTAAATTCAGGTTTCCCCTTACCGCCAAAATGCATCGGAATATTTTCATTTTAAATTTCAGTGGAAGCAAACAGAACTCTTCCAACGGACTGATCTGTGAGTTTCTCTCGGCACATCAGCGGGCACATCCGCTAATGCTACAGTAACCTGAGGAACCCTGTCTGACTCAACCCCACTCATCACCTACTCTACCCCGCTCATCACCTACTCAACCCCACTCATCACCTACTCAACCCCACCCATCACCTACTCAACCCCTCTCATCACCTACTCAACCCCGCTCATCATATTCGGCAACAATCCAGGCTGAGTTACACCTACTCAACCCCTCTCATCACCTACTCAACCCCACCCATCACCTACTCAACCCCACTCATCATATTCGGCAACAATCCAGGCTGAGTTACACCTACTCAACCCCTCTCATCACCTACTCAACCCCACCCATCACCTACTCAACCCCACTCATCATATTCGGCAACAATCCAGGCTGAGTTACACCTGCTCAACCCCTCTCATCACCTACTCAACCCCACCCATCACCTACTCAACCCCTCTCATCACCTACTCAACCCCGCTCATCATATTCGGCAACAATCCAGGCTGAGTTACACCTACTCAACCCCTCTCATCACCTACTCAACCCCACCCATCACCTACTCAACCCCACTCATCATATTCGGCAACAATCCAGGCTGAGTTACACCTACTCAACCCCTCTCATCACCTACTCAACCCCACTCATCATATTCGGCAACAATCCAGGCTGAGTTACACCTACTCAACCCCTCTCATCACCTACTCAACCCCTCTCATCACCTACTCAATCCCACCCATCACCTACTCAAACCCACCCATCACCTACTCAACCCCACTTATCACATTTGGCTACAACCCTGGCTAACTTACACCAACTCAACCCGTCTCATCACAAATTGCTATGGTTGAGTGCATCAAAGGCACACAAAAAAATTAGACTGACAGGCCCAACTTAGTCCCTTCTTTCAGGGTTCTCTACCACAACATTAACCTTTGTCCCTATTAACTATGACCAATGCATTTAATAAATATCACTTAACTTCTCCACTTCTGTCATATAGCCCATTGACGACAATAACAAAGTCAGCAGGAACAGGCCAAAGGAGGCTTCAGTGCAACAAAATGTCATAAATTATCCAGGGCCCAAGTTCAGCTTATCTGTTCTGTTCATGGGAAAAGTCAGTCGGAACACAAAAGGAGAAATGTCACAAGCGTATGAATTTTCACTTGACTCCATTGTTTGTCTAAGCTCCCCCCCCGCCCCCCCCCCCCCCCCCCCCCCCCTCCCAGAAGGAAACCTGGCTCTGTCCCAGCACAAACAGCCCGTAGCGTGGGGAAGGGTGGGGTGGGGGGCGGGGGGGGGGGGGGGGCTGACTACCTTTTAATGACATTGTCAGTCTGGCCATCTGATCGCGTCGTTCCTCTCCACCTAAGTCCGGTTAATCCCCATCTATCCTGTCTGCATTAATGTGCACACAGGCACAAGAACTCAAGAACTCAGCCGTTAATCTCTTTTGTCCAAACCCACCAACCGAGTTTATAGAAGTCTTTAAAAAATACATTAAAAATCACTTTTGGGAGGGCAGTTCTTCATAAAAACTTGAGAGCATTCTGGGATGCGACTTATTACATTTGTTTACTTGTTCGGTCCTCATCACAGTTTGAGTTTACAGTATGACAGTGTCAACCAAGTATATGCTGGAGTAAACTGCCGCCCAAGGGTTGTGGTTTGAGTGCAAATACACACAAGCTGGCACATTCAGCTCTCCATGTTCCAAATACACACAAACAGGCACATCTCTCGCTCTCCCTGTTCCTAAAGAGAGTTGCAGTTTGCTTACAGTGAGAATGTTCAGAGTCAGTCATAGTTCTATCTTTAGCTCTGAAAATAAATCCTGCTTTAATTCAATAACAGAGGATTTTCTCTACTCTGACATGATTAAATCCTTTTAATTTAATTACATTTCAATTTGTTCCAGGGCAAACACTGAAACCAATAGGGTCGTTATCATCAGACCCTCGTCAGATGAATGTGCACCAGTCTGGGAAACTGCACAAATTAACATGTAACCCAATAGCCCATCGCTGTGAATAATGCTGCTTTTCCCAGATGCGGCACTGGGGGAAACGAACACATACAAATAGCCCACAACCAAAACAACCCAGCGTTTCTCCAGCATAGAGAATCCTGAGGGGCCCCTTCGATGGACTTTTGGGCCCCATTTATAAAATTCTGACCGGTGTCGGCACAAAAAAGAAACATTATAAATGCAAGCGCTGCGTTCAGCGGATTTCTATCATTTGTAAATGGCGGCATTGCTCTGAAGTGGTGCTGTATGGTAATCAGCACCATGCACCAGGAAAGGCGCGTCCAAGCAACGTGAAGCTACAGTACTGTATGCATGGAGAGCAGGATCAGACATCGCCGTGAGGTCACCACATGTGGTCAGGTAGCCTAAACCTTGCTTCTTCTGCATCCAAGCACGTTCAATATTTTCTAAAATAAAAAAGTTTCCTAAATTGCATTTTATTCTTTTCACGTTTTCAACTCTGCAGATATGGCCCATAGAATAACAGATTTTTTTTAGAGAGTTTGTGAGGAGGAGCAAGTGAAGAGACAGTACAGTCATTATCTGATCATTACTGGCCATTAAAAAGGATAATTTGCATTAATAACAACATGTGGTAAATTTTGTGATGTAATTACGATTAAAGTACCGCCTTGGCCTCATTTGAACCAGGAAACCCCTGGAAGCTAATACAGGGCTGTCCAAGCCTGTTCCTGGAGATCTACCATCCTGTAGGTGTTCATTACAACGAAACTGGCATAACCGACTATGCTGATTAGCAGCTCATGGAGATCTCTAGCTGTTGAATGAGGTGTGGCTTTGTTAGGGTTGGAGTGAAAACCTACAGGACGGTAGATCTCTAGGAACAGGCTTGGACAGCCCTGAGCCAATAGAAAATGAACCCATTCATCCATTGCTCTTGTCTGCTGCCAGGTGTGACAACAATGGTGGTGTGATGCCAACCCTCAGAAATGATTCAGCACACAGTAATGCTTCTGTGGTACCATCGGGTGGTGGTGGATAACCTGAGCATCCTGAGACTGAAAATGCACTGTTATTGACCAGGTCGTATTACTCAACGGATAACGTCAGTTGCTAATTCAAATTTTTATGAGCACTTGACAGTTTGGAAATACGGCTCAGCCTTCTGGAAGAGGAGGTGGTCTGTGGCTTGGGACCGGTCTTAGCCCTTGTATCAGGAGCGCAAGGCCCGCGGACTCGTGCTGTAACTCAGATGCGAAACGCCTCAGCGAGCGGTTATCTGGCGGTCAAAGCCGTCCGGGCCGCCGCTCTCTCAGATGTCCACAGGCCGATGATTGAGAGGTGCCCGTTTAAAGCAGAGGAATTTTCCGGCCTTTCGGAGACTAAGCCGCCCGCGTCTGGGGTAATCCCGCCAGTCCACGCGTCAGTTTGGCTGTCCATCGCGCCCGCTCGCCCGCCCGCCAGTCCGCGCGTCAGTTTGGCCGTCCATCACGCCCGCTCGCCCGCCAGTCCACGCGTCAGTTTGGCTGTCCATCACGCCCGCTCTCCCGCCAGTCCACGCGTCAGTTTGGCCGTCCATCGCGCCCGCTCGCCCGCCAGTCCGCGCGTCAGTTTGGCTGTCCATCGTGCCCGCTCGCCCGCCTGTTGGCGGTGCCCACATGGGTGAGCCGCTCGCGGTTACAGCCAGAATTTCCTCACCAGCAATGGAAAATTTTTTTCCAAACAACAGCGCCACAGAAAAGGGGGAGCAGGTAAATTTTGGGGCGAGACATGGTAGGGTGAGTCTGTAAAAAAGTGCTATACAAACAAAACAGATTTGAATTGATTTGATGACACCCCCTCCCACTCCTCAACTCCTCCTGCCACAGGTCCCCAAAACCATACTACAGACGTCCCAAACCCGAGGGAGAAACCAACCGATTTCCTCTCGTTTCTGCATCGTGCACTTTCACACCGCCACTTTCTCTCCGCTTTGAGTTAAGCTCCGCCCCCAGCTGCAGCTGCTGGATCTTTACGGCCCTGGTGGTCGGCCCGTGGGTATCTCTCCCCTCGAACCCCCAGCGCCAGGCACCCGCGCCCAGGCCAACCTGGACTCCGGATTAAGTGTGCTTCTCCAGTTTCTCATCATGGAGGATGATAGAGACCCCGTCCTGCGTAGGACAGGCTGTCCTCACCCTGTCCTTACCCTAAAGCATAATTTATAGTGTGTCCCACAAAACTTTTGACAAGTGTGGCTCAACAAAAAAATGACGTACTTTCCACTGAGAAAAAGTGCCTTGCTATACTTTTTCCTCGATGTCACGCACCTGGACAATTCTACATCACAGACACGGGAAAAGGCTACAATGATCACCAAGCAGGTCAGGTGGGATAAAACTGACTCCATCTCGCTGGATCAGGCCATCCCATCCTCATCATAACCTGTCCTGTACACCACAACTGTCTCTCAACTGAAAACACTGACGGATTAGAGCGAGATATGACTGTGCCATACACAGCTCACTTCACAGCAGACAAACACAAAGCGGAGGAGACACTGAAACCTATAATCAGCATAATTAAAAAGCAGAATGTCATTGTTGTCTGCGACTGCCAGCTCATCGAAGGGGGGGGGGGGGGGGGGGGTGGCACATCTGCCCACATACACAGTGATATATACCCTGCTGTCACAGGAGCCCATATATTACCTGAGCAATCTGCAAACCACGCCTGACTCACTCACTCACTCACTCGCTCACTCGCTCACTCGCTCACAAAGAGGCACGGGCTAGTTCTAACAATACCGTTGACCAATCACAGGCCATGAAAAGGAACAAGCACCAAGATGACATGCGATTCACTCCCACAGCTGTCATCCGGGGGGGGGGGGGGGGGGGGGGGGTAGATGGACTACTAATGCTAGTTCAGACATACAAGCAGACGTGACTTCAGCTATCATCATCAATGTTGCGAAACACTTTACAATGGCTTCCCTACTGAGTCAACCCCTTGAGCAAGGTGTCACAGACTGGGAAACATCACCCGTGCAAGGCAGTCATACCACTGATCAATACATAAAGATATGCCTAAGTGTCGATTTTCTGTTCAATTGGAACAAAGGCACAGCTACGTCACACACACAACAATAATTGCTTCCATTCAGGGTCTGTGCCACAATATTCAGTCTCACAGTTAATATAATTAGTGCTGTCCAAAAGCATAAATTCTCTCATAAAAAGGACCTAGTGGACATTTGCCTCCATGACTGGATATTGGGGCCTCTTATGATCGTTTAAACTGCAAGTGAAATCAAATCTTGTTTTCATACATTGTATTAATATATTTATATATATTTGGTAGTATATTTGGTAATGGGCTTGAGGAATTGAAGGTGTTAATTACTATTTATTTGATCCAATGACAAAAAACGTAATAGATCTTAGGTCTCCACGCGGAACCGTTCATTCAACACAGCTGAAAATATGCGGCTAAAATTGTAAAATAAATGCACATCCATTTACTGACTGGCAGACTCCGCCAGTAATGTCAGACAATACTACGAGTTTCTGACAGAAGACAGAAATTTCCCCCGAGACACGGATTTCCTCGTTTCTGTCTTTGACTGCAAATTTCAGACAACGCAATTCAGAGTCGGCCCATCCAAAAGTGACAAAGGAAAATAAGGCAGCAATGGGAAGGGGGAAGCTTAGATGACGTGACAAGTCAAATAACGAGTGACGTTTCGGACAAGCAATTTTCCAAGACAATATCTCGTTTAAAGGGGATAATGCTGTTCAAAGGTAAAAAGTGGCCTGATTTCGTAGGTTGACTTTGGTCCGATGTCCCAGGGCAGCGATAAAGCAGCCACAGCAGCTGTAGCCGAACCAAGTTGCCCCTGGGGCACTGGCTCTTTGACAAAGAGAGAGTACTTTCCTTTTTTCTCAGTCCTGTGACCTGCATTCAAGCGTGTCGTTTCTATAATATGCTATACAAAATGTGTAACAGAACAAATGTCGACCATGGCGCTTACTTTCTCAGAAAAGCGGAAGCATATCGCGAATCACCACAATGCCAAAACGAAAATCGGCGCACACACAGCCAGCTGTTCGAATAGCCTATTCTGGGGAAAACGCATAGGCTATGTGCCAGACTAAGTGAGGAGTGAGCGATAATGACTAGTTAGAAACAGCGTGACAACCGCACACCTCTGCCAGTGATACACCAACCTCTGCCTCGTGAAGGATGACAAAACTTTTAGTTTCATCCAGTTTATTTTAAAAAATTAATAAATAATAATAGGCTACTGATCCCAAATTAATATATAGTTGGTATATAAAAATAAATGAAACCATAAAATCACATTAAAATATAGGCTACAATTAATAGCTCTAGTAACTGGTTGTAGCTAAACAGTATCGATAATTAAACATAAAGTAACATTAACAATATAGATATACCATTTAAATAAGTATTTCAATAGTAAAGTTTTTTAATTACATTTTATCGTGCAAGCTACCTGCCAGACGCTGCACAATCAGAACGCTGCAGTACGCCTGCATGGAAAAAGTTCGTGGACTGAATGGAGAAAGCACGTTTCATTCTAAGCTGCACTTGCTACAGTTCTTGCTACAATGCAGGTTTTCGAGATCACACCCCCACTAACCTCAGTACGCTGCTGCTCTTGCTTCCGAGAGGTCGCGATAAAAAGCTCCTCCACCTTCGCCCTGTACCCAAAATATACCGGTATCGCTCACCTCTTTGTCGGCAGCGTGGGTCTGTCTCAGTTCCTCCAGCTACTTTCAGCGCGAGTGCAATACGGCCGCCCGTGTCGCTGATCACAGAGTTCTCGCACCAGTTTGACTTCCGCTTCGAACTCCGCTCGTCTCGCTTCCCCGTGGGTGGAGGTAAATTCCCCCTATCAGATTGCGTCATTTAAGCGGTGGGACGGGCCAGGAAGAATAACCAAACAAAAAAAATATTGATAAATACAAAGCGTGTGACACGAGACTAAAAAGAGGCGTTTGTTGTTACTTATGTTGTTGTTGTAGACCCAAGGAAAGGGAAACGAAAATAACAAATAAACAGTTTTCAAGGGCATGTTCTAAGAAGAGTTTGGCAGGTAGCCTAATTGAGCGGATCTGAACTGGTTACCGCAAAGTGTAAACCGGACAGTAACCTTTTTTCACTGGCAAAAATGTAGTTTCGGCAGTTGCCCACACGGGACTGCGATTTCCAGTGCGTCCGCCAATAAGTCATATTTTACTTAATATCAGTCAACAGATTGGTTCCTACGTTTCCAAAACTCTTCACCTCAGTTTGACAAATGAAACACTCTAATCAAGGAAGAAAACAAGGCGTCAGTTATGGTGACTAACAGCAGAACGAGTATGGAAAAAGTTTATTCGTAAATGAGGGGAAATAGATGGGTTTTTTGCCCACTGCTTTCTACATGAATAGCCATCATATGACAGCTTGAGGTTCTGCGCTGTTTTAGTGATGGTTTTCACGTTTGTTGGCCATCAGAAATCTCCTAAAAATGCTCAGAGGCACACCAGAAACAGGAGCTGACTAGCTTTCATGCTGTCTTGCAGATAATGAAGAAGGTATCCGGCCAATGCCATTGCCCAGTAGGAGATGGCAAACATTTGGCATCTGTGGCACCCATATAACCTTTCAATTCCAACCATGACATCCATCCAGTCAGCTTCAATGACAGGGAAAGGGAAACCCGATATGAGTGACGATGAGAACCCAAGGTGTGAAAATGTGTGTGTGAGTGTGTGTGTGTGTGTGTGTGTGTGCTTCCGTGCGCATGCGTGCGTGTGTGCACGCGCGGTATGTAGTGCATACCTCATGAAGTAACAGAACCTGCACGGTGCTGACACAAGTCATGTGATTTCAAGGCGTGGCGGGTTTGCATGAATACGTTAAATTACCTGGGGAACGGACACACTGTACACGATCACCTACACGTATGGCTGAAACCCTACTGAAGCACTTACACAAAGGAGAGATGACGTCAAAAAATTATCTTCAGTGAAACAGGTGAGCCGATCACCTGAGAATGTCCCCTTAACTGACAGATCAACCCCCTTAACTGACAGATCAACCCCCTTAACTGACAGATCAACCACTTTGCATGGGCGACTTGTGGGTGTATTTCCATCCTTTTTCTTGTCACAAACCCTTGGGCTGTGACATAATTATCCACCACTAACATACCAGACAGCAGATTCTGTATCCACTGGAGCTTTCAAAGGAAACCAAGCCAGAATAAAATGATATAAATATGTATCCAGAAAGCTGTCAGTAGCATCTAACCCACTCCCTGCCACACATCAGTGTAGATCAACAGCTGTCGTACTCTTTAATCACAGAAAGGTGTGAACGGCCCAGTCACTTGCTAGGCCTGATTCTTCTTCACTGGTGTACAGTGTGTGGGAGGATAATGTGTTTCTGCATCAGATCATTGTTCAGTCTCAGGATAATGGATGTAGACTGTTTCTGCTGTGAAGTGCTGTGGTTGGACAGGTCTTGTGTAATGATCAGCATTAGGGTAGAGTTACTGTAGGAAGCCCCATCATGCATTTGGTTGGTACAGGCAGGTAATTTTGTATTTTCCAGCAGCCTAAAATATGTCCATAATATTTATTATGCACATCATCAGAACAGTTCAAGGGCCATGTGTAGCCTGCGGGCAGTGGATTAGCCACCTCTGACATATAGGCCAATCCTCAGCAAAACAAACAGAGAAAATCATATTATGTCACAGCTGTGCACTGTTTCAGTTCCATAACGGCTTGTTCACACGACCATCAGTACTTTACTGTTATAAATGGCAAATTTAATTCACTGAGATCACGCAATGCAGTGATGTCAAAAAAAGAAAAGGAGTTCAACACCAAATTCAAATTAATGTTACTCTGCCAGTGGATATGGCATGGGAGAGGATGGTAAATAGGGAGAGAGAGAGGGGGGGGCAGAGGGAGAGAGAGGGACAGAGCACAAGAGAGACATAAAAGAAGAAATGAAGAATAACTATAAGGCATTTCAAAGTTTTATTGTCAGTCCAAGTAAGACCTGGACAGTGACTTTACCATTTTCATTAAACATTTAAGAGTGAATGTACAGTGTAGATAGTCTTCCAATATCAAAAATGGTCAGGATTTGAAAAATATAGCAATATAAAAAATAAGTACTACTATTTACTACTACCACAACAACTAATAATAAGAAGAAGAAGATGAAGAAACCTACAATACATTTTACAAAAAATCTATAAATGTGTTCGTTTCTCTCAGTAAACATGCACATTTATTAGAGTAATAAATTACAGTGACAACTGCATTCTAGGACATCTGGTGAAAGAAACCTGCTGATCGCATTCTGCAAATATTTAGTGAGTGATTAGTTTCGGTCTCACTGACTTCAATCGCGTGGTATGTTTCTAACCGCTACATACCCACCTATGAGCTAATGTCGTTACTTAGTGATGTAATTCTTTCTTGTAATGCTTTCTTGGGGCGTTGATGCTTCTGTGCGAGGTAATAGCTTCGCAGTCCCCATGTGAAAGACAGCACTGACAAGCTATTGATTGCTCTGAGTGTAAAGTCTTAATGTACAAATATTATACATTACTTGATCCTGATATCCGCCTAGCATACTCTGTCTGTTACAGTAACTTCTTCTCTGATCATTGAAACTGTACGTTAAATGCTGAGACACGACCTGAGGCTAAAATGATAAAAATCCATTTGCAAATATGTAACCGAACAAATAGTAATTATTTCAATGGGCTTCTAGTTCCCTCTAGTGGACAGATAGAAGTTGCACTTTAACTGTAACGTTGCGGTTACAGCAGGCCTATGCACATTCGGGTAAATATAAACACGAGTCCTCTTCAACGAACTTAAGAAAATTATTAGTAATGTTGCGAATTCTCTTCAGAGTTCTTCATAACTTCCTTTATATAAGTATATTCTAAGTCTAAGCCAACCGTCCTTTGGTTTAAGTAATAGAAAACAGGTCCACTCTGCTCTGGCGAATACATTAAGACACAGTCCAAGGAATGCTCCCCGAAGAAACAATAAATGCTTAGCCTACTTGAATATTCATATTGTTGGCCGGCATGACAGTTGAGTACAGACCTGAGGAAATGAAGTGCTGTGTTCTGAGTAGACCTGCCAGCAGGACCACAAATGAAGAGCAGCCGACGCGTGGCTGAACACAAAAAACAATCGAGGCTAATTGCGGGAATCATAGGAATTGTATCTTCAGTATTCAGTTTCCATTCCAGGTTAGGATTCAAATTCCGTGTTGCCATTGAACTTTAACCGTGATCGATAGGCTACTCCGTGAACATAATCGATCAAAACACGATGTGAATAATTTATTAACACTACTTCAATAAATATGACGTCACGATTTAAGAAGGCCAATTCAAGCGGAAATTTCAGAAGAGGGTGTTTATGTTGCAGCTGCAATAACTGACTGAATTGTTCATCAATGCGCGCAGTTCATGTTGAGTCATCATATTTTGTGAATTAATGCATTCTTATTTTATATTCACTGGCTAAACAAACCAAGACGCCTGAATAAAGAGGTATGCACATTTTATTTATTCTAAATTAAACACAGATGAATTCATTAAAAAAAATTCCGACAACGACAACACAATGAGGGGGAGGAGGATGAATTCCAAAAATCGGAAGGGTTGGCAACATTCATCAAAAGCGGGGGAATTGTGTCGTTTGTCCTCCTGACAAGTGGGTGGCAGTGTTCACTCAAGACTATGAAAACTGATAAATAGGCTGGTTCATTTATATATTCATGAGCCTTCATGACAGATGTTGTGCGCTCACCAACGGTGTAGCAATAAAATAAAGACAATAAGAGACCTAGAAGTAGAACAGAACATCAGTGTGATGAAATGGTAAATAATCCCATAGGGTTCAAAGGGTAAGGAGCCAGGGCACTCGCATTAGTCCACAATAGTGGGGCAGTACAAGACAATGAAATCACAGTTTTCTTTGTTGAAGTGCTTGTTCGTTGGAGTGCCACTTCTAGTGGATAAAACTTTCAAAAACTTGGCGATTTGGTGTAAAACATTTTTGCATTATCACTTTTTATGAGCCGCCTGCTGGTGGTTTTCTCTTGTTCCAGAAAAGCAGTCTGAGAACAATTTGATGTGGATCTTCAGTTCCGGTGTGGCAGCCCTGATGAAGAAATCTGGGAGGGGGAAGGGCCCCAAATCTGTCACCTGTCAAATGGCCGTCACTCTTGTCTTCTCCCTCTGAGAACGCACCCCTGGTCAGTGACACAACCAGGAGCTCACAGGTCGAGGCCAGCAGGCGCACAGGAAATTCCTTTATTGCTTTGTGACGTCCTCCTGGTCACTGGTCTGGCATTTATTAAAATCACAGAAGCAAAAAAATTATAAAAATTCTCCAAAACGCGGTCCGAATTTATCAAAGAGGAACCATTTAGGCACCATTTCATATGGCAGTTGAGCTAATTTATACCTCAAAGAACAAAAAAAAAAAGCTTTGGATAACTTGATGTATTAAATTCTAGTCAAATCTGGAGCCAGGGTCCTTCTCTTCCATGTCCCCCAGGAAGGTGCTTGAAAAACGGACGTTTCTCAGTGTTAAATAAAAAAATCACAAAGAAAAGAGGCGAGTGGATCCTTGTCTTTGCAGACTCAGGACAGGAAGTTGCCCGCAGACTCAGGACAGGAAGTTGTCTTCGGACTCCGGCAGCTCAGTGGAGCAGTTCAGGCTCTGGAGGCCGAGCCGGACGTTGGCGGCCTAGCTGGGGAGAGTCTCGAGCTTTCCCACTACACGCACATCTTCGCCCGCCAGGCTGCTCTCTGGCGATGGGGGGAGGGGGGAGCCGGAGCAGGGGGGGCTGTCCGGCTCCGGCCCCGACCCGGTCGAGCTCCGCCCATTTCTGCGGCCAGCGCCCCCCCACCCACTCTCTCCTGCGTAGCCGCCGCCGCCGCCGCCGCCCAGCTCTCCGTCCTGCCTCCCACCGCCTCGGCCTGCCCCCCCTGTGCCCGGCAGGAGGGCAGTCGCCATGGAAACCGAGCCCGACCCCAGACTGTGCTCGCAGCTGCTCAGCGAGTCCCTTACCAGGGTGGGGGCCTGATGCTGCCGGCAGGGGGGGGGGGGGGGGGGTTAAAAAACACAGGATTAATGCAAAAGGAGGGCAAACGAAAGAGGGGAAAAAAACATACATCACAAAGCTTTCAACTGATTTCAATTTATAATACATTTTATGCACAATCCCTTCCGGGAACCATGTTTTTTCCACTTTTTTTATTTTTCCAGCTACTTTGCACCCGATCCCTCAGACCAGCTGTGCCCAGAGGAACCCTTGGAATAGTCAGACTGAGGCTGGAGTTTGTGACCCATTGACCCCAGGCTGTGCTCAAGGTGGTTTCCCCCCCCCCCCCCCCCCACCCCCCCACCCCCCCCAGTTTCGTGCGTTTCAGCACGAGCCAGCGGCTACGCTCCAGGGGGGGCGCTACGCTCCTCACACCCCCTCTCTCAGGGACAGCAGCTGCTAGCTGTGGAGGGGTGGTGCAGTTAGGGCGCCATCTGCAGGTGGAGAGGGGGAGCGTTCTAGCCGGCCCGCACCTGCAGCTGCAGACACTGAGGTAATTATTGGTAACGCTTCATCCGTTCTGCCTGCAGTGAGATCTGGGGCTGGAGTGGGAGACGCGCGCGGAAGCTACGCTAGCAGGCTGGGACCTGTTATCGACTTCCCTGCTCCTTTCGCGGCTGTTTATGTTCGTCGTTACAAAGAATAAAACCTGCGTGTGTCGAACGGAGCGATTGGTTTGTGGGGACGTGGACATCCGAACCTTGTTACTCTATCCTGAGCAGCGAACCTTAAAACTGACCCCCTGCTGAATGTGTTTTTAGGCCCAATAATTCACCCGTGGGGTGACGGCGCTTGTGGAATTTGTCACAGCGATGTTAGGGTCCCGAGCTCCAAATGGGGCCCAGTGCTGTTTTCCTCCACGCCTGTAGCACGTACCTTACCTTCTGCTCAATGACGGCAGAGCAGCTTTTGGCCTTGCCGAGGCGGGAGGGCTGGCTCTGGTCCCTGTCCCGAGACAGGCCGCAGGACGTCCCGCTTCGGAAGGAGAGGGGCCGACTGTCCAGCGGGTCCAGCTCCACGTCGCTGCACCCCTGTAGCGCAGATTAGGGATGAATCAGTCAATACCTCCACCTGAGGGGCATGGGGTTCAGTTCCTGGAAGTGGGGAACATAAAACTGACCATTTATCGCATTATCCATCCATCCATTATCTAACCCGCTTATTCCTGGGCAGGGTCGCGGGAGGTGCTGAAGCCTATCCCAGCATGCATTGCACGAGAGACTGGAATAAACCCTGGACAGTTCGGCAGTCTATTGCTGGGCACTGTTTTTTTATTGTACTATTGTTTCAATAACAAAGAAGTCAATTCTCATTTCACATAGGAGAACTGAAAAACTGACTGAACTGAACTGCTGAAAAAAGGCCTGGGGCTAAAACTGTATGTGCCTTTAAATGCGAATCGGATTATATAACATCTGGTCCTTGCATTGCCCTCTGGCCTGCAATCCACTGACATCCATTGATACCTAGTAGTAATCCAAAGAAATCCATACATAAAATGAGTGCATGTCACTTCCAAAGAGTGCAACGTACATTAAAAAAATAGACCACCGCAAACGATCTTGTGAGAAGCCCGTTCGGTAGAAATAATGCACACAACTGCCCGTGAAACAGGCTTTGCTCTGCTTCAAGCCAGGGGCTAAAGAAGGCATGAGAACAGGACGGCACGTCGCTCTAAATAAGGCAGTAAAGCGACGCCACAGAAATCACGCAGCGATGTTCGTAATCTTCAAACGGAGATCGCGCCGGAGATATTCGCTCTGAAGCGGCATGTTGGGACGAGGAGAGCCCAGGAGCCCCTTAACCCTGGCACCCCGCCCTGCCACGGCCCAGGGACGGGGGATAAACGAGGTGTACAAATCCCTGAAAAAATAAAAAATAATATCTCGCTCTCGCCAGGGGCGAAAAACATTGCCCTTGAGTTCACTTTGACCCACTCAGCACCTCAAGCGAAGGAGCACACAGGCTCTTCCTGCATGTTCTCCATTACCCAGCATCCTCTTACATATTATACTTAAACATTCAGAGACTCAGTAGAAAATGGTACCAAACTATTGTTAGTTGAGAAAGTTGCATAAAAAGCAAAATGAACACAACTGAAGTTAATACTAACCACATCCAGTGTTTGACCTCTCAGTAGTCTATTTGCAAATATTAAAGTACCAAAGCAGTAAAAATTTAATTAAGGATTACAGTAAATCTAATCTGTAAATGAAAAAACTGAACTGAATTGAATTAAATCCCAGTCTTAGACAAGCTTGCTTTAAAGATGAAATTCTATTTCACCACTTGATATGTCTTAAGGCTTTTATCTCCAGAAATGAAGATATTCCATTCAGCTATCACCACCACCAGACATAAGATGAGACCATTAACACTTAATACCACCTAATACTCAGGAAGACACAAAGAGACCCACTCATACACACACACACACTCATGCAAACACGCACACACACACACACACACACACATGCACGCACACACACGCACACACGCACACACACACAGTCACACACACACATACACACATACACACGCTCATGCAAACACGCACACACACACACACACACGCACGCACACACACGCACACACACACACAGTCACACACAGTCACACACACACACATACACACACACACACGCTCATGCAAACACGCACACACACACACACACACGCACACACGCACACACACACACAGTCACACACAGTCACACACACACACACACATACACACACACACACACCATGTTGCCGGTGGACATGGAGGAGCCCGGGCGGAGCATGGTCCTGGTGCTGGAGGTCTGGCGGCTGATGACGGAGTCCCAGCAGGAGGACTCGCTGTTGGACCCGGACAGGCAGTCCTTCCGTGACGGGCGGGACAGGCAGTTCAGACAGGGCACGTTCTCCATCAGGGTCGTCCTGTACAGGGAGAAGAGACAGATGACCTCACATACCTCAACCTCAAACTTAAACTCACATACCTCAACCTCAACCTCAAACTCAAAAACCTCAACCTCAAACTCAAGCGCAAAAACCTCAACCACAGCCTCAACCTCAACCTCACCCTCAAACTCAAACTCAACCTCAATCTCAACCTCAATCTCAACCTCAACCTCAAATACCTCAACCTCAACCTCAACCTCAAACTCAACCTCAAATACCTCAACCTCAACCTCACCTTCAAACTCAACATCAACCTTAACTTTAACCTCAACCTCACCCTCAACTTTAACCTCGAACTCAACCTACAACCCATCCTCAACCTCAGCCTCACCCTCAAATTCAACCTCAACCTTAACTTTAACCTCAGCCTCAACCTCAAAATCAACTGCAACCTCAACACCTCAGACAAAATTCAAGCTCAAGCTTAAACTCAACCTCAAACTCAACCTCAACCCCTCAGACAAAGCTCTGCCAGGCTGGAATCAACACGTGAACTTACTTTAACATGCAATTAAAGGCAATTATTCCATTGTTTTAGTTTGTTTTTCCACAAACACTGTTTGGCAGTTTCATTTTTGGTGAATTTGCAAAACGATTTTAAAAAATATTGTCAAAAAACGTGTCACTAAGTTAAGAACAAGAGCTGACTGAATCCAGGCCACAGTCTTAAATGACATCTCAGGAAGACAGAATGAATAAGCGTGGAGTCACCTGTATTTGGTGTGTATGATGGCGTAGATGAAGGGGTTGTAGACGGCAGATGCTTTGGCGATGACTGCTGGGACTGATTTGCAATACGGGGACAGGAGATTGGCATGCCTGCAATGAGAGCATCATCCATGCGAGAGGGACTAGCAGTAGCACACTCATTTCTTCCTGTCAGCGACTGTGGAGGGATGATGGTTCCAGCGTTCCTGATTCCATGGCAATGATAGTGACCCAGGGGGGAGGGTTTTCAGAGCGGAAGGAATCACATGGGCAATGTTCCCTCCCCCAGTCAGTACTGGACAGAATCACATGGGCAATGTTCCCTCTCCCAGTCAGTACTGGACAGAGTCACATGGGCAGTGTTCCCTCTTCCAGTCAGTACTAGACAGAGTCACATGGGCAGTGTTCCCTCTTCCAGTCAGTACTGGACAGAGTCACATGAACAATGGTCCCTCTTCCGGTCAGTACTGGACAGAATCACATGGGCAATGTTCCCTCTTGCCACAGCAATGTTCCCTGTCGCTAGGGCTAGATCTTCTCTCGCCCAGGACGACACTGCAAAACTAGCACATGCTTTTATCACTGGCCTCATCGATTATTGTAATGCACTTCTCTCAGACCTTCCAAGAATCTTATTGGACAGCAATTATTACAAAATGCTGCAGCCAGAGTTCTGACCAGAACCGAAATAAGTGCACACACAACTCCTATTTTAAAATCTCTTCACTGGCTGCCAGAATTGTTTTGAAAGTGCTTCTGTTAGTTTGTAAATCTGTTCATGGTCTTGGCCCTGACCACATAAATGATTTACTCATAAAATGTATTCCTAGAGCCTTCAGATCCACTGATTCCCTCTTGCTAACCGACTCCATGGTCAAGGACTAAATTCCATGGTGAGGTGGCTTTTAATGCATGTGTCCCTAGACTTCGGAAACATCTCCCACAAGTTCGGAGGGCATCTGAATAAGTTTTAAAAATTCACATAAAAAAACTTAATTCCTACTTTTTACACCCACTATTTATGTATTTTACTTATATTTATTTTTTATATCTTGTTGTAAAGCACATTGTATAGCAATCTACTATAAAATGTGCTATATAAAAACAATTTTACTAACGACTTCAGTCCATGACCATATGTGAAGATCTGAACCTGTTAGGAATTCTTGGATTGTTTCTTTGTGTGTGTGTGTGTGCATGTGGTTATGTCTGTGTGTGTGTGTGTGTGTGTGTGGTTATGTCTGTGTGTGTGTGTGTGTGGGCATGTGTGTGTGGTTATGTCTGTGTGTGTGTGTGTGTGTGCTGTTTTATTTTTTTGTGAAATGCCAGGCTCTTTGGCCTGCTGTCTTATGCAGGAATGCTAATCCCTGGATTGGTGATTTTCTCTGAACATTTACCGTGAGCATAATTGCGTCCAGCTCTCTCTCTCTCTCTCTCTCCCTCCCTTTCTCTCTCTCTCTCTCTCTCTGTCTCTCTCTCTCTCTCTCTCTCTCTTACTCTCTCTCTCTCTCTCCCTCCCTTTCTCTCTCTCTCTCTCTCTCACTCTCTCTCTCTCTCTCCCTCCCTTTCTCTCTCTCTCTCTCTCTCTGTCTCTCTCTCTCTCTCTCTCACTCTCTCTCTCTCTCACTCTCTCTCTCTCTCTCCCTCCCTTTCTCTCTCTCTCTCTCTCTCTTACTCTCTCTCTCTCTCTCTCCCTCCCTTTCTCTCTCTCTCTCTCTCTCACTCTCTCTCTCTCTCTCCCTCCCTTTCTCTCTCTCTCTCTCTCTCTGTCTCTCTCTCTCTCTCTCTCACTCTCTCTCTCTCTCACTCTCTCTCTCTCTCTCCCTCCCTTTCTCTCTCTCTCTCTCTCTGTCTCTCTCTCTCTCTCTCTCTCTCTCACTCTCTCTCTCTCTCTCTCTGTCTCTCTCTCTCTCTCTCTCTCTCCCTCCCTTTCTCTCTCTCTCTCTCTCTCTCTCTCTCACAGTAATAAAAACACAATGCTCAAATGCTCGGTTGTGCTTCCTGAAAATAGCCCCTTAGGTAGTAATTTCCTCTGTGTCTCTTCACGGGTGTATTACCACAGCCCAAAAATATCATGCCTTTCTGTCCTGACGTATACACATTTATGACATTATAAGATAACTGTGAACAGCACTACATTCAGTAACCTGTCCAATATCCGTGATAAAAAGAACAAGTGGCTCTCATCACAGGAAATAAAATGCCTCCTTGCTTGCAAGAAAGGGTGCACATCCAAATGCGTATATGTATTGGTTAGTGTAAGATAAATCTTTATATAAACATATGTCAATATAAACTTATGTAAATATAGTACATTCATACAAATTGAATAATTTCAGACAGCAACTCCCTTTGTTGACACATTTATTGAATAAAAAAAAAATAAATATAACACTGTCACATTTCTGAGTATGGTTTGTCGGATGTACTTGGTTCAACAAATGAGTAAAAGAAGATGCTGTCCAAAACTGCTTATTTTATTTGTACAAATGCACAATATTCAGTTAGACATATAGCATTATTTAGCATTAATCATGTCCTAAAGCATAATACCATAAGACAATGAGACAGGAATATGCATTTTAGCTCATTATTCATACGCCTGAAGTAAATCTTTAACTGTCAAGTCATAATTTTCAAATCAGCACATCACAACAAGTTGTTACACGCATTTATCACCCAGTGGGGATTCACTAGCTAATCTTCTTTTCTAATTTGTCTCCTTGGTTGTGTTAACAGAGCTCGACTTAATATCACCTTCACATTCCAGCTTGATAATCATAATCCCTTTTAAAACATTTAAAATGCTTCAAATCAAATTCCTCCTCTCCATCCTTTTGATGGACCGAAGAGATTAGGAATCCAAAGTATCTCCTTATACAGGTAGGCCACCTGTGACCATCTGTGGGAAACTGTGGGATTCACGGATTCATTCTCAGAATCTCCATTTAAAGAGAGCAAGTGACACCTCTTCAAAGATTTGACCGAGGAGGCCGGGAGAGAGAAACTATATGCCGATAACTCAATGGAAACACTGTGTCTCCATAGAAACAGGCCCCCAACGACCCTTACATGTCAGTTACAGTCAACTCAACTGAGTGAATCTAGCGGAAAATATACACAAGGCAACAATGCCATGATATACTATCCCATATGGGTCTATAGTGTGTCACATTGTCTGCTCGGATGGATTTAAATTAAAATGGATATGGATAAAATGCACCCTATTGCAGCTAGAGCACCCCAGATTTTTGCAAGCGAACATTTTGTTTTGTCGCTTCAGAAGCAATATAGACTGAAACAAGAAACTGTGAAACACCACTGTACATTTACTGTGGCCACCATCTTTTTTAGAGACCGGACGATCATCCTCGCTCTCTCACAGCGTCAGTCAGAAACCTCAATGACGTCTGAAAAAATGAAATGTCCACAAACGAAAGGAAGAATTTTCAGGAAGGCGAGCGCGGACTTACCCAGCCCAGGCGATGAGGGCGACGCAGGCGTACGGAGACCAGGACAGGACGTACACTATGATGACCACGAAGGCGATCTTCGCCAGCTTCCACTCGTTCCTGATGGACTGCTGCTGGACCAGTGTCGACTTCCGGATGTGCGTCCCCAGTTTCTCCAGGTCCCTGGGGGGCACAAAGGCGAAGAATGAAGTGACAGGAAAGAGAAAGAGAAAAAAGGAGGGGAAAGGACACAATAGATCCTTCTCCATCACTCCATTCCAGGCATCGAAACAGCCAGCATCCCTTCAAAGGCCTTGGGTTTTTTTTTTTTTATTATCAAGGATTCCATTAGTGTACGTTTAACATAGGAACCATTCTGTTTTACACACAGTTTTTGTGCGTCTTCCTGTTCCTTCCTAATTAGAAATCAGAAAAGCAACATACATTTATGACTTTGGAAAATATGAAATGCATATCAGCTGCTATACATTTTCATAGGGCCAGATACGAAAAAGGTGTCCTGTCCCCCCTCAGGCAGTTTGGGCTTAGCGCCCCCTACAGGACCGGAGGTGCACTCGTACCGGCCGGCACTGCGGATGGCCAGAAACATGAAGAGGTAGCAGTAGGAGATGATGCCCAGCGGGATGAAGAAGACGAAGCAGCACAGCATCAGGGTGTAGCTCTTGTTAGCCGAGGTGGAGGTGACGTAGTCCCAGGTACATGATGTCATCAGGCCCTCTGGGATGTATGAGCCTGTGGATGTGGGGACGGAAAGGTGAGAGAACGGTTCTCAAACCAGATTGAAATATTACCCATGAAGGCCAAATTCAGAGAATTAGAAAGAGATCTGCCTACCTGCTCCTTTTCTTTATTATTATACAAGGATAAGGGGGGGGGGGGGGGGCAGGGCCTGGGGACCGACGGGGGGTCCACTCAACACGGGGGGGGGCTTTTAAAATTATTTTCACAGATGAATCTCACGCGTCCTTTGTTTCTGAATGCTTTTATGACTTGCTGCTCCTGTAGGTTTTTTACACTGAGATGTAGTACACCGCAGGACTTTAAGTCATTTTATCTGCCCACTGAACCAGTGCCTAAGTACACTCTTTGCGCAGGAGAATTCTGTCACAAATAAATAAAATGGCATTTTTAAATTCGTTCAAATTTCGCAACAAACATTTTCACTCCTGTTCTCCAAAAACCTCTGAGAAGGTTTTTGATTTAGCAAAGTGCAAAGTCTGACTTTCAAGAAGGTCATACATTGATGTAACAAAAACACAACATAGATCTTTTTTTGATCAAACTCAGAACAGCTGATTAATGTGCTTACACTGTCAGTCACAAGAAAGCAGGAACTTACTCCAGCCAACAAGAGGAGCCAGACTCCAGGCCAGCGAGTAGAGCCAGACCAGGACAATGGCGAGGGAAGTCCTGCGCTTGGACGTCCACTGGATGGCCTGGAGGGGCTTGGTGATGACCAGGTAGCGATCGATGGAGATGGCCAACAGGGTGATCATGGAGGTGATCCCGAAAAGAGCCCCACAGAAGGCATACATCTTACACCCTGCAGACACACATTTCCACAGAGGAACATCTCACACCCTGCAGACACACATTTCCACAGAGGAACATCTCACACCCTACAGACACACATTTCCACAGAGGAACATCTCACACCCTACAAACACACATTTCCACAGAGGAACATCTCACACCCTACAGACACACATTTCCACAGAGGAACATCTCACACCCTACAGACACACATTTCCACAGAGCATAGGGGAAAGGACTGTGTAGCAGTCACAATTAAAAAGTCAACGTTTATCAGGAACTATTACATTTGATTAACCCGTTACGACGTGACTTGGGAATGAAAAGGCTAGGCTGCCTGATAAGATCCATTAAATTAGTTTTTATTTGAATGATTAAATAAGCAAATTAAACTTTAAGCACAACAATCAGTTAAGAATTCAATCAATCTGGCACGAAAAATATTACTGTTACCGTGGTGGTGCACTGGAACAAGCTACACTGAAGCACGCGACTGTCCTTAATTTGTTGGGGGGGCCTAAGGCTGAAAAATATGTTTGAATGTAATCGACAAATTGGAATCCCCTCCCCCCCACCCCCCCGCCCCAAACCCCCAGTGAACCCCCACACATAATTGTCTCCAATTCCATCAATACAATATTTAACAGCTACAAAAGGCCCACTTTTGAGGACATAATTCATTTTCATTTTGTAATTCAGCCAGGCCCCGGTTTTGGGGAGCCAGAGTCCTCAGATTTGAGCGTTTCCCATGGTCTGTTTTAGATTAATTAGCAGGCGTTAAACTGCATAAATGGCCCAAAACAGAGAGGCTGGGATGGGCTGATATGCTAAAAGGGGAGAGGGGGCAGGCCTGGCTGGCTGGACGTTGGAGAAAGGCAAAAATGTGTTACCCAGTTCGCCGAACACCCACTCCTTGTACAGACAGTTTATGAAGAAGATGGGGGACTGTGTGATGGCCATGAGGAAGTCACTGACGGCCAGGTTCATGATGAAATAGTTGGGCACGGTCCGGAGCTTCTTGTTGCTGAAATTCAGAAGAAAGGAGGGGAAAAAAGCTTTTGAGAGAATTTGCAACATCAGTTTGGATGGCAGGGCAGTGCAATTCCGTGCTTGTGACTCAAAGGCAGTGGATTTGTCTCTCAGCTACGGTGCTAGTGCTGCACCCTTAGCAAAACGCTTAATGTGAATTACTGAGGTCGCATGTAGGTGGACAAAAACATGCAATGCTGGTAGATAAACCTGCTATGCTGCAATGGGTATTGAACCGTTTGGTCTTCTTCTGTCAGCATTCTGTAATGCCTATAACCAACTGGAATAAACAGACCATTTTCTCGACACACCAAATAGAGACCGCCTGCCTTATGTCTGTATGGTTGGTGGATTTTTAACAATTTTCCAAGCAGCTCCATACAAAAGACATTTTTATTAAACCCCCACTGTTCACACCCTCCCCATTAATCACACACAATCCTCTATTCCCTAATGAACCTGAACCAATCAACATCTTCACACTGTGACCAGACAAATGAACGTCATTGATTGATATTAGTGGCACATTAGGTTCCATCCTCTCTTTTATTTTATTTTTTTGCAGGCCGTCTTGCAATGCGCACGCATCTGTTGTAATAAAACTGTATCTAAAGTAATTATAGTTTGAAGGGGAAATCCATGCAATTTACCCGGAAGAATGGGCCTGTGCTTCCTACCTTCATTGAACGTGATGTGGTTCCACTGTTCGCGGCAAACCAATAGCATCATTGCTGATAAGGCGGCGCAGAGGATTATCCCGAAGCCGTGCTGTCGCACTGCCTTGGGTCTAGTCACTAGTGCCGTAACGTCTGTGAGATATCACTGCGACAAGTTTGTAGCGCCGCCTTGCTCATTGTGAAGGGATTAGTTAAAGCGCTAAACATGAAATTTAAAAGCGACGCCTCCTGAAGGAAAAGAGAAGGGATGAACCACACGGAAGAGGAAGACGAAAAAAACATGAAGAGGACCGGAGGCGGAGAACAGGCAGGCTGGCGTAGCTACAGGGCCTGGCTACTCCTGCCTGATGCAGTAAGCCTCTCATCTTTGACCCCACTGTCCGCTCAAGAGGGTTTTGATCTTTCCTTTGCTAAATCTGATTACAAATATATAAAGAGTCAAGCTTCCCCCAGCTTCCTGGAAACAGTTTTATCGAAAAAGATTTAGAAAATGTGCATTTATCTGGCAAGTATTTTCCGCATTTTCATGTGAAGGCATTTTCGCTGCATCAATAAATTAAATGAACCGTAATAATCCAAGCAGAAAAAAGAAAAAAAATAATAACGTAACATATAAATTCAATAAGGCAATGGAAATTCCCCGAAAGAGACGTTATAAGAATAGTCTCTGCTACAGAGTTCATGCAATGCATGTGGTTCGATAAACATATCTTTTTCATCACAAGTAAATGTAAAAAAAAATACGGGCGAGAAACGTTTTTCCTCGAAAATGTGACCCTGGAGATATTTTAAGAGCATCATGACTGTAACCAACCGCACCTCCAAATGTGAAAAGCATGTCAGCGGCCCCGGAGGGGGGCGTTTCTTTTGACAAGTACTGTAACCTGTAGGAAAAGTACTCGGGGTCTTTGCTCTCAGCGGGAGAGTCACGCGTGCATACTTTTCTCGCGGTCGCATTCCGGAGGGATTCCGCACGTTTTGACTCAAACTGGGAAGAGGTAGCCTAGCCTAGCCTAATCTGCGTCACGTTCGTTAAACGCGGCTCGCGCCCCGTTGCAGATTAAGCTGGAGCGTGCCTCCTGTCAGCCGGCATCCGCGTCATTCCGTCCGGTTCCTTGCAGCGCAATCTAAAATAGTCTTCAACGTTCGAGCGGAGCATCCACAGATAACGAGGAGATAACGTGGAGATCGGAAACCCGGGAGATGTATCAGATTACTTCGAAGCAGTGTTTATGAGATGGCGTGTAAACACAGATGGGGATAATTTAAATGTAATGCAACTTTCTAACACCCCAAAAATAATCCAGTAAGTTATCTCACCCTTTCAGCTTGGCTGGCATAACTCACAGCTGCGATATAATGTTTTCCCCCTTTCGATTCAAGACATTCACACCAACCCAGGAGTATTTACACTGAAGGGTTCTACTAGACACAGGTAACCTACTCCACAGATTATTTAATACATTTGACATCCCTTGACTTTATAAATCTTGACTTTTAGCAAGAGTTCACAGCATGAACTCTTGCTAATTGAAGGCCATGCATGTGACAAAATAATACCCTTGTGCCTGGTATTAGGGACCCTATAGAATATGGAGACAGCACAATGCACTGGGCCTACAGTATGTGCACATTCCTTAAGGTCACTAAACATGATAATTAAGAAACAGCAAATAGAGCATTTTAATATTTTTGTTACATCCAGTAAAACCAATGTCAGCACACTGTTCATTTTAAACCTGGAAGAAATATAGGCATTCCTGGTATACAAACAAGTTACAAGTGTGTTGCAATCCAGTGACAAGGAAAAATACTACCCCATAATTTTTTTTGTCTAATATTGCAAGCTGTTCTTTATAAGCAAGAATTGAAACACGATGGCCAAGTATCTTCCATGTACCATGGCTCTTTTAAGTTACCCCCCCCCCCCCCACACACACACACACCTGCACACACCACACACACGCACACACACACACACACCTGTACACAGCCACCTCCCCTGCAGAGGCCTCCACCTGACTGCGTACCTGTAGAAGGCGAAGATGACCAGCGCGTTCCCCGCCACCCCCAGCGTGCCGATGACCAGCACGAAGAAGGCCACGATGTAGTGCGCGTGGTCCGGCACGTCCACCTTCCGGAAGAAGCTCCGCTGCGGCTCCATGTCTGCAGCCCGTCTCAGACACAGAGAGGACTCCTCTGCACATCAGCACACACCCCCAGCTACTCTGGCTTGCTCGCAGTGCGCTCTCCCTCTCTCTCTCTCCCTCCCTCTCTCTCCCTCACTCTCCCTCTCTCTCTCTCTCTCTCGCTCCCCCTCTCCCTCTCTCTCCGTTTCCCTCGCTCTCCCTCTCTCTCCCTCACTCTCTTCCTCTCTCTCTCTCTCACCCCCCTCTCTCTCTCCCTTTCCCTCGCTCTCCCTCTCTCTCCCTCACTCTCTTCCTCTCTCTCTCTCACCCCCCTCTCTCTCTCCCTTTCCCTCGCTCTCCCTCTCTCTCCCTCCCTCACTCTCTTCCTCTCTCTCTCACTCCCCCTCTCTCTCTCCCCCCCCCCCTCCCCTCTCTGGACCGAGCACATTACAGAGCACACTCAGTGTTATGTAAAGCCCGATAAGTCCGCCGACAGCAGGCTTCTATAGGATGTGGCAGACGGCGCTGAGTTTGGCGGACTTACGCGCAATTGCGCATTGGCCTCATCCCGTGGGTCACATGACTCCGCTGCTCTCCCTGCATGCAGAGGGAACGCTGTTCTCTGCCTCCTCGTACTCCTTTTTAACGAGTCCCCCGCTCTGTGCAGTTTGCTGAGAGGAATTAAGCTGATGGTATAGCACGCGACATTAAGATGTATGAATTAGGACATTCAGCTTCTGCATGTGCGGATAAGTGTGTAAGGCAGCGTTTCATGAGTGGAGTTTACAGCAAGAATTTGGCCTATATTCAGTTCCTTAACTCTGACCGAAACAAATGCAAGCGATCCTGTTTGTCAGCATATACAGAGTTTTTCCATTCTTTTTTGGTGATTTGGCTCACTTGTGCAAATTTTAGTAGTGAGGACAGAAAATCGGAACATCCACTTCAGAGCACTGGAACTGAATTGTCAGTTGAGGGCATGCGCTATGACTGGATACAGGCCTTTGCCTTGGCGAATTATGAAAGATTTCTCCAAGGGTTCGGATTCTGCTGTTCCCCGTGCGTGATCTAATGTTTCCCCCGGACAGCCCTGCTCGCTGTGGCCTTGGAAAGCTCTCGCTACAAACACTAGTTCCTGGCCAGAAACTGACGGTTGTTCCTGAAAACTATAACAATGACAGAAAAAAGAGCAATTCCAGATCTCTGTCTTTTACACGAAAGCTCAATTCTCAGATCTTTCATAAACACAGGCTGGAATTTGTGAGTCATTAGAGGGCTGAATACAATTCAGTTTCCTCACTAATAGAAGAGTTTGTTGTAGCTTCATTTCCTCTGAAGAGCTTATTTTATGAACGCCATTGTTCATTTGTTATTAAATCTCCAACTATGATTCAGACAGCTGACTGCCCACACACCAGCACAGATTATCACTTCTTTGGAATACTATCAAAGTGATTTATTTATTTATTTTTGCTATTGGCTATTGCTCTGGCACCCCCTTTTTTTGCTGTAGGAACTCGCGTCGAGTCTGCGCTTTTACAGAGAGCGAAGCTCACTGTCGCAATTACTCGGTTGGGAGTCCTGAGAGGAATGTGTGGTAAATCAACACATTTTCATTGATTTTGACCAAAGTAAACGATCTTTTGAAAGTGAATTCAAACATACTTATATTTAATCTTCATGTTTTACAGGATGCATGTTTTACATTGTTAGCAATAACAGTCGCAGACAGATTCACGTAACTAAAACACGATAAGTAGCGTTGGATTTTCCCTTTGATCTCAATCGGAACCTGGTGGTGTCCGTCCAGATCGAAGTGAGAAATGTCAAAGATGAATGGGCAAAACATACTCCTGTCTATTTCCAGCCGCTGCAAAATAAACAGAATATACTGTACATGTGAATCCTGTGTGTGAAACAAACGCTATAATAATTATATCAATCAATTTCAACACAGCAAAAAAAATATATAAAAGACAGTTTTGACAGACAGAACAACTGACAGAAGACTTAAGAACGCGTCAGGATCGTGTTAATTGTTAATGTTATTTTTTAGTTGAAACTATTTTCTGCGTGAAAATATTTTTTTTTCTTCTGAGAATAGACTACTTAAAACAAATATTTACATTAAAGCCACATGAGCAGTGCATTTGAAATATATTAGTGGGAATATGGCGGGAACATCTGCCAGAACCAAGGCCACAGATCAAGTCTCACCGATTTCAGCACGCACTGTGATCAAACAGATTTTTTTCAAGGCATTAGCTTTTTTCGGTGCGCGCCGGTTTTTTTTTTTTTTTTTGGTTTTTTTTTGTGGTGCAAAACGGCTCAGGAACCAGGGCGCATCCTTAACGGAAACCTGACCCTCTCTCCGTTTTTCATCCAGTCTCGCACTTCGACTTGGTCATCCGTCGCGGTTCACCGAAGCCGAACAGCACGCAGAACAATTTGTAAAGTGGAGGATTTGAGGATTAACTGTGTAGGATTACACCAGACGCTTTCATCTCCAATCCCTCCATTGTGCTGCCGTGCTTTCTGGGATGTACAACGATGACCGTAATACGCGGTTTTGCGCGTGTTCCGTGCGTTCAGAGCGCCGGAGACGCACGGCTACGCGTAGCCTATTTAGGGGGCTACCTATTTATCTGGAACGGGGATGATGATGATGCTGCGTCGTTTCACAAAATGGATGCCACCGAGTCTGATTGCGTTCACTATATTAATCTGAGCGAGTGGCGGGTAGAGATTTGTGCCCTGAGTAAATAACGTGAAAGAAAGCCTGTTTACCCGAGTAAGGGCCACGCGTTTGCTACAGAGGCCATAGTTTAATGTGAATGAATACATCTGAAAGGGTTGGAGTGTTAACCAATGGCCACACACACAATTCCCGTTGTAAATCTCTTTGACCCTGAGCACACTGTAGCAATGTGCAACAGGAATTTTAACATGAACATTTAACATAATTTTTTGCAAAAATTTTGTAGTGCTTTATTTTTTGTGCAGAACACAGATTGAAATCGTATGTCATCTTCCAGAGCAAGCAATCTTGCAAGCCTGTTTTGCAGAATATAGCAAAACACTTTTTCCATCCTATGATCACCTGCTTTACTGGCGCGCGTCTTTGGTGTCCCGTGTTGAGAGGCCACAGCAACAGACTCCAAATGCAAAAGACACAACTGGAGAATCCGAGTCAATTCTCGAACTACAATAAAATCAAGACCGTTTGTCAGCTTTCTCGTGCATGAAGGGATGCAAAGTCACGCAGTTGGTCCAGAAACAGCTGAGCAGCAACTGCCCCAGAAAATGGGGGGGGGGGGGGGGGGGCCTGTATAAAGAGCAGGTTCTCAATGCTATTTTCAATGCTGACTTCCGTTTCTCTTCCTGATCTCGAAGATAAATCGTTTTGTCTAGAAGCTCTCATTGTAGCCTGCACAGTAAAATGTTCAGAGTTCAACTATGTTGTCATTTTGAAAAGCTGAAAAGTTCCTATGAAGGCAAAGGAAATTCACACTTTTTATTGAGCATAAGAGAAATACTGTAGTTTATTTTTGCCCTCCCCCCCACATGTATAGCCTCCATGCAGTTTCTTAAATAAAAGCTGTGCCTCTTAAAACATGCTATCTTCACTGTGCATTATTTATTGCACTTAAAATATACTGCTAGTACATTATGTCAGTTGACCAGCTGCATATACTTCTTTGCAAAGCGGCTCTGGACATTAACTTGGGAGAAAGGTATTTGATTAACCCACTTTCCTCTGAATTATTTATTTGATTCCGCACTTGTACGGACACACAATAGTTTCCACAGTGGTTTTCATAATGGTGGTCTCAGCTGAAGCTGCATTAAGGGAATTAATAAGTAAAACCAACCCCTGATTGTAAGGGAATAATGGCCTTTCCATTGTAGCCTTCATCCTAATTTAAACTGCAATGCAATAAAATGAAACTATCAATGAATGAAATAGAAGAAAATCAAACTCTGGCATTACTGTGTGAAAGTTAAAGATGAGTGAAGACTGAGCCCAGAACTCATCACTTAAACATCTCTTTAAAATAAATACAAGTGCTTATTTTCCTCAATATGCTTTTGTTTTTACACAAAAAAACATTGTGGGCTGACTTTGCTTGCGGTGTAGAATACGATACTACCATGCTCTGACAAAAAGATAATAAATCACTTTAACCTGACACAAACGAAGAGGCGTGGGATTTGGCAGTGGCTGACTGCACAGATTCTTCACAGGTTTACACAGAAGGTTCTGGATGGACTCTGCATGTATACACAATAAAAATGTTGAATATGAAAAAATATATATCTTGAAATATAGTCTGTTGAAAATGGATAAAAGGTACTCACGGTTTCTCTGTCAGAGCTTATTGCAGACTGAACAAGCTGCAGTGTTGCAAAGACCTGAAAAGAGTCAAATAAGTTTAAGACAGAATGACTACAGGTGAGACACGTTTTGACAAAACCTCAACGACAATCACTGGACGAAAGAGGATTGATAGAATCTTCCTGACTGGTTTATTTTTCCAATATCATTTGCAAGCAATATACTGTTAGTAGTAAACACAAACAGACCTCGAATATATCATTTTCATTTACTCATGTAAACGCATATTTATCAGTGTATTTCTCCCCCTAAATGCTTACATGGCCTTTGACCCTTCAAAATTAAATGTATTGCTTTAATTCCAATGATAAATACGGTATTTGTTTTCAATGACCTCATTTTTATTTTTATAGAACAAACGCATTGGAGAGACAAGCTCTTACAGTACAGTAAGTATCTATGCTGCATCTGTAGTGGTTGTGAGACTTGGATGTCTGGGGGGTGGGGGGGGGGGGGGGGGGGACATATCTCCATTTGCTGTATCAAGCCCGTTCCTTCGATAGCTCTGCTCAGGTTTGCCCATATAAGGGAATCTCCATTAGCTCATGGCAGGGTTTTCCAGGGCCTAGCGTACGTGCTAGCTCTGGCTCCAGACACAGCTGTAGCCCCTGAAGTGTAACCCGCTGATACTTATTCTGAATGTGAAAGTTTTAATGTGGATTGTGGGATGATTTACATTCTTAAAGCACACATTTTCCAGAAATACCTATTCATGAATAGCCACAAATTTTCCATTTTCATATCCAGGGCAGATTAAATAATGCTTTGATTTAACGTGCTATAAGGCAAGTGATTTCTCTAGAAAGAGTTAACATTTTTTGCTTTATTCAATTATAGACTGAAAGGGGAAATTACCTATATTTATATCATTTTGATTACAGTATAAATTGAGTTAAAAATTTGATTACAGTGGCAGGAAGCCTGGACACCTAGTCACTGAAACGAATCCGATTATAGAAAATTAACCGAAAAAGCCAAATGGCAAAAAAAGCATGAACAATATTCTTAGGTTTCGGGGAATAAATTATAGAAAAACTTAAGGCACGTGTTCTGGATTGTTTTGAAGTTTCATTCTGTGAAATTAAATTTCTACAATCAACGAGTGCAGCAAAAAATTTTTACCCCCTTGAGTAACATTTAATAAACGAAACAACAGATACAGACTTTTTAAAGTCTTTTGTAGTATTTAGGAAAAATGTTAAAACTTCAAA
Source organism: Anguilla pacifica (assembly GCA_039654925.1). Taxonomy (NCBI): domain Eukaryota; kingdom Metazoa; phylum Chordata; class Actinopteri; order Anguilliformes; family Anguillidae; genus Anguilla; species Anguilla pacifica. Next base: position 51,483,054 of record CM077293.1, read on the forward strand.
AATAACTGGCAGCCCCTCTGAACACTGGCTGCATTCTGGCTTAGAAGGGGAAGACCCAAAACGCACAGCAAGCTTAGACCTCGTGATGGTGGTGCCCCAGGACGGATCAGCCCCAGAGCGGATCAGCCCCAGAGCAGCGGTTCTCTAAAGTACCCCGGCCGGGATTGTCGTACCTCACGCGCACAGTTCTGCGAATCCTGATTGAAATTCAATCTTTGCTCAAACAGAAAATCTTGTTTAAAAAAAAAAAAAAGTTATTGTTTTTTAAATTTTATTTCTTTTAACGTCTGGCTTATTAGTGACATTGTTGAACAGCCCCCCCTGCCCCCCCTGCCCCCCCCCCCCTTTGTGCTGCGGGGAAATTAGTTGCTCTGGCATCTCAACATGCCCTCCCTCCCCATGAGCCCAGGGCATGGAGAGCCTAATCGATTTGTGCATCTGCTGTAACTGACTGCAGCAGCGCAGACTCTAAATAGGCCGGTCGTTAGGGGGGGGGGGGGGGGGCAACATAATGTACATGAACCCCAATTATAAAACTGGATCTATACTGCTATAATTCAGGTTTAAACGTGTCAAAGTGTAACTATTGCATTGCCTTAACAACTACTGTGTCCTTCTAGACCACCTGTATACTGTAATGGTGTTTTAATCCAGGTTTAGATGCATGAAGAAGGCAAATAAATCTAAGCAGCTTGTATTAAATGGTTCAGTTTATTTCCTGAAATCTGAAAAGAGTAATAAATTAACATCTTCAAGAATACACAAAATGTACAAAATGCTATACCTTTTTTTGTAGGAGGGGGGCAGGGGTACAGAGCTCCAGCAAAATACTACATTGTTGTGGCGCACAAACTGGGAAAATTAAATAAATATCTACCAATAATGGTGATGGTTTTCAGATACTTATGAGTGTTTACAAAAGATAATACTGGTTACACTGGGTCCCAAAAGCAGTGTCAGAATTTGACATTTCAGTGAACAGCCTGAATTCAGCCTTAGCCTGACCACAGAGAAAAGGTAAATTCACAGATTCCTTGCACAAGTAATGAATATTTAACACATACAGTAGCATCTATTCCCATTCGGGAGACAGCATGCATTCACAGCTTCCGACATGGAAGCTAAGCCAAGCAGTGGTTTATTTAACTGAATTTAGGAGTGTTTTCGAGGGTTATACTGTACAGTAACCCATAGGGCCATTTCACCATTCAAAGACAACCATGGGATTGTGGCTGTAGGCCAAAGTGAAGTACGGTGGCCCTGAAGGTCAATCGTCTCTCTCTGAGACAGCTGCTTACGCAGTTTTTCAGAGCATAGAGGCAGAGGCCTCGTTTACGCACTACAGCATCGCAAATGGCGGATTTCCCTACTGGCCCACACAAGAGAACAGAAAAAGGAGAGAGACTCCAGCTCAGAGGCCTCAGAACGGACTCTTTCATTTCGGGTCAAACCACACTGGCAGCTTCCTCATCTAAAACACCATCACTGGACTGCTGGCTTACAAATGATGCCCTAAATGACTAAACCTTGAGGGTTTAAACAATCTGATCAGGACGTACAAAAAAAATAAATAAATAAAATTTAAATCGTCATTCAGGATTCTTCCAAGACAATGTCCTTCAGGAAGTGGAGATGCAACCCTTTCGTATTTCTCGCAGGAAGTACCACTGAGTTGTCCAGTCACATGGCACACCCTCCCTGCTTATGTGGTCCTTGTGTTAGTGGTCCCACTGCAAATTAAGTCCCCCAGGAAACAAGAACACCGCAGCTCTTAGTTGCTGCAGGTGTTGATGTTCTTGCCGTCAGCTGCGTCCTCCACGAGGGAGAGGTGGTAGTCTGTGGAGAGGGTGAAATGGGAGACACAGCCGACCAGACCCCGCATGTACTGCCTGTTTGTGTGCAGAGAAATCTCCTTCATCCCCCCTGGGAAACAAGGAACACCATCATCATCAGCATCATCAATATCACCACAATAGCATTACCACCATAACCACCACCTCCGTCAACATCACTGTCATCATTCTCATGACCATCGCCACCTGCAACAGCATCCTCATCATCACTACCATCATCATCATCATCATTGCTACCAGCATCATTGCTATGACCCCCTCCTCTGTCTGCCAGTGTTGCTTATTCTGGTTTCTTCACAGGTGCCTGGTGGGCAGAGCAGAGGGTCGTTGGTGGGCAGAGCAGAGGGTCGTTGGTGGGCGGATGACATCATCATAACCATCATCACTGTCCCTGTCATCGTCGCTGTTATGATGACGTCATCGCTGTAACTCACCGACATACAAAACGCCGTTGCTGTTGAGCTGTCTCATTGTTCCCGGTGATTTTCCGGTCTTGGCTCCGTAGTCGTCCACCGTCAGCTTCCCAGACTGACCATCCCTAAAAATGCAGAGAGAGGATCAGCTGACGCTCCCTTTACCCATCAGAGGGGAGGGACAGAGGCTGATCTTTCTCTCCACTGCAGTGATGCTGGCTGCTATGGACTGGTCACTGTTCACAAGCATTTACACTGAAATAACAGATCAGCTGCAGCCTTGCACAAAAAAATCCTGGCATGTTTCACAAGTTCAATTCTCGCTCTCTCTCACATTCTCTCTCTCTCTCTCTCTCTCTCACACAAACACACACACACACACACACCTGCATGCACCCACATGCCTAACAACTTTTCTTTTTTTTAAAACTTGATTCATGGTTAATCTTGCTTTTTGGCATGGAATACAGTACAAAACCAACTTAATTTGCAAAGCAACAACCCAGGAGGAGAGTACTTCCTAATACGAGCCAACATAACAAAAGGAGCAATGGGCTTTTTTTCAGGCGGCCATTTTAAACATGAAACGTGAAAAGGTCTCTCCTCAGAACAGGAGCCGTATGCCCTCGGGCACGACGGGCACGGCGGGCACTGCCCAATACGTCCCTGAAGACCGGCGTATCAAAGGCGTAAATATTGGTTTCAAAGGTTAGTTGCTAAGCACCCAGGCAGCACAGAGGTCACACCCAGAACGTTTGGCAGGGCTTTGAAAAGAGGCTTCCACGCTACATAACATTTTGTGTATTTTTCCTTTCAACAATGAATGCACCAATTTGGCTTTTTTTTTTTTTTGTTCTACTGTAAATGACACACCTTTCTTTGGCGAGACACGGCTCCAAAAAGCACTTCAAACTGCTCGTGCACTGTACCGTCACATGACGCATTACAGGCCAATAGGTGATACAATACAATCCTAAGGGACATGTAATCGAGTGAAGAGTTTATGATTCTAACTGCCGCTCATTCCAGGGCTTGTGTGGGTCTGCAGGAGGTCGGTTTGAAGCGCGGGAACAACCTGACGGCCTTGACTCTGTGCCACCTTCCGTCGCTGAAGGTGCCGTTCACCATGACTGTGCCAACCCCGCTGCCCAGGTTGTAGCTGGAGAGGCAGAGGGAGGGTTAGTCAGTCCAGCACACATTACATTTTATTACATTACAGGCATTTAGCAGACTCTCTTATCCAGTGTGACTTACACAACGTTTTTACATAGCATTTACACTGCATCCATTTATACAGCTGGAGGTACTGAAATACTGATATACTGAAGCAGTATAGGTTAAGTACTGTACAACGGCAGTGTGCTACCCGGGAATCGAACCTGTAACCATTAGGTTACAAGACCAGTTCTTTTATACTACACTCCCGTCCACATACCCAATGCATACTGTACACACAAAACAACACATACATGCGATTTACATACAGGAGGATACACAAACATACACATTCAGTACTGCATATACTATGCACACATACATGAGTACACACATGCTGTGCTCACAGATGCACACGCGCACACACACACACACACACACACACACACACATATACTGTACACAGAAACACAGAACACACACACACACACACACACACACATATACTGTACACAGAAACACAGAACACACACACACACACATAAATACACAATCACCCATACAAAACACCAGCACAGACACACACCCTTGCATGCGGGTCTGTTCTCAGTTTCTCTTCACAGGAAGTGACACGCAGACAGGAGGACAGGAAGCAGAGAACCGCAGAAGCAGGACGGAGCGGGAGACCCACCTGAAGACGAGGGCCCCGTCCTGCAGGCCGAGGGACAGGAAGTCGCTGTTGGGCCCCGTGGGGCTGCCCCCCGCCAGAGTAACAGGCCGTCCGGGGCGGTGCTCTTAAAGCGCATGAACACGTTAGTCCTGGAGCCGCTGACTCTGAGAACGGATTACACACAGGGCTTTACGCTCCACTGCTTTACACACACACACGCACGCACGCACGCACGCACGCATGTACACACACACACGCATGTACACACACACGCACGTACACACGTACACACACACACGCACGCACGCACGCACACACACACACATGTACACACAGGCACACACGCACACACACACACACACACACACACGCACGTACACACGTACACACACACACGCACGCGCACACACACACACACGCACGCACGTACACACATACACACACACGCACGCACGCACGCACACACACTCACACATGTACACACACGCACACACACACGGACGTACACACACACACAGACGCATATACAGATTTTATTTCTAACTGACATCATTGATGGTCGGTGTCCCCACTGTGACTGAGGCACGGAAGGAAAATGGCATCAGGTTGCCGCGCCAACGAGCTGGGGAGAAATAAAGGGCCAGCCAGGCATCTGTGCGAGCTCCGCCGTTTACCACACAGAACAATAAGCCGCTCTGTAATCCGCCGACCGCTATCACTGTTCAAAAAATAACTGACAAAAACGACACGGGTCAGCTGCGCAGTGAAAATGAAGACAAACGCTGCCGTGTCTCGGTTTAAACTGCTCGTCACGCGGCTGATGCACACGGCACGTAGTCCTACAAAACATCGCTCCCGAAATCCGCCAGATGGAGGCGGTCACGGCAAAGCATGGCTTGGGCTTCCGGGACAGCCTATCGAGTGCTGCAGGAGGTGTAAAGATGGCAGCCATCTTAAAGTGAGAGAGAACAGGAACGGTGGTTTAAAATCGCTGGTAACTTCACAGGTCGACCGGGGCAGCACTGGTCAACCCTGGTCCTCAAGAGCCAGACGGGTGTGATGATCTTTGCTTCGGTGTGAAAATCACAGACCAGTTTAGAATAAAGAATCCAGGTGAGGTAACTGTGTAATCATTTACTTTAATGAAGTTGTGTAAGAGATGAGCAAGAAAAAACCCAACATTCTTCCTGACCCTCCAGGTCCAGGGTTGGCCACCCATGGGCCCAGAACTTCAAAGACTGAAAAACACACACAGATAGGTTCCACAGATACAGCGCACACTCATAAACCTGTTAATATGATTGGTCGTGGAACACGCACGGGGGGATGGGCCTCCTTCGTCCAGACAATGGGCCATTCAGGGGTACTGAGGCCCCCACCAAGGGGAACACACACAGTTTAATCCCTACTCAGGGGGCCCCCAGCGACCACTCCAGGAACAATTCACTTTGGTTAAGTACCAGGAAACCATTAAATGCGGTTGATTTGGGGTCAAGTAGGTTCAAAGGAAATGCCGCTGGGTGCTGTAGGCAACCTGAAATACACGTTCTTACCTGTAGGCTTATTTTCACTTACTGGCTCCTGTTTTGGGCACACACACTAAGATTTTTTGAAGACATATTGACTCTGCGGCGTTGCCTCAAATCGACATTGCAAACGTAAGTTGGGTGTAAATCCTGATTACTCTTGCACAACTGATACCATTCTTCTCCTGAAAGAAAATTGTCTCTCAATATCACGCGATCTTGTGTTGAGATAATTACCAGTTACCTGCCTGGCTTGCAGGCTTGCTATAAGATATAATTATGGAGAACGTGAAGCAAAAAGACAGGCAGGGCAGCCACAGGTTGCGCTAGTTTAGCGTGCTACGCAGTATGCAAATGCTCAAACACAACAGTTACATGGGCAGTTCTCGCGTCCCACGCTTCCTGTTTGATGCTTCAAATTGAAACCTAAATTCCACAGACTCCACGGCTCCAGAGGACCGCGATTGGCCACGCCCACTCTTAAAAACTTTGCGTCTGTTTGAGGCCATTTCAATTTCATTGTCATTAAAAAAAAAAAAAAAAAAGAAGCAACACTCATTTTTGGACAATATGCTTTGATGGTCAATGATGCCTGCTGGCATTTGGCATTTTCACAAATTAATCATTTTAAACATTCGCAACCAACTGCGTTAACTTGACATTTCACTAAAACAGGCCATTTACATTCAAAAAGGTGCATCATCGCAATATCATGACCGAAAGGTTTGTCCAGATATAAAAATATGAGAACATTTATTTTGCCACATGGTAAAAAATATCCTTAACATGGGGCTTCAAGACTGGGGCTTATGGGGCTTCCAATGAAAAATAAGTCTTTTTCTCTAACTTCAACCAAAAGTGTACCCATTGCCTAGTACCACAAACCCACAATCAAACCCAAGCCATATACTCATATAAAATCAATGCCTGTCAGAATAAAGCAGCGCACCTTTTGAGGATGTCCCGGTTGTCGTAGGTGAGGTAGCTGCGTCCGATGAACTGAGGAATCTCTATCGCCTCTGTAACAGCTGAGAGAGGGAGGGGGTGTGTTAGTGCACTTACTCAACACAACCACTAGATGGAACTCAAGGACTTTTCAGAAGAGTAAAAACGACATACTCAAATCACTGTTTTGTATTGTAATAGAAAATATCAGCAAACATGAATATGGGCTGAGAATTATTCACAGAATATGTATGAATTAACTTTTGCTGTTTTGGATGTTGTTCATCTCAGTATTCATTAACATCATCTTTGCAAGGAAAAGTATTTGTGAGAACTTTGCAGTACAGAGAGACTTACTGTTTAAGCAATAATTTCCACACTCTTTGCAGCAGAAAAAAAAAAGAAGGGGATAGATTTAGGACACGGCAACGTGCAACTCAGTTACATCCACAGCGTCAAATGCATTTACTGTGCCTCAGGACCGTTTGGGGTCCCCCAGCTCTCACCCTACTGACCGTGCCTGATCACAGAAAGCCCAAACTGTCCTGTGACTCAGGACTGGGACTCAGGACCGTTTGGGGCCCCGCAGGCTCACCCTTCTGGCAGTGCCTGATCACAGAAAGCCCAAACTGTCCTGTGACTCAGGACTGGGACTCAGGACCGTTTGGGGCCCCGCAGGCTCACCCTTCTGGCAGTGCCTGATCACAGAAAGCCCAAACTGTCCTGTGACTCAGGACCGTATGACTCAGGACCGTTTGGGGCCCCGCAGGCTCACCCTTCTGGCAGTGCCTGATCACAGAAAGCCCAAACTGTCCTGTGACTCAGGACTGTGACTCAGGACCGTTTGGGGCCCCGCAGGCTCACCCTTCTGGCAGTGCCTGATCACAGAAAGCCCAAACTGTCCTGTGACTCAGGACTGTGACTCAGGACCGTTTGGGGCCCCGCAGGCTCACCCTTCTGGCAGTGCCTGATCACAGAAAGCCCAAACTGTCCTGTGACTCAGGACTGGGACTCAGGACCGTTTGGGGCCCCGCAGGCTCACCCTTCTGGCAGTGCCTGATCACAGAAAGCCCAAACTGTCCTGTGACTCAGGACTGTGACTCAGGACCGTTTGGGGCCCCGCAGGCTCACCCTTCTGGCAGTGCCTGATCACAGAAAGCCCAAACTGTCCTGTGACTCAGGACTGGGACTCAGGACCGTTTGGGGCCCCGCAGGCTCACCCTTCTGGCAGTGCCTGATCACAGAAAGCCCAAACTGTCCTGTGACTCAGGACTGGGACTCAGGACCGTTTGGGGCCCCGCAGGCTCACCCTTCTGGCAGTGCCGGCCGTCGTAGCCCAGGGGACAGTCGCACTCGTACTCGTCCCATTTGGGCCGGCACGTCCCGCCGTTGGCGCACGGCTGGTCCACGCAGGGGTGCACGGCGTTCTCCAGATTCACCCCCTCGGCCGGGGCGGCGGTCAGCGGGATGGTGCGGTCGTTGAGGAGGACCTGGAGACGGACAGACGGACGGACGCTCATGAGAGGGCTGCTCTTTACAAACGTTCCTTTACTGTATCTTACAAGTTCGCATTTAATTAGCATTTTCCATTACCTTCTGAATGTTGCCGCTGAAGGGTCGCAGGACCCCGGCGCTGCTCTTGGTGATGTCATAATTAGGGACGCCGCCGATGTACAGTGGAGTGTTGCACTTGATCTGAGTGAACGCCCCCTGGTGGACATGAGGAGAGGCACACAAACCAGGAACATGACAGTAAATTACCAGTAATAACACCAGAGGGGTTCCCTAACCTTTTTAATCTCAAGGCCCCCTAAACCACTCGGGCTGAATTTCCCTCCTTTATAAAATGTGTAAAAATGAACTGAATATTCGCTCATAGGGCCATTTGACCGAGGCCCCGGTATGGGAGGCCCCTGCACAAAATGGCGGCCGTGACCGCACCTCGGCCATGCTCTCCACGGGCCTCTGGTTGTCCACCTGCAGGATGCCGTTCTTGGCGGTACGGGAGACGCGCAGCTCATGCCAGGCGCCAACGCTGACCGGCTCCTCGCTCCTTTACACACACACACACACACACACGCACAAACACACCCACACACACGCACGCACACACACGCACAGACACACACCAGGAAAACAGGGGAGGTCACCAACAGACCAAGACCAACCGACTGAGAAAGACCAGCGCTGAGAGACCTGAATCAAGCCCCACCAATCAGGACTGGGCTCCTGAGCAACTGCCTGATCAGCAGCAACAGCAAACATTCAACCGCTAAAAGCTACAAATTATTAAGGAATCAGATGGAAAGTGAGCGATGGCATATTTCAGCAGCTAGAGGGCGCAATTTACCCATTAATCAATCGGTCTACTCCATGCAGAAGTACCCTGTGAATAAATGCCGTTTCCTGTACAGTATCTGTGATTTTGTAGCACCGGTGCTGGCAGACAAATTGAGAATGACTTGGCGGGTCTTGGGTGGACGCGTGAGTTTAGCCAGCGGCGTACCGGATGAGGGCGGGGCCCGTGCCGCAGTCAAAGCGGAACTCCAGGCGCCCGGCCGCCAGCGCGATGGACAGGAAGTCGCGGCTGTCCGTGTCCTCGCTGTACAGCAGCGTGCCGTCGGGCGCGGCCGGCCGGAAGGTCACCTCAAACTCCATGAAGGAGAGGTACTGCCTGGAGGACTGCGGCCAGGGGGCGCTGGCGTACGACCGCAGCGTCTCGTTGAAGCTCGGCAGAGACAGCAGGAAGCCTGAGGAGGGTCAGAGGTCATTTAGCTCACCCACACTCAGAGGCGGTACCGCAACACTCAACGACCAATGAAAACGCAAGGAGAAGCGTTAACATTATGGAGGCGGAGTCTCAGTTTGGTGAAGTAAAGAGGAGATTAAATGTTAACATTGTGGAGGTGGAGTCTCAGTTTGGGCGCGACGTGGGCAGCCTGGTGAAGTAAAAGAGGAGCGACTCACTCTCCTGGCAGTGCGTGCCCCTGAAGCCAAGCGGGCACAAACAGATGTACCCGTCCGCCCGGTGGGGGAAGCACGTTCCTCCGTTGGCGCAGGTGACCCCCCCACAGACACTCCCGCTGCACTCTCCTGCCAGGTGAACACACAGGGGAACAGACTCAGGTGAAACAGGTGAAGCACACTCAGGTAAAACACAGGGACCAAGCACCCATTTAAAATGCTCAGCCTATTCTCAATGGCAGTAAAAAAATAAAACAAGCCAAAAACCATCAACATTCTTCTCCTGAGAAGAAAAAAAACTCAGATCCAGGGCAGAAGCAGAGCATTAACTGATAATGCATGTTATGCGGAGGATCCTGTTCAGTTCTGAACAAACATGAGAGAAATGTACAACAAAAAATCTGACCGAGTTTGCTCCTGTGTTTGTGCAGAAGAGTGGCAGCACTTTACAGAAAAGTTTTATAGATCTGATTTTTATTCATTTTTTTTTTTTTTACTGTAATGCAGTTGTGCAGATCAAACTTTCGAGCTTCCTGTATGTCCGTGACAGCAGTGGTTATGTCTAAGACGGTGCTGTGTGTGTGCATGTGTGTGTGTGCGTGTGTGTGAATGTGTGGGCATGTGCGCGTGTGTGCGAGCGTGTGTGTGTGTATGTGCGTGTGTGTGCGTGCGTACATGTCTGTGTGTGCAGGCAATTCACAGAGCAGAGGGGCAGTGCGTGAGAATTCTCCCAGCTCAGTCTCTTCACTGATCCAAGAATGTCTAACATGCTTCACTGATAAAGTCATATCATCCCAACGGCTGTAGGAACAAAATATTTCGAAAAACTCTGTTTTGTCCTGAACTGAATAGTTCTCGATATAAAACATGCTGATCACAGGATACTCTGTGTGATATTCTTTCATAGAAACCTCCTGTTGTGGAGGCAAGACCTGTGTTCACACACGCTAACTATTTATGTCCAATATATTTCATTCCTTTTTGAAATATTTAACTCAGTTCACGCATACTCACAAACATAGCCTTCATTCAGTTCCAGACCTGGTACTAATAATTATTTAGCCTAGATGCCAGTAAAATGCCTACTGGATATGAGTACTGGATATTTAAAAGAGGCACCTATTTCACCTGTATTCATTTTTCTTTAACATGACTGTATATTTTAGTTAATACTGTGTTTTTTTTATTTTGAGGAGAGTTTTTATATAGGGGAGTTTATATTTTGACAGCATCCTAAGAGTTAATGCATTTTAAGTACATATTCAACCCAAATCTGTTCAACATACCCTTCACACACCCACACACACACACAGACAGACAGACACACATGCCTGTTTTTCACTACACCTTTCTGTATGACACACATTCATACACAAACTTCAAATGCATCCCACACACCCAACACCCACACACACGTCATTCAGTACACCCAGCACGCCCAACCCCTTTAAAAAACACCCTGTGAACACACAACCGTTCGCCACATTATTACACACAAACATAATTGTTATGACTGTAAGTATACGCACAGTATGTGCGCCACTGTCCAATCAGAATTAATTACTTCTTAACGGATTAAATCATCTGTCTGGTTTGGCAGAAATCCTGCCGTATTCGCAGTGAAGCGGAGGCGTGGGGAGTGAATCTGAGTCTCCCGTACCAGCAGGACATATGGCGCACACAAGCGCGGTGCAGACCGCTGAGAGCGACCTTGCTTTGACCCCCGCAGTTTGGGAATCAGACATCTGCGTGGCGTCTTAAATTCAGCTCCCGCCGCCCCTCCCACAGCTCAGCGCCGCCCGCGAGCGGACCAGCGGCACATCTCCCTCAGCGAGGGGAGGACGAGGCGCTCAGAAACCCAAACGCCACAGCGACCGCACGACCAACAGCCGCCGGCGACATCCCCGCTCGGACGATCGATGATGCGTCTGCGTCATGACCCCGTTCAGTTCAGCAGGGGCTCCCTGCCACCCCCCCCGCCCACCCTGCCCCACCACACTCTCCCTGCTCTCCCCCCCGCCCACCCTGCCCCACCTGCCTGCCCCACCACACTCTCCCTGCCCTCCCCACATAGCCCTAGTCTTTCACTGAGATCCCACACAGTAAGCATTTTCTGTGTTACATCGACTCATACACAGTACATGTGGTCCCTAATGAGCTCAGTTAGAGCTGAAGTAACACCGGGCATTGCACTGTGCAGACGCACAATCTGGCACAGACTGAACTGACCTGTGGGAACGTACTAAAAGACAGACAGGTCAGCAGCGAGCGCAACCAAGGCTGACCACGCCCACTGTCGGCCACATCCACTCCCAGCCACGCCCACCACAGGCCACGCCCACCCATGCCACGCCCCTGTCGGCCACACCCACTCCCAGCCACGCCCACCACATGCCACGCCCACCCCAGCCACACACACCCCCTGCCACGCCCCTGTCGGCCACGCCCACGCCCGGCCACGCCCGGCGTACTCACCGATGTCGGCCCCGCTGAGGGCGTGGCCCCGGGGCCAGGGCCTCATGTCCACGCCCTTGCCGTTGACGCTGACGGTCTGCACGCAGCCATGGAAACCGCGGTTGGTCCCCGCGGCCCGCGCCAGCCAGTACACGCTGGGGGCACCCCCGATGTAGAACGGCGTGCGGAACGTGATCTTGGTGTACTGACCCTGCGTTTAACAACCAATAAGAGTGCACAGGTAAGGTATGACATCACATCACAGTGAAGGGGAACGTGATCTTGGTGTACCGACCCTGCGTTGGACAGGGACCCACAGGTGTCCAGAAAGTCACATAATAAAGTCCACATAATAATGATTTAAACAGAGTGCCGAACTGCGTGGCGCACACAAGCTTCCCTTACCTGTGAGCGTCCAGACACAGGTGTGTCGTTATCGAGCCTCAGCCACCCGCTCGTCCCGTCCCTGTACACCGTGACGATGTGCCACTGACCCAGCACCACCCGGCTGTCACTCACGATCTGCGCCGCCCCTGTGCCACAGTTAAACCTGCACCGGTCAAAGGTCAAAGGTCAGAGGTCACTGCTATTGTTAGCTTTCAGCAGGTTTACAATTCCAAGCAGTTAGATGCCCTTAGCACCGGGCACACGTTTTTAACCCAACAACCCACCGAGCAGCAGGTACACATTTTTAACCCAACAGAGTCCACAGCGCTCACCTGAAGTGCAGCTTGCGGCGAATGAGGGCCAGGGAGGTGTAGTCCCCGCGGGCGTGCTCGTTCTCCCCGCAGTACAGCAGCAGCCCGTCCTCCGCCTCCGTCTGACAGACACACAGACACACAGACAGACAGACACACAGACACACAGACAGAGACAGACATCCTTCCCATCAGCACCCAAACCAGTGGTAACCAACCCTGCTCCTAAAGATCAACCACCCTGCAGGTTTTCAAACTAACATAGAACACCTCATTCAACGAATCAAGATCTTATTGAGCTGCTATTCAGTGGTGTTATTTGTGTCAAATTAGGGTTGAAATGAAAACCTGGTACAGATTAATTGCCAGGTGAAAGCCATATTACTCCTTCCCTTCAAGACTGAAACCCCTACTTTCCTACTCTGAGGAGGATTACAGACTATAGCAGAGTGACACCTGGCCACCATTTTTAGTAGCAAATAGCCCTCGCATCTCACCTTGAACTCGAGGGTGATCTGAAAAGTCTGGTAGGAATTCTTCAGGGGTTCAAAGGTCATGTGGGAGTAGCCGTAGAACTGAGGATACTGCACTGCCACGCCTGGGTGAGGGGTGGATCACAGATAAAAATAAGACCGAGTTATTCTACTGCTTAACAGAAGCAGAATTAAACAGGGGTCTCTTCAGAGGGATACTGAAAGTCTTTGTCATGTGAGATGCATGTTGGTGCAATTCTGACATGGGGAGGATTAAGACTCTGGGGGTCTTGCTCAACAAACAAAGTCAAAAAAGTCATGAAGTATGTTGAGAATACAGAGAGAGAGTCAGCTCTCCTTTTTTCTCTCTCCCTTCCAGTCAGCTCTCCTTTTTTCCCCATCAGCCCCCCCCGCCCCACCCTCCCCTCATCAGTCTCCATCCACTCCCCCCCCCCCCCCCCCGGTAGTTCTCCCATCTGCGGGAGGGACACAGCGCTGGAGGGAAGGTTACTGTGACTGCCGTTACTGAATGCTCCCGTGGGCATGAGAAGGGACGGCCGAACCGTCCCCCCCCCAGCCTCACGGTATCAATCTGCGCCCCCACTGCACCCCCCCAACCCCCCCCCAGCCTCACGGTATCAATCTGCAGTCTGTACAGTTTAGTGCTGCAGCGAGGAGGCTGTGGGCACCCAGGACAGGGAGAAGCTCTACACCTGCATCTGCAGCAGCAGAACCTGCACCTGCACTAGAACCTGCACCAACAGCAGCACCAGCACCTGCACCTGCACCAGAACCTGCACCAGCACCTGCACCAACAGCAGCACCAGCACCTGCACCTGCACCTGCACCAGAACCTGCACCAGCACCTGCACCAACAGCAGCACCAGCACCTGCACCTGCACCTGCACCAGAACCTGCACCAACAGCAGCACCTGTACCTGCACCTGCACCAGCACCTGCACCAACAGCAGCACCTGTACCTGCACCTGCACCAGCAGCAGCACAGCAATCCTTCAGCGACCTCAACACCTCCAGCACGGGACACAATTTGACCCAAGCATTCAACAGCGCATGCATGACATGAAGGTACATGAAGGTGCCAGGAACTGAAATCTAATGTCTAGTAAATTTACGTGCATGTTAAAATACATGTCATATCCTCCTATTCGGGAACATCTATTGCTTTGAAAATGATAGAAAATGGCTGCAGAGGAAAATTTAGACATAAAAGGAGGTTCTCGTATTTGACGGAGGTCAAGAGTGACCCAAGTTTTTCCAGAATGTTTGGTGGCTGAATCATTGTGACTATAAATGACTAAATTATTGGATGTTTTTGTAAGCGGGGGGTGTACACAGACATGCCTGTATCTGTCCTACCGTTGTGTATAAGCGCAGTTGGAGGAGAGGGAAAGCACAGTAAATCACATTAGCGGGGTCGTGGAGAGGAGACCTTGAGCACAACAAAAAGGGGGGAACAGAGCCTGGCGAGAACGACAGGAAAAACAGGAGGAGAAAACCTCCAGGGAAATAAAGGAGGGAAGAGGGAATTCCATCACTCACCCCATCTCAGAGGGGGAGAGGGAAGGAGAAAGGGATGATATAAAGGGAGGAGAAGAAAGGCAAATGTCGAGGACTGTCCTTCAGCGAACAGATCAAAACTGAGGAGTCCTGTAGGCCGCGTAGGGAAATGGGAGCTTCAGTCTGTGGGGGACCTTCACTTCAGCAATGGCGGATAATGCTGTGATTAGGAAGAATTAACAAAGTTTCCCAGCGGTGGTGAAATTGGAAAGGCTAATAAACCAAGGAAATATCATCGGAGATAATTACCGCTTGGAATAAGACGGCCTTGTGAGAAATTTTCAGGTCCATTGAGCATCTTTTGGTGAAATTAAATTTTCCAGATGCGACAGGAATAGGTTTTTATCGAGCCACGGCCACCGTGATCACCATGACCGTCGGTGAAACGAAGCCGCTCTGCTATTCTAAGAAATTATGACGTACAAAAGAGACATAATTAGCATTAGCGTTATTGTTAAGTTCAAAACGTTCTTTCCGGAGCAATCAGCCCACTCAAGCTGGTACAAATCCGTCATCACATTAAGATTATTTTAAAATGACTGCACATAACTTTTGAGGACTCCTTCCTGATTGTATTTCTTAACCAGTTTTCGTCCCGATTCTAATAAACCTTTTGATCGATGAGATGAGGACGATCCTGGCTAACTGAAACCCCCCCATCCTGAATCAAATACGCCCTGACTGCAGATCTGCAGCTCGTAGTCAGCACCGGCAAAGAAACAGGACCACAGCGGGGACACACATCACTACAGGGATACGCTACCTGGCAGCCCTCCAACTTTTATTTGCACCATCACGTATCATCATATCTTTTTTATACTTTATTCATAACAGATTTCTGAAAATCAAATATCTTTCTCCGCTCTTAACTAAATCCGGGGGGTCACAAAATATTCTCCGAGCTGAGATGGGGAGAAAGAGCTGGAGCAGGCCATGGCTTTAATTATGGATAGTCTCTCCTGTACCACACACACAAAATGGATTCTGTTCTGGCCACCGGCCACCAGACAGCAAACAATTTTCTGATTCCATGAGCATTCCGGGAAAGTTAGGGCAAAAGTTCCAGCCGGTACATTTGGATTGTATTAGGGTCAGGGTTTAGGATATATATATATAAAAAAAGAATCTAAATTGAGTATGACCATCTGCGGAAATCCTTTCAGGACTTTTATGTAAGAACCTGCCATTACTGAAACTGAAATTCTGAACCTCTGCAGTAGATTCAGTTATTTACACTGACACATTGAAGACATTTTCATGGCTAAACGACAACCATGAGGAGTAACTGACTTGGGGAACATTTTTCAAATATACAGCATAAGATTGTTTTAGAAACGTATGTCAGCACACAATCAAAGGGAATCAAACCAGTAATATGCCCCAAATTTCCAAATTTTCTTGAAATGTTATTGGCTGGAACGGGAGGTGGGTTTTGACCCTCTTACCCTCAGGGCAGGTGACCCCCCCCCCCCACCCGGCCCAGGCTGCAGTGGCATGACCTCCTTACCCTCAGAGCAGGTGACCCCCCCGGGCCCAGGCTGCAGTGGCATGACCTCCTTACCCTCAGAGCAGGTGACCCCCCCCCGGCCCAGGCTGCAGTGGCACCGCGACCCGCCGCTGTCGTAGTCGTTGATGCAGAAGCTGTCGGGGGGGCACACCGTGTCCTCGCAGGGCAGGTCGTAGAAGCGGGGGACGGGCCCCTTCCATTGGGTGACGGGTCTGGAGGGGGCGGGGACTAGCGCGAGAGGCGGAGGCGTGGCTGTGGAGGGGGCGGGGCCAAAGGTGGCAGCGGAGGCCTCTGTGGTGGCGGTGGGCGTGGCGGGGTTAAAGGTCAGACTGTAGGCCATGGTGGTGGAGTAGAAGGCCTCGGGGGTGGGTGTGGTGGGTGTAGGCTCAGCAGCGGTGGTGGGGGTGGGGGTGGGGGCAGGGGTGGTGGTGGGGGCAGGGGCAGAGGTGGTGGCGTTGGTCGGGGCAGCAGTGGCGGTCGTGTTGGGGGCAGCGGTGGTTCTCCTGTAGATCACGTTTCCTGTCCCCGTCTGGGAGCGCAGCTGGGACTTCCTGTCGTCCGTGACGGCGGGAAACGGGCTGAGCTGAAAGGCGAGCGGACGCAGGGAGGTGAGCGGCGACGCGCGGGAATCGAGCGAGCTCTTCCTCACGGCCGCGCGTCGCGGGTCACCCACCTCCTCGATGTAGACGTCGTAGTCCGAGTCGTCTGCGTCGAAGCCGTCCTCGTCGTAGCCCTGCGACTCCGTGATGTAGCCTCGGCTGTACCCGCTGCCCACCTCCTCTGCAACTGCGCAGACGACAGAACAGGGGAGCGGGGCGCGGCCTCATTTAGACATGCTCCATACGGCCATTTCACATAACGCTGTTCTGTCATTCATTTTAAATAAAAAACACGCCTTCAGAAAGACTCTTGCATTCACCTTTCTTGCATTCTCAGAAGCTAAAACATCACAGATGGTAAGTTAATATGACTTTGTGCTATATGCGTTGATTACAGAGAACCTGAGCTGTTCACCAAGAACGGCACGGATCCAAGATGGATACACGACACAAACTGTGAGTTCAGTCAGCGTAAAACACGAGTAAATCAGAACTGAGACGCAGTTCTCTCGCGGGTTGATGAAGATGAGGGTGAAGAGCAGTTATTACAGGTGAACTGAGGAACGGCACATGCGCCCAATAGGAGCTGGTGACAATGCATGGGATGAGGTGATTGGTGGTCTCCATGGCGATGAAACATGGGGGGTGGAGCCCAACCCAAACCCCAGGCATACCTGTCACTCTGTACCCGTGCCGATTCACCAGGTATCGGAAACTGCGCTGTGGGTACAGGACTGCGCGAGGGGGCGGAGACAAGGAAGAACACACCTGTCAATCAATTGAGGGGAGGGACCAACAGTCCCATTGCACAGCAGAGCTTGAAAAATATTTTGTTTGGAAAGGCAATTCTCAGGTAAACCCAAATAAATTATTTCACTGTAAAATGCACAAAATGCACCCGGTAGCTCTCAAAACAATCTTTCGCTGTAAAAATGCGTCCAGTACATAGTTTTCTCTCAGAGTGAAAGGCTGAACATTGGTCATTTCATGGTGCATGTTTTGGCAGAGCAACGACACGCTCTGATTGGCTAGATAAATGACACTGGGAGTAAAACTTCACGCATCGCAGAGCGCCTGTCTCTGAAAGCTGGTCATGGAAGCAGCACCCAAACGCGCAAAAACAGAGTCCTGAATTTGAGCCATTAATCTATCTAATCTATAATCTCTCTATGGCGGGGGGGGGGGGGGGGGGCGCAATTTCAGTCCTGGAGGGCCAGCATATGTGCAGGTTTTTGTTTCCACCAGTTACCCAGGCCAAATGAGCTAACTGGCTGTGTGCATCAACACCGGTTATGTTCACCGGTAGATTAGACCACAGACACTAAAACGTTTCATAGTCTGCAGCCCCCTCATTATGAAATGCAGCTAAAATGTCAGATGGCATAAACGGCCAGGGCTAATTAGGTAATTAAGCTCAGAAGCTTGGGAATGAAACCCAGAAGCAGACACCGGCCCTCAGTGCCCACCTCTGCTCTACACTGTGCCATGTTAAGAGACAGGTGCCTAAGCTGGCACAGGGTGCGTGTTAAGAGACAGGTGCCTAAGCTGGCACAGGGTGCGTGTTAAGAGACAGGTGCCTAAGCTGGCACAGGGTGCCCACCTCTGCTCTACACTGTGCCATGTTAAGAGACAGGTGCCTAAGCTGGCACACGGTGCGTGTTAAGAGACAGGTGCCTAAGCTGGCACAGGGTGCCCACCTCTGCTCTACACTGTGCCATGTTAAGAGACAGGTGCCTAAGCTGGCACAGGGTGCGTGTTAAGAGACAGGTGCCTAAGCTGGCACAGGGTGCCCACCTCTGCTCTACGCTGTGCCATGTTAAGAGACAGGTGCCTAAGCTGGCACAGGGTGCCCACCTCTGCTCTACGCTGCACCATGGTAAGAGACAGGTGCCTAAGCTGGCACACGGTGCAGTGCGTGTGAGCGCGTTTCCGTGTTTATGAGATCACGCCTGTGTTTGCAAGCGCGGTGGCCTCGATCGGGACAGAGGTCACACGACTCTCGCCCCCAATCACCCCCCCCCCCCCTCACTGCGGGGGGTCCGGCCTGCTCTTAATCCTGTCTGAGGCGGACAGAGGGAGTAACCCGATTTCATCCAGTGGAGGATGGGGGGGGGGGTGAGTGGGGGAGGGGTCTGGGGGCGGGGCCGTGTGACGCAGGGGCTGGCCTCTCTGTCCAAACCACCAGGGTTTAAGATGCTTAATTCAATTAGCCCGGGTTAACCCCCTGACAGCCAGGCTGCGTGCGAGGGCTTGTGCCCCCCCCTCCCTTAACCCCCCCCATGGTCCTGCACACACCTCCCACCGCACCCAACCCGCCCAGTGCTCTCTCCTGCCTGCACCGATCGGATCCCGCGAAGGTTTGGGAGCGCAACAGAAATACCGGGCCGCAGTGGCGCTCGGGTGCGAGACAGTACTGCCACAGATACGACACACCACCTAAAGACCTGGGAGAGTAACCCAGAGGATACACAGCCATACCCTAAGGGTGACACACTTACCCACTGCTTCAGTACACACCCAGCTTCAGCAGAGGATAATGCGTAAGAGTGTACATTACGTAAGTCGCCCAGGACAAGGGCATCGGCTAAGCAGACGTTTGACATAAACCGCTTCTTCGTCCCACATTAAAATCCCAGTGACTTTATGGCCAGGGGATTTCAACTCTGAGAGCATCAAAGCCTTAAGCATCACTATAAGTGAAATGTCATCGCTAGGGTTTAGAAATGCCTCCTGACCATAGTCTTCTGCATGTATACAGATTGCAAAGAATGAGTGTAAAATGCATCACACGTTACCACTTAACTGCCTCCACAAATGTGCACATTTCTATTAATGATGCAGTTGATGAGGTAGCAAATTATCGTATTTCTAATATTAGAGCACTTATGTCATCTCTCTGGGGAATTTTCGAGACAGCGAAGAGATGATTCAGAATTTAAACTCTAATAAGAAGTGGGAATGAAATGCTTCATCACGAAAGGCAATAGGACGTGACTGAAAACTCTACCCTGATTGGCAGCTCGATGCGCTCGTCTTTTTCTCTCCACCAATAGGAGCGGGCCTGTTTTCTCTGGAGGGAGCTCTGAGGCAGAGGATTCATTAATCTGTCCTGCTAGGAGAAGTGTTTAAGCCAATTACACCATGCGGGGCTTGGAGCAAATAGGCAGGCTAATTTCAAGCAACATATATTTCAAATGAGAGACCGAGAATACGGGTGGTCCTGTGCACTAACTTGTAATGATAGGATAAGGTACTGTACTGTATTCTACTGTAGACTGAGGCGCATTTGTCTTTCAGTCACCCAAGTGCATTGTGGGTATCATTTACTGAATAGCCTGAATTGAGGATATTCAGTAAGTGATTTGCAAAATGATTGTTGAAAAGGACAGAAACCCTAGGCTAATCAGAGACTGAGAGACATCAAAGCATCCTACAGGGTTTATGTTCACACGCTTTTATGAGAAAACTAAACTGGCCATAAACAGGCGGAACTGGGCAATCTAGTCAGAGCACAGATTAGCCCCAGAGCTGCTGTAGTCACAGAACCTTTAACCTAAATAAGCTCATCAAAACTGAAACACATGCCCACGCAGGCACACGTGCCCAACCACACACACACACACACACACGTACGCACACACACGCACGCACGCACACACACACACACACACACACACACACACGTACGCACACACACGCACGCACACACTCACCCGCACACACACACACGCACACACACTCACCCGCACACACACACACCCGCACACACACACACCCGCACACACATATACCCACACGCGCACACACACACACACACACACACTCTCCCCATGTCCAGCAGGGAAAAGAAACAGCACGAAACACTGGGCGCTGGGTCATTTCTGTAGAAGCGTGTCCCGGGTGGGACGCGCGGGCCGCTGACTCACCCAGGGTGCGGGCCGGGCGGTTGATGGCGCTGGGCGGGCTCACGCCGTGGGTGTTCACGGCCCGAACCACGAACTGGTACTCCGTGTCCGGGTTCAGGCCTTTCAGCACCATGGAGCTGGCTTCCACCGGCTCCCGGATGTACGTCCACTCTGTGTCCAGCTCGGGCCTGAGGAGCGGGGTTCCAGGGATTTAGACTTCTGGAACATTCCAGAATACCCAGGCTGGTCTCTCCAGAGAGCACTGTCAGACAGTGGTGTGATATACAATCTCAAGAAGTTAAAAAAAAAAAAACCTTTGGTAACCCGTGTTTATAAACTGTAGAATGCAGTTGTTTGATGGTGTCAGGCTTTATTGCAGTGGAAAAGCTGTCGCTAACCTTTATGAATAACCCCCCCCCCCCCCCCCCCCTTAGCCCAAAGCGCAGTTTAAAATATATTTGTCACCTTTTAACTTAAAAAGCATCAACAGGACAACATGAGCAATGTGCTGAGAATCCACAACCACCGAGCTAGATCTCAGCGCTGCTGCATATTTAATGGACAGAACTGGTTATGAATCAGAACGCGGGGTCTGTACACGACCCAGCCGTTCGGCATGAGAACCCGGTGCTCCGCAAGGTCACCCCCCCCCCCACCCACCCCCACCCCCTGGAAGCAGGAGACCCGGAGGGCACCAGGGGAGAGGGAAAGACAGCGGGGTCGATGAAGGATGTGTGCCAAGGCGGGCAGGGGGGAGGGATGGGGCACCGCCCAGCAAGCAGAGTTTAGAAATCACCTGAGATGCTCCGATCCAATATGAGGGGGTGGGGGGGGGGGGGGGCGAAGAGTGTTTCCCTCGCTCTCAAACACTCTTCCTCTCTCTCCCTCTCTTTCTCTGCCTCTCCCACTCCCTCCAGCTCTCTCTCTCTCTCTCTCTCTTTCTCCCCCTCCTTCTCCCTCTTGTTCCCAGTTAAAGTAAACTGTTAAGTAAACACCGGAGCTTCAGTGTAATCCATCAAACCCACTCAGTCTGGACGTGTGCTCCGGCACGTTCAGCTTCACCCTTCGGTTCTGCCTGCAGCGTATGACATCACTGCTCCTTCCCGCGCATGGCCTGCCAGCCACGTACCGCACAGCGCACCGCCACAAACACGGCATCCGTGTCCAGGGTCACGCCAGCGTCCGACACGCGTGAGGAAGAGGAAGGCCAGGGTCCGCAGAGGTCTGGCTGCAGTCCAGAGTGCGTCTCAATGCCACAGCTGACTGCTTACTGAGGAGCTGGCTGCACTCAGGGAAGTTAAGGGCATGGGGTTCAGAGGTAAAGGGTCAGAGGTCAAGGGTCAGAGGTCTGGCTGCAGTCGAGAGTGCGTCTCAATGCCACAGCTGACTGCTTACTGAGGAGCTGGCTGCACTCAGGGAAGTTAAGGGCATGGGGTTCAGAGGTCAAGGGTCAGAGGTCTGGCTGCAGTCAAGAGTGCAATGCAATGTCACAGCTGACTGTTTACTGAGGAACTGGCTGCACTAAAGGAAGTTACAGGAATAGGGTTCAGAGGTAAAGGGTCAGAGGTCAACGGTCAGGCTATCTTGGCTGTAGGCCCGTGAGTGCCAGACATCACACACACTCAATTCAATTTAAAATCTTTACCACTGAGCCCATAATTGGCACACATGGGTTTTCTGCACTGAACACAAGGGCAATTTCACAATGATTTACATTTAGCAGGTCACGATTAATGAGACAACAAAGCAGATGTCTGCATTCACGAGGTCCAATAACCCAGTTTGCAAATGCAGAATTCACATTACATACCAGGATTCAAAGAGGACCAGTAATATAAAATATCTCTTTTATACGCTTCCAAATTCTGGCCCCTCCCCTCTCTCTCTCTAGATCATTCTATGCAAGGCAGTCAGATGTCCCACAATGCAACACATTGTCTCTTCAGCTCTGGACCCCTTATCTGTGTCGCCCAATTCAATCCTTTTATTCCCTTTTCAGCGTGTGATAACCCAGGCCATGAGACCCTCGCACGTCCCCTACGACACACATAATGGCCCGCATTCTCTATCGCGAGGGGTCAAAGGTCGGCCGGGCTCGGGGACAGGACGCGTGTGGTCTCCCACAATGCCACGCTGCATTTCTGCCTTTTCAACTCCACTCTATAGCTGGCAGCACTTAAGACAAGTTTCTGTTGGGATGGCTAAAAAAAAAAATTATAAAAATTCTGAATATCAGATTGCGGTCAGGCAAACATTCCCACTGCATTGTTCTGTAAATGCTTCAGCTCCCTCTGGTCTGCGTCAAGGCTTCAACAAAGACTGACAGCAGGTGCCCTCTGACTGGCAAACGGGTACAACCCAGTGCCCCAGCCCAATAAGCAGGCCTGTAGCCGAACAGCGCTACAGAATGCCACCGTGACACAGAAACTGGTTACCATGGTTTTACTACTGCCCTGACATTATCAGAGACCTGGATCACAGGAAGCGCCTTTGCCATGGGGGGTGTAGAAGCGTTCTGCACTCAGAGCATAACCGTCTAACGGTTCACGGTGCTCAAAAGCAGATGTGGCGCTCATTCCTAAAGTGACAGATGTGCAATGCTAACACACAGACCACACACTGTACTGCGCGCACACACACACACACACACACACACACACACACACACACACACACACACACACGGCTTTAATCCAGGAAAAAGACCTTCGCGCTTTATCCCAGATAGCTCACGGCAAGGGCTTGATCCCTGATGGAGGAACACTCAGAGTGGTGAAACTAAGTTGATTTCCATCTCCGTTTTCCACATTCACACTGCAGAGAGATTGAAAGGGTCTGTTTCCCTAAACACTCTGATGCAAAAAAAAAAAAAAAAAAAATCTGCCATCCAAAGTGACTAATCCCTTCAGGACACATCCTGTCAAGTTTACGCTGAGTTTAGTGTTGACTCACATTAGAACAATTTTTTCCTTTGAGCCTAAGCTACAGCCAGTGATTCATTTGTTCACTGGCCGTCTATTCAGAGCGCATCCAACGTCACGCCAATGCAGCACAATAATAACAAACGAAATGACATCGTCATTTCACCTGGTCCATGTCTCAGGACTGCGTTGTTCATGCCAGCGTAAGGGATTATATGTTGTGAGCTGTGAATCTTTGGCTTCTCACACGCGCCGCGCTTGGGGAACAATGCCCTTTCTCTCGCAGACTAACAGCGACTCCACAGAGCTTCTCAGCTTTCCCAGATACCCCGGCGGGACTGCTCTGTCTCCGCTCGTCTGCCCCGGGGCAGGGGGGGGGGGGGGGGGAGAGGCATGCGTTTCCAATTACCCCCTCCTCCTCCGCTGGTCTGAACTTCCTGTCGTCCGTGGCGTTCCCCGGCGCTCGCCACACGCAAACCAATCGGCTCCGTGTTTACATCCGCGGGACCGAGCCCTTCTGGGGTCGTCCCCCGGCCTCTTCCTGTTGGTCTGCGCGCCGCCCCTGTCCCTCCCGCTCTGTACACAGAGAGCCACGCCGGCGGGCCGAGCGGAGGCTTTGATGGCTTTTATTTTTTGTTTTTTGTTTTGTTTTGTTGTTTTTTTTAAGAAGAACTGTTCCCGGGTTAGTTGGCTGTGGGTACGACCATCCAGGGAGAGACACAGTCATCGGACACAGTGCACGTCAAGCTTTCTGATTGGCTCAAAGGCTTTGCATAAACAGTAGGCCTGTTTATTATGACATCATAATTATGAGGTATTATATATAAGGAGGTATTCGGTGTTTGTGATGATGAACAGTTCACTAGACGAGGGGTGGGGAGCAGTGCTGCTGGAGGACAATATCTTTTTCTGCCCACATTTCTCCCCCCCCCCCCCCCCCAGTTAATTACACAGCATGCAAACAACATCACCAGCACATCTGTGGATTGGACCACAGCAAAGCACTTCATACAGGGACATGAGAACGGCCTTCGCCTGTCACTCACGAGTCAAAGAGGCATCGCGTGGGCACTGACTCCGATCCTGTGAGTCTGTGCTGCCATCGTTAGTAAGGAACACAGAGTTTACGTTCGCTTCTACTCTCAGATGGCGGGCACCTGGTGGTGCAGACTTGGATAACGCCCAGGTCATGTGACCGTTTCCCATCAGCCTGTGCGGCAGCGGCCTCTGCCTTCGGGCTCTCCGCCACGTGACTGGGTTTGAGCCCAGACACATGTTCTCACTTCGGTCTCTCTTGTTTTTCCTGATTTAGTTTTCCTCAGTTGTTGTTATGACTGTAATCAAACCCTCCAGCTGAGGTTTTCTGCCCATAAAACCAGCTGTATAAACAGACCACTGCAACACAATGGCTGAAAATGAGCACGTACACAAAAGAGAGAGGGGAAAGACAGCTTTAGCCAGAGCCGGATGCCTTGCCCTGTACATTTATTCATCACATGGGTGTCTACCATGGGGTCAAATGTCACAGCCGATGTATAGTTTTGTGATGTCATACATGACAAACGAGCGGCTGCTTGTGAGTCTCTCAAAATCATCCCACCATAGAGACTCATGGCTCCTGTAGAGTACAGACTCACCATAGAGACTCATGGCTCCTGTAGAATAAGACTCACCATAGAGACTCATGGACTCTCACCTGATATAGGCCACCAGGAAGTGCAGGACCGGTGAACTTCCCTCACTTTCGCCCTGTTGCCATGACAACGCAAGCTCTGTGTCCGACACCACTTTGACCCCTGGTTGGGTGGGGGGAGATGGGGGCATGCACTTATCTGTGCAGGGGAGGGACAGAAGAAAGATTAGAGCCTCCATTTGCATCTACATCAAATCTGACTCACTCAATCTGACTCATATCACAACAATACCAGTCAAAGCACGGTCATTCTGTGAAATTTTTCTGAAAAATATCAAAATACGTCAACATCCTGGGGTTTTAATTGCTATTTATAATACATGCCTTCTCCCTTTTTTGGGAGTGATATTTCAGTTTCTGTACATACTACCTCATCAAAAGAAAAGCACCTTTTTTAAGCAGATTTTTTTCCATTCCCATTTGAATCTCACAATTGCTCATTTCGAACAGCTGCAACAGGTCCCTCTGACAGTACGTGTTCATAAAAATCCACCACATAAAAATGTCACTCTTTTTTTTTTGTATAATTCAAAAATCCTTTGCTAATAGAGATAATGCAGGGACCTGACTGTGATGCAGTGACCGTGATGAGAGAGCGTTAGCGTTAGCGTCAGAGCGCAGGGCTATCATTAGCATTGTGCCGAGCGCTCCCTGCGCCAGCCAGGTCTGAGCCGCGCGGATACACACTGTACCCTCCGGACCCCCTCATTCAGACCGCTCTCACCAGTCATTACAATCTATCCATCGCTCCCTTTTCACCAAAAAATCAGACAACAAACTCAGAGGTTAATTTCACGGCTCGATGTGGACCAGGGCTCAGGGACACTGTGGTGTAGCAGGTGGCCTTTTAGTGCCTGCGGAATGAGACGGGGGGGTTCGGCCCGGTCCGGGGGGGGGGGATGGGGTTGACAGAAAAGGGGACAGGAAGTGAGCCGACTCACCCAGCGACGCGGTGCGGATGTCTCGGGGCATGCTGGGTCGTCCCTCACCGGCCCAACCGTACGCGCCCACACTGACGCGGTACAGCGTACCCACTCTCAGACCCCCAACCTCCACGTCCTGTCAGCCAATCACAGCACAGCCAGCCATAAACAGCCAATCACAACACGGCCACCCGGAAACAGCCAATCACAACACAGCCACCCGGAAACAGCCAATCACAATACAGCCAGCCAGAAACACCCAATCACAACACGCCACAAACACCAACAGCTGGCATTAATAACATCGGCGTAGTTTTCAGGACTTTTTTTTTGGTTTTGTTTCGTTTTTTTCCATTTAGGTGATTTTCACTTCCTGACTGCTCTTTAATACTCTTCCTGTCATAAATATCAGTGAAAAGTTCACTGTCGCGGTTAGAGTGAAAATGAACTGTGGTGATAACAGAGTACCGCCAAAAAACAAACAAGCACTGAGGAAGGAAAGGCCACTTACAAAGCTTGCCTGTCCATCAAACTGTCCCTGGGAGCAAACAAGAGAAAACAACGTGTGTTAGTGCTTTATACAGGCTTCTAGAACACCAATAAATAACCTCCACAAAATATATACGGCACATGAACTGCCGAAAATCTGATTTGTAACTCTGTTGATACATGCGGCTGACGATGATATTTTAACAATCCATAACAGGCCATATTTCCACTGCATGAACACAAAATATGTATTTCTAACTTAAGGTGAAACTCTGTTAAAGAACAGGGGAAGGCAATTTTTTGTGAAACTGACAAAGTGAAACATAACTACGTAAACAACTGCATAAACAGCGAGGTTTACATCATCCTTCATGCATTGTTAAGGCCTCAGAACAGAGTCTACATACTTCATGAAAACAAATCAGCCTTTCAGGGTAATTCTCCATCAAATGTACAGCAGCAACCAACCCTGTTTCTGCATCCTGTAGGTTTTCATTTCAACCCTAATTTGGCACACCTGACTATGCTAATGAGCAGTTCAACAGCTCAACTAATTAGCTCTTGAATGAGGACTGCTTTGTTCGGGTTGTACTGAAAACCTACAGGATGGTTGATCTCCAGGAACAGGGCTGGGCAGCCCTGCTCTAGCTGTTGAATGAGGTGTGCTTTGTTAGGGTTGGAGTGAATCTGCAAAAACAAGGTTGGCCACCACTGATCTAACTTGATGGACAGTGCACATAGGCCTTCTGAAGACTTAGTAAGGAACAGGGAGCTCACAGTGGTGAGGCTTTCCAGGCTGAGAGGGACCTCCAAGGTGACTGGCGAGCTTGCGGGCCGACCGCTCCTCACCTCCGTGTAGAACACCTGTATGCAGTACAGACACACACACGCACTGTCATCTGCCATCAATCACAGAAGGGCCAATCACTGTCGTCCATCCCCGATCTCCACCCAGTCACAGCTCTCTCAGTGAGACACAAACCCCGCCCCTCCTTTCAAACCGCCACCAGTCAGAAGAGGTAGTGGTCTCGTACCTTGTAGGCCCCGTCTTGTTCTGAAATGTTTTTAACCTTTCTCAGGTGCAACCTTTCAGTCTCCCCTTCTCTAAATTCACCTGTTGTGCTACCTGTATGTGTGTGGACTGTATTTTATGATTAACACACTGTACAAAGACAAAGGGGACACTTTCTCCCCAAGCTGATTAGTACTAAAGTAGCGCTCTGAAAAAAAGATTTTACATCCTGTCCAGAATCCTCCAACGGCTTGATTAGCACTGCAGAAGATAAGATGGTGAGTCACATGATTGTCATAATGTTCAGCTCATCTGGAAGGCACAGACTAATAATAGCACAGGACTGATTTTACTAAGATACACCAAAGTCTTCACCTGACCTCTTGTCTGGATGAAATGAGCCTAAATGAATATAATGGGAGCCAAAAAGGAAATGCAAATAGAGATGCAGTCACAGTTAACTTCTGTAGAGGTGGGGGGGGGGGGAGACAGGAGGAGACAGAATGGATTTGCTTTGGAGGGACCAGATTAAGCCATTCCACAGTTTTTGATACACATTTCACATGCCTCTTCTCATTTAAATTGACAGAATATTACTATTGCTATACCTCTCGCTGCAAAGTTAATAAATTTAAATTGTTAATAAACTATACTTAGGACAGTACAGATGCTCACAGTTTGGAACGGTACGGAAAATTACATCGGTACATCATAACATCGGAACTGGAACCAACGTAATGGTTAAATAAATGGTTGTTTCTGTCAGGATAAATGAGCACCTAAGTTGATTTGTGCCAGCCCTCTAATCTTCTTAACGGTAACATATGGTCTACACAGGGAAACATAATGTGGAACTGATTAATATTAAACCCCTCTTCAGAGCAAAACATGACCTCCGCAAACAAACGATTAGGCGGCGAGCTTCGTCCCGCTCCACAGACCATATGCACCCAACAAGCCGCGACTGACCAATCAGGGCGGGATTCATTAAAAGCCCAGGGTACGAAGACACGCCAAACTTACGACTTCCTTCCTTTCTACGATTAGAAACGCACTCCTGGAAGCTGAGTAAACCCACGGACCGCATCTCGCTAATGTCATGAAATGGACTGCATTTATATAGCGCTTTTATCCAAAGCGCTTTACGACTGATGCAAAGGCACATCAGTGCAATAGATTTCACACGTTGCTTAACCCTCCACTTTAACACTTAACCCTCCACTTTAACGCTTAACCCTCCACTTTAACAGACACATGAAGCTCAGAAGCGAAGCTAAAGCTGCTGCTTTTAAAAGATCCACCCACACAAACGTGGGAGAGATCGAGAGGTCTATAACGAGGAGGATTACTCCGCTTTTTTTTTTTACTTTTTTCCTGTCGCGGTTCTGCAAATTCATGGTGAATTATAGTCGGACCAAAACTGAAATCAGTCACCGTTTCTGCAGCTCTCAAACCCCTTGCCTTCTGCCTGCTATCGTAAACTTGTATACAGTCTCTTTGAACCCCAGTTGTGGGCCTGCTGTTGAGATCTTTAAGGCCACCGCGTAGAATATGACCCTTCGTAACGGTGCCAGAGTACTCTGTGAAACTCAGACAGCTGAGGCAGGCAGAGTCAGGAATTGGGTCTTGGACTTTGGAGGATTTCTGAGAAATATTGCTTGTTTTCTTTGGCCGCTGTATCTCCTCAGTGACTTTACAGAAGGCTGGGAAGTCTCTGATAATACAAACATGCAGACGTAGACTTCATTTTTCTAAAAATTCACTGATACCAGATTCATTATGTAATTATAATTTTCTTACTTCAGTGTGAGTCTAGCCAGTGACTGGTTCAAAAACCCTACCTCAGGGATTACGTGCAGGGAAGTGTGTGGCACTTTTCATGAACTTAAGAGTCATGGAAAAAAAAAAATCTGTCTTCACACTTCTTCGATCATCTCCCAGTGAGTCGAAAAGTGTCTCATCAAAAATGTATCCTTACATGTACGGTATGAGGTTTTACTTTTTTAAGGACACGTTCTGTTCTTCTTCCACTGAAAACTTAAATCCACCTGGGTGTGTTTCGGACCAGAAGAGGCCTGTATATTCCATCCCTTTTGGAGCCAGTGGAGCTAGAAGAGCGGGAGAAAACCCCGGAGGACTGAGCTGAACGCACGGCTCACTCACCCGTGTCCGGTCCCTCTGGTCCGCCAGTCTCTCCTGAGAGCCGCAGCCCAGAGGTAAACGATCCGAAATGAAGGCCTTTGCAAAGGTTTGCCGGAGTTACGGAGGGGGCACCATTAATTTAGAAACTTCCCTGAAGCCACGGGGGACATTAAAAATGCTCGGCCACATTCGTTTCCGATTAGAACACGATGAAACGCAAACAAACAAACAAACAAACAGAATCAAAACAACGGAAATGCGAGATGCTCAACCAGTGCAGCCTCGAAATACACATGGAAAAATCTTGACAAAACAACTTCCAACTAAAACACATTTTTGTTTGTGCTGGATGCCTTTTAAAAGCCAATTCTGACAACAGCCAGCTAACTCGGATGTACGTGTGTGTGTGTGTGTGTGTGTGTGTGTGTGTGTGTGTGTGTGTGTGTGTACAGCATCTTGCCGTTATTTTACAGTTCTAAGCATTGTGCAAAGAGCTGACTGAACATGCGAACCAAACCACAACTCAACGGCGTGAGTTTGGAAGTAAAATGTTTACTCAGAACAGGCTGGACTTTATGAACTGTGCTTCACGCCAGACCTAATAAATCGTTTTTGGTGAGGGAGGGGGGCAGAAAATGTCACTACTCATTTCGGTTACAAATAAGAGAGCGAGGTCGATTTGCTCTTGCTCAACCCTAACCCTTCTCCCCCTCAGGATCCCAATTTATTCTGTGTGGGCCAGGGTGTGGGGCGGGTCGGTGACAGTCTGAGGTTCCTGGAGCCGAAACTTAACCCGCGTGCACTCAACAAAAACCACATCCATCTATAAACAGCACGAACAGACTCTTCACAAAGATGTAATCATGT
This sequence comes from Anguilla pacifica, assembly GCA_039654925.1. NCBI lineage: Eukaryota > Metazoa > Chordata > Actinopteri > Anguilliformes > Anguillidae > Anguilla > Anguilla pacifica. The sequence goes on from CM077293.1 coordinate 51,513,841, forward strand.
ATACGCACAGGATCTGCAAAGTAAAAAAAATATGTGAGATGCAGTATTATTCATCTGTTCTGTGTCATTGTAAGGTTTTTTTTTTTTTTAAAGTAGGGGGAACCATTTTGATGCACACTTGGCCAACTGCTGCAGAAAGTGGGTGTGGACTTTAGAATGTCAGTTTTGGAGCGTTCAGACTCCGCCCCCCCCCCCCCCCCCCCCCCGGGCTGGGGGCTGAAGCGTGCGGAGGCCTTTAGGAGGCTGTTGGGAGGCCCGTTGGGAGGCGTGCGGAGGCCTTTAGGAGGCTGTTGGGAGGCGTGCGGAGGCCTTTAGGAGGCCTTTAGGAGGCCCGTTGGGAGGCGTGCGGAGGCCTTTAGCGTGCCGCGGGAGTCGCGCGGCGGTGGGCGGTACCTTGTAGCCGGTGATGGTGCTGACGTGCCGGCGGGGCATCCTCCACCGCACGCCAAACGCCGTGCAGTTCAGCGTCTCCAGCTGGATGTCCAGCGGCGGACTGAGCCGATCTGCGGCACAGGGAGCGGGGGAGAGAGAGAGAGAGAGAGAGAGAGAGAGAGAGAGAGAGAGAGAGAGAGAGAGACAGACAGACAGACAGACAGACAGACAGAGAGAGAGAGAGAGAGAGAGAGATACGCGTCAGACGCGGCGAGCGATCGCAAAATGGCAGCCGACGCGTGCATTAATGACACACCGGACCAACACAAACGCAAGGGCATAAAATAATCCACGTGCGCACACAATGAAACTTTTTTTAAACTACATTCCGTGTTGATTCACACATCTTTTTTGATTCACACTTTTGTTTAATTGCTGCCTAGGACTTGTCATAATTTAGCGTGCCATTGAATTCCAAATTGAAAAATGGAAAAACACATTCATTCGGAACACAAAAGCTTGTGACGCGCACACACACGCGCACGCGCACACACACACACACACACACACGCACGCACACACACACACACAAAGCTCTGTTGGTTACAATGGCAGCACAGACTTTGTCTTACGCTGGGGCTTTGAGCGAACCCAGACAGCCTTGGCTTGGCTTTGCTTGACGCTGATGCTGAGTGCACCCCTCGTGTCTGGACTCCTCTCTTTGTCCGTTTTTACTCCTTCCGTTCCCCAGAGGTAACGAGCACACTGCCGTTTCAGAGAAACATTTTTGTTTGAGCGTCGCTAAAAATACCGAGCCTCAGCGCCGCGAGAGGAGGAAGCCGCGGCGGCCATCGCCAGCGAGAGATCACCGATGGACAGGAGGATGATCGCGGCTGTGGGAGAGCGCCGTGACCCTCTGGCGGAGCTGCCAGCTCCGCGCCGCGGCGCAGGGCGTGAAGCGCTCCGGTGACTTCACCGTCCTCCGAACCCCGAGCGGCAGATGTTGGGGGGCAGATGTTGGGGGGCCAACGCCGCGGCAGCTCGCGTAAATGGGCCGAGATGGCGGTGTGCGGTTAACGCTCTGGCAGTTCGGGGGGGGGGGCGTTGGCGGGGGGGCGGGGGGGGGCGGGCGGCGAGGCAGGAAGGGCTTCTCGTGCAGTCAGACTGCCGCTGGTTTAAAGCAGTTTAAAGCAGTTGCTGTTTGAAAAGCGAAACTTTGAGCGGGACTTGCTCCCGCTATCCATTGCTGTCCGCCGCGGTTCGGATCTCCTGGGGGGGGGGGGGGGTCCGCAAAATTCAGCTGTAACAGTGATAGATTTAAGGGCTCTAATTACATGGACCCAAGCCACTGAAATTAGGCACCATTTTGGGACGGACGCAAGGTTATCTACATGCTTTAATTAAGCAGGGAGAAAGAGGCAGCCAAAAGCAAAATGGAAATACAGACAAATGCATTCTACTGAGGTTTCACCTTTGTACACTAAACCGAAATGGGATTTAATAAAGAGACAGTGGGAGGGTAGTAACAGCAGCAATGGGAGAACAGTTTCATACAGCATATCAGCACTGTCAATGGCCAAAGGTCACTTATTTTTAAAATGACAAGCGGCATTAATTAAAACGTACAGTTTCCATGATTCCCCAAATCACACTCAGTGCATATGGCACTCTCACCCAAACAGCCGGGCTGTGAGCATGGGCTTGGCTGTCTGTGCGAGCGGCGCGCCACGTTCTCACAGATCCGAGTCTGTTTCTCCTGAGCGCGCCCGCTGGGACACAGTCACGCTGTCACAGGCGCGCAGATCTGCCCGCTCCGGCTTCGACAAGAACCAGCAGCGGAAGCGAAAAACCCTCGCCAGAAATTCTACATTTGAGAAGCGGCGATATTTCATTTAAACGAGCAGCGACCAATTAAAAGGACGATAGTGCACCGCAGCAGAGGTGGGGATGACAGCAGTGGCATGTGGACCTGCCAGTTTGAAAGCAGTCGTGTTTAATCGCTTGTTTCTCTTTGCGTCCTGCAGACCGGTATGGGGCCCTGCCCTCGCTCTCCAACCAGCAGCCCAACCCAGCTACTGGAACTTCCAAATATGCTCTTAATCGCTCCTCACTTGCAGCTTACGCATGTACACCTGGATGCATCTTCTTAAGTCAAATACATTATTGTTGCAAATTTTAACTTTTAGGCTCAACCCACCCAAGCAAAGGCAATGTGGATGCCAGGAAATGCATCATCAAGAGTAAAGCTACTAATGGGCCATTGTGGCAGGAAAAATCCAAAAAGCAAAAACACAGACATCAATCTATAGTATATAAAAAATGTTCTCAGTATATAGCCCTAATACTTGGCAGCCTTAAGGGTACCCAACCACTGAAATTTTGGTGAAGCAACCTCTGTTCTACCAATACTCAAACTGAAGCCATTAATTAGAATGTGAATGTAAGGTAGCTGTGCTTAGCTAACACATTACACCTGTTTGCTATTTCCAGAACACTCTTAAACAAACAGAACATCAAACACCAGCGGATAACACGGAAGCTCACACCCTCAGCCACGATTTAATAAAATTAGACTCTCAATTTGTAATCTCAATGCCCTTCTCTTTTTGTTCCCTCTAATTTATTTTCCAATATTATAATATTCTTTGTGTGTTCATCACATCATCAGAATTGTTTTGGCTGCAGGCAAACACTTAAAACAGCTTGTGTGTTTATTCTATTTTATGGGTCAAAAGCTATATGTTTCATTCTCATTTCCATTCCAGCTCCATTCAGAATACATTTAATTCTCTCGGGGAAGGGTTCTGTGGCTTCACACTGGAACCGGAGATTCTGGCACCAGAGAAAATTACGCTGGTTATTCTGACCTCTGCGCATTCCACTCGAGTCACAGCAGCTCAAAGAAAACAAACCCAAAAAAAGAAAAATAATGCATTCTGAACACAATAAAAAATAACCCCTCAGAAGAAATCTGGCCATTGACCTGACCATGAAGAACAGCAGACGGAATAGGGACGGAAAGGTGTCCTCCCAAACCACCAAGATTTCAGGTCACATGAGCTAATCTGAATGGACAGCTATACGCCCGTGTTTCGTTTCCACAATGCCAAAGAGGGTGACACTTGAGCACAAAACACGAAAGCAAACCTGACTGCACCAGAGATGCATCAAGACCAGACACGCACACGTCAGAAAAACACTCTACGCTGACATCGCTCCTTCGTCAAGCCAATCCCCTTTTTTTTAAAAAAAATAAAAATGGACTTATGGAAGATTTACAAAGACATTAAAATTCAAGGAAATTCACCACCTGGGTGACACAGACACAGAGGGCATCACGCATAGCAACCGAAGCAATGCTTTCCATCACAGAGAAACGATGAGAGACGAGACTGCTGAATGCTGTCAACTGAGGGACGATCTGAATTTCTGGTTGAACCTCGAAAAAATGTAAACATGGAACATACTTCAGTGACAGAAAAGCACCAGGAACTATTTTGCTTTTGGTTTAGCTTCAACAGACTCGAAAACTTCCAGCAGTTCTGTGTTCCATCTCATATAGCTTCCAAGAGGCATATCCAGCAAAGGCACTTTTTTTTTTTAAGGTAAAACGATGCTCCCCATGATCAGCACTCCATCCTGACCTTCCCGGTGTCTGCTGTGGCCAGGATCCCCACAGAGAGATGCAGTTACAATCGGCATCGCCCAGGGAGCAAGGGGTTCGGACGGCAAACCACACTCAGCCTCATTACTTGGTAACGGCTTGTGTAGCCAACCGGGTGCCTACGGTCTGCTTGTGTCAGCTGAGCCCACTCCACTGAGCTCTGGACCGCACTGTCCAGCTCGGCTGGTGGGTCGCTGAATGGAACGAAGCAGCGACAGACGTTTCAAAGAAATCTGCAAGGCAGCTAAGGTCTGTTTGGGTAGCAGTTTGAATGCTAGAGTGAAAGGGTTCTAGTATAACGTCATTGACAATTTAACAACTTTTGTTTTGGAAGACACAGATGTTACTTGTTTGTTGATTGTAGGGATAGAAGACTTAAAGTGGTAGTAGGATACATAAAAGAAAGAGTAAACTATAGACTGGTATATTTGATGATGTTCTGTATGTAGTGGTGGAGGATTTTCTGTAATTTTCTATTAAGGTCTGTTCTGTTCTCGGGGATCTACTGTCCTGTAGGTTTCCACTCCAACCCCAACAAAGCGCACCTCACTCAACAGCTAGAGACCTTGTTGAGCTGCAATTAGTAGAGTCAGGTGTGCCAAATTAGGGTTGGAGTAAAAACCTACAGGACAGTAGATCTCCAGGAGCAGGGTTGGGCAGGCCTGGTGTATGTGGCAACCGTAGCCCACATCAAAAAAAATCTCCCCAGTCACTCACTGCAGTGAAATTTAAAATGAAATGAAATATTGTTCACATCCACTTTGCAAGTCCAGTTTCATCATTTTGACCGAGAGCTAGACAGATACCTGTAATTACAGTTCCAGGCAATTACCCAAATTTTACATGGAAACGTAGTGCATCTTATTTTAAAATCCACTTTTACCGGGAGCTCCCAGGGCCATAGCTCAACCTTGGCGCAGACAGGTGTAGCAAATTATTCTAAAGTGAAATGTCACAGTTTTTTTTTTTATAAACAGAGTTAATAAACAGAATCAGTTCTGTTTTTAAGGACAATGTCTATTACGCCCCCTGCCCAAATGCAGAGGTGGAAAATCCAGGTCCAGAAAGTAAAAGTCCTCCCCAGCACTTTGTTCCAATCATCTGGATCTTCTTAATTAACACAATTCTGCCACCCGGAGGTGGAACTAATTAGTGTAATCAGCTGGCTGAGCTCATGGGTGGAGGAAGCACATGACAGGATGTTTATTTCCGCTGGTCGAATAGCATATACAGTACTACATGTGCACATTGGACAGCTCAGAAAAAACCGAAAGTTATTTTACCCTGCCAAATTTAAATAAAAAAACAACAACAACCGAATGATGTCAGCAGTAAGAAACAAAACACTGCATTATATTTCTGAAAAGGACCTCTGCTGTCTATGCTTTATTCCCTCAACAGAGAATGCAGACTTCAAGCAATATTGATGAAATGTGCATGTATGTGCCAAAAAAAGGGGGGTGGGGCTTCGGGGAGGGGAGGGGAGAGAAAACTCAACTGCCAAGTAAAACAGTGCACTTTGCCACGCCCTACTCCCAAGAGCATCAATCCCTGAGAACGTATCAATGCTCCAAGCCCAGATCCTTCTGACAAAAAGGCATCTAACACCGTATCTAACCTAACCCTTTTAGAGTCATGACCACCCACACCCTATGTTATTCTCATCAGAGCTCACGGCTGTGCAACTTCAATAACATTTTTTAGCTTTTCTATTTGCAACCGTTATTGATTTGCGAACATCACTGACCTACATTGAGCCTTTCTGTTTCTGTGGACCTGGCTATAGAACAGAATGATCACACAAAGACATGTGACTTCTGAGTCACGTGATTACATATTGTGGCAGCACAGCTCTGTCGATCAATATGTCAGGCCTGTGTATACAGTAAGCAATCAGCAAGTTTCTAAAATAGTGACATGAGTAGCAACCAAAGGTGGAGTTCATATTACAAACTGTCTGAATCCAACCACAAAACCTTGTTTCAGACGGCCCCACGAGAGACTTAGATTGCTTCCAATGAAAGGAATTCAAATTTTATTTTTATAAGGCAAGGAAAACTACAGGGTGATTTAGTCGGTTTTTTCCACAATCAGGCAGCTCCTAGCCAGTTTATCACAGGGTCCTTCGTTCTCCCTCTGAATCAGCTCATTAAAGTTCCTTCACAGAACTGTTCACATTTGAGATAAAAGCAAGAAAAATTTTCAGCAAATGTTCACTCTCTCCAGCAGCCCCAGTTTTTATTCTTTCCTGAGCTGTCACATCAAATATCCCATTAGTACTGACTCTAAAATGACAGACTAAAGACTGGAATTACATCGGACGGTGCAGACACTCCCCATACACCAGTTAAATACTCGCCGCTTTGAAATCAAACGACGAGCACAACGAGCTCTTTTGATGTTTGAGCAGCGTAATTAAGTTGACTTGTACACATGCCTCCCTTTAATGGATTCTAATCACTCCCACACCGCCAGACTTCAACGGACATGACAATGGCCGAGGGATTATATTAGCCGGACACTCAGGCACTGACATTCAGAAGATCGCAGGAGGCTGTATTAAAACTGACAGAACATAGAATGCGCGATGCCACGTTTTCAATGTAAGTTAGAGAATTGCACTATGAAGTGTGCAAATTCATTGTGCACCATATGTTATGTTTAATCATTACATGCTGCGTCACGTTTCAGCTTTCCCACATTGAGTAACAAGCGGCATTCTCGTCCGATAGATCATCTACTGACTGCATTTTGTACACAGCAGTTTGTTCTTAGTTGAAAACAGCTAACATAGGCCCTAGTTGCATATTAAATAAACTATAGATTTGCACAGGCGTTTTTGACTTTACATTGCCGGGGTAGAAATACCACCAGAAATGTTGGAGGTTCTGTGGAGAGGGCATGTCCCCGAACCCCCTCATTAGGGGGAAGGTGACTCTTTAGCGACCCCATGTCAAGGACAGAAATTTGAACGAATTGTGAAATTCCGTCAGTCAGGAGACGAGTGCCAGAAGTCTAGAGGAACGTCAAATAGTTTCAGAATCCACAGTAATTAAACAAATTTTGCTCATTATGGTTCGTTGTTATTTTATTACAGATAGAGGTTACCGCCTCTTAAATCACCGCAATCCAGCCGCCAAGGCTTCCATTAGCGCGAATTATCAGCGCAATCGCATTTTTTTATATAGCCTACGCTAGATTTTGAGAGGGGGGGGATGTTGAATTAACAGTACTAACTTTGCATCGACGATGACATTTGGAAGGGCAGAGAACGAGTTGCAGTCCCAGTGTAGCTAATATGACCAGAAAAGGCGCTTCATTGATGGGAAACAATCATTCATGTAGTTAGCCATCTCCTTGACGCACAGTGCCCACCACCTAGTCAGCTTCTCGTGAATTAAAATTAAGGCAATTCAATAAACATACAGCCGGGTATCCTGTTGGTGTAGCAACTGTACCTACGCTGTTTTTCCCTATCGATATGCATGAAATTGCTTTGATCTGCTCAAATCCCTTACAATATTCAATTAGTTCAGACGTATAAATACACGAATAAACCTTGGGAACTTACCAGATTTTCTCAGATTGGATCTCCTTGCGCAAAACGAAACGTCGACCACACAAATTATAACAAGCGAAAGCAATACTGCGTTTCTTAATTTGTAGGGAAACTCCATGTCTTGCGAGCATAAAGTTTTTAAAGTTCAAAAAGACATAACTGACCCACCGTAGGAAAATGTAGCAGTATTTCGAAAAAACAGAAAAATTAACAAAAGATATTGGATACTAAAAGTTACGCATGTGAGGGCAACCAGTCCTTTCCCGTGATCGGACTCGGCAAATCCCGCACAGAACAGCGAATAAATTAGGAAACAGACGTTCGATCCTTTCTCGCGGTCGGAGGGGAACTGGGGGGTTTGACACTGATGCGATTACAAGCTACTAAAGATCAGTAAAATGCGCAGCCCGAACGGCGGCCAAGCGCACACTCGGACATGACAACCTAAGTATTCTTTATAAATCGTTGAACGAATCCACGGGATGTGTCGCAGAACCCGGTCGGCTACAGTGCGGATACAAGCTACGCCACACAATTTCCCTCGTTTCGTCTGATTTGGGAATTTGTTAAATGGCTGGGAAGAAGAGAACAGGGGGACATTAGAGTTAAGAGGATAAAGGGATTCCAATCCACCCAGATGGAGACGCTGAGATTGCTCCAGCTACTCAGACTAATATAGCAACACTCCCAGGAGGCATCGAAAAGTAGCTAAATAAAAATTAATTAATTAAGCAGGACTAATTAATTGACTATAATAAACTAAATCTTTTTAGTTTGCTGCAGTAAATAAATGAAGGTATTAGGGAATGATACGATATTACCCGAAACATGTCGTCAGAAAATGGGGATTTACTTAGTCAATAACTATTATCTGTGGAGTGAAGAATTCCGTATGCCTATTTACATAATTATTCTCTAAATAAAGCCAATCAACCTTTGCATTTAGCTGTTGCCAAAAATTAAATTACGTCTTTAAAACTACCGAGGTTGATGCGTATGAAGTAAAGTAAGCCAATTACTTTATCATTTAAACCCGTTTTATCATTAAACCTGCTTTACCCCCAGGAAGAGAGGTAGCACAAGTTAAAATCACCTGACACCTCGTGGCCCAAACATTTATCCTGCGTTTCAGCTTGTTGGCAGCACGCGCCATCAGCCTGCAGGGGTCCCAGAGCGCAGCGCTGGCACGCGCGGGTAAGTCATTTAGCTTACCCTGCTGCTAAGATAATTGAAATCCATACCGGCTGACGATTTGACAAGTAACACATTTACTGCGTGATTGTGTGCTGAGACATGTGATCATTAGCCTAATGGTGTTAGAATGAATGAAACGCAATTTAACATAATTTGACCCCAGTTCCTTAAATTAACTCCAAACTCAGAACTGACACAAATCGATGTGCGTAATGACATAATGTATCACGCACGTCACCTGGAATAGCACACAGGCCTATATTGCAAGGAGTGGGAGTTGGGAAAAGCAGGATAATTTGTTCTCCTGGAAGCTAGACCATACCATTTCATATGTATCACTAGATTTATGACCGTTTGTAAACACTTTCTTGGCCATTCCATTTTTAAGCAGACCTGTGGGTCGGGGGTCTCAGTGTCATCAGATTTCTTTTAGCGGTTCTATTTGTTTTTGAAATTAGATATTGCAAATACTGTAGCCAACTATTCAGTGAAGGAAACGAACCCTCTCCAGAGGTCCCACTGCGGTATTTCAGATGTTGTAATAACATTCATCCCTGATCTAATGCTGTCCCGTGTCCTGAGCTATCACCGGGCTCTCAGAACGCATTACGCCATTAGATGATGTAGCGCGGGAATCTCGGCTTGGGCACTGAGCCTGGGTTCATAACAGGGAACAATGTCCCAACAATAAAGCAGCGGTGCCAGACATTTGGGTGTTCCGCAGATCGAAAGCAAACTTGCTGGAAGGCGCTTGTCTCCTATAAATGAATATACTTGAAAAGTATTTAACGGATGACAGAACGGAATCAGTTTAACCTTCAGGGTCCAAGTTGAACTATGCGGTTGTTCCCTGCACTGGACCGGTACTTCTCTCTAGGGTTTTCGTCATACTTGTTCCTGGTTATGGTTATACACTTTGTTGTACGTCGCTCTGGATAAGAGCGTCTGCCAAATGCCTGTAATGTAATGTAATGTAATGGATGAGATCATGCCACCGCGCGCTCTGTAGCCAGGCTTCCCCTCCTCACGGCTCCCGCCACGAAACGCGTCTGAAGACGGGAGGCTCCGGCGCGCGGCGTCTTCGTCTGACACATGCCTTCCGATTGGCCACTGTCGGCACTAATCCAGACCCAGATCTGAGCGTGTCACAGCACGCCCGAGTTTTGTTCACCTCCGCAGTGGTTTCTGAGGCTATAGGTCCCAGGGGAAACGTAACAGGGAGGTATCTAACGCTGCTTCTCACTGCGTGCCCAAAATATCAAAGCACCCAGTAACATTCTTCGTTATAGCTATTATAGAGGTATTAGCGCATATTCTCAGGCTGCATACATTACCCCGAGTGACCTGTTGCTGATGATGATGATGATCGGGTGCATTTACTTTTCAGCTGCACAGAATCTCTAAGCACTGGACACTGAAGAAGGAGAACTCACCCGAGAGGCTATTGAAATGATCAGCACACAGTCACTCAGGTGCTGAGGGAAGCCCTTATTAACCCTACTGTTTTCTTTATATATCATATATGCAATATTCAATGGACAGATTGAGAGAGCCAATTTGAGAATTTGACCAAGACAGTGAGGAACCGCTTCACTCTTTGCTGCAAGCTCAAATTTCATCCGAAAGCTGTAAGCACACCTGGTACTTTAGCCGACTATGGGCATTTCCATTTTGGTGGGTGCATTGACTCTTTTACACGTGTACCCCTTTAAGTGATCAATGCCTTGCTTGATCGTTGACTTAAAAAAACATTTTCAAAGCAGCCCATACTAACGCCAAATGAAATTACCGAGCTGTTTTTCTTTTGAGAAACAGGATGCCTGTCAATCTTCAGAAAGACAAGCAGCAATGGATCATCTTATTCTGTGGTAATAGTGTCTACTTTCACCTCATTATGTCTCTGTCTCCTCAGCCTGTTACTGTGCGGAAAGGAAATGAAAATTCACAACCAGAAGTCAAAAGGAAATTGTTGAATTCATTACTCATAGGAATACTGTTTTCTGAGGTTATTTGGGAACATATTTATATTCAGGAAACAGATATTTCTCTCAAGTTTGCTCATAAAATGCCAAGAGAGCTGGAATGGGTCAGAGTTCAAAAAGGACACATTAAAGCCCACCATTTAAAAAAAATTGGGACAACAATAAATAAATATATAAATAAATATGTGATAAACCACTTGATTAGTGTTCACTCTGCAGCAGCTTTCACCATGATGGTTGGCCACTTGAAAAAAAAATAATTTCTACTCTGCTGTGAGAATTATGTTAGCTGTTTTTGGGAGTGAAACATTCTCTTTTAATTGAAACACCTGTTTCTTGCTGTACAGTTTCTTCCCCCCTGCGAATCAAGTCAGGAAACAGAATCAGAAGTCCAGACTGAGAAGCAGGCTGGCTAACATGAGCTTGAAGAGCCAGAATACTGTCTGTTTCTCACAGGGATACTACACCATTCCTCCGAATGAACGCAGTGGAATAATCTTCCCACTCAGACAGGGAACGGAAGCTTGTGTACATCTGCAGACTGACGGCAGTTTTCTGAGTATCTCAGTAATAAACGCTTTAAGCAGCAACAACATTACAGAAAAAACATGCCAGAAAATGTATTATTTATTTCTAACCAGCCTTTGACTTTCAAAGACCGTTAACAGAGGACCACCACCGTCATTTTATTCGCTTCTGTTAATTTTTGTTGTCTACTGCCACCTTGTGGCTATGTGGAGAAAACACTTCGAAATACAGCTACATCTTGAGCGTGACTCATAAAAACACTCTCCAAGTATTCCTGCTGAAAAAAGTTTTCCATGGTCGCGTTTTAATCAGTAAACGTCTGGTTTAATCGAAGCCTGCTGTGCATAAATAGTTGAATAGCACGTTGGAACAGCGGTAAACGCCGAGACAGATGGGAAGTGGACTTTATTGACGTGTGATAAAACCGCACTCTGGCGTTCCAGGACAGCCTGTTCACAGCTGGAAATAGCGTCCAGACACGCGTGTGGACCGACCACTTTGGCGGGCCTGACCTTGAACCCAAAACCCACTGCTTTCCCGCCTCGGATCGAGCCGCCTTTCATCTCCTGTCACCTTCCCCGGTCCAGGGCGCGGAGCGGACGTCTTGTTTTCTGCCCCTCACAGTAAAACACTGTGACCTCCCGTAAATCACACCCCATCAAGGCCTCCGGGGGACCAGCAGGTCCTTAATATTTACATGTGCAAAAAGCTGTCGAAAAAGACCCCTCGAAATAACACAGCAACCACGGGTCCTACAAGGGACTCTTAAATAAATCGTTGCGGTCGCTGGAATTTTTTTTTTACAGTAAATAAGAGGCCGTTAAGCACCTGATATGAAATAAAACACGCGCTTTTTTTCCCTTAAAAAAACACGGCAGCGGACATATCTGTTGAAGTTCGCCGGCGTTGTCGCCGGTTTAACGACCCCGATGGTCGCGTGTGTGGAAAGTGCGGGAAAGCCGTGTCCATGGCTACAGGACGGGACTCTCCTCTGAGAGAGCCGACCGTGTGACCGCCATGCCAGAACACCGCCAGCAGGTCGCCCGCGCTCCACAACAGAACACAGCTGAAGGTCTCTTTCCTTCTAATGAGTCAGAGCAGTGCAGACGCCAAGTCTGAGAATTTGCCCCGCCGAGGGAATTGTTTTTTGGGCCACATTTTTTTTGTCGCATCCCTGCTGACACCTGTCACTTCCTGTCAGTGTTTCCCGGGCGGTAATCCCTGTACCAGGCACAGTCGGGAAGATCAAATCTTTGATGAGGGAAGAGGAGAGGTATCTTGGGCGCTTGTTGTGAATTTCACGCAGACGCCCGCTCAGTACTGTTGCAGCGCTAGCTCTACGACTGGCACGTCAGATAAAAAAACGTGTGTCTTTTTATGGTCTGGGGATCCTCACGCAGAAATAAAGATGGCAGGATCTGGTCATCTGATTTATATATTTCACTGTTTTCCTTTAGTGTAGAAGACCCAGTACATCTTTCAGTATATGGAATGCTGGTTAGCACACTGGCCCGGGCACAGAATGAACCTGGTTTGAGTTCTGAGGAGAACATCGCTTTTGCTTTTATAAAACCCCCTTTTTTTGTCTTCAGTGTTACTGCTGAGCCATCTGCACCCATGAGATGAGCTCTGGAGCAGAAGCCCCTGCAGATCTGCTACGCCAGCTCTCCTGTAGCCCACTACTGTGGCAAACAAGACACGGATCACTGGAGAGTAACCTTCAGCAAGGAGGCTGTAAGTCCACTTCTACAGCAAAAGGATTTTAGAGAAGAATCGGCTTTCTGAGCACATATGAACATAAACTTTAGTGTTAAGTCTACAAAAAAAAGAAGAACTAAAAGAATTGCCAAAGCAGGATCTAAAAGAATTGCCGATACAAAGTAAAACTGCCGTGTAGTGAGCTGGGAGTAGGAGGAGCAATGTCACCACCAACCTGCCCCCTCCCCCCCTGCGGCCCGCGCCCCCGCCCCCCCCACACGGCCGATGTCCGCTCTTCCTCCCTGGGTTAATGGCGCCGCCGTCGTGGCGGTCAGGGCGTCCTGCAGGGAGGTGTGGGACAGGCGTTTCGCATTAGCAGGGCAACGAACGCAAGTGGTCCTGCGACGGATCGCATGAGTGGGCCCCAGGGCCCCATCAGGCCGGATAAACTTCCTCACTCGCCCTGTGTCAGCGGGGAAAGGGGGGACGCCGGGGTCTAATCTGCAGAGTTTACGATCTCCGCGGGATAATATTACTCGATCTGGGAGGCGGCGCAGAGAAACAGGGGCTTCAGAGCCTTGGCCCGAGGGATCGCGCGTTTTCAAAGTCTGGCCGAGACACGCGCCCCTCCCGTACCCCAGGGCGAGGTATGCCACAGAAACCGCCGCTGTGTCGGCTGAGATTTCCAGGTTGCGCTGGATGGATGAAAGCAGCAGATCAAGAGAGCCATGGCTGGCAGTGACAACACTCTCTGGCGCCCTCTGGTGGGCAGAAACAAAAATGCCCCAGAGTACTATGATGTCACTGGCCAGCGATGAGTCAGACTGGCTAATTCCAGTTGCAGTGTTATACACAAAGTATTTTATTTATTTCACAAGAGGCGATGAAACAATGCATTCCAAATGCTGAAAAATTATTGGAACTTAAGTAATATGCAACTAGTGAGAAACTAAGAACTTTTATTTGTTCTACTCTTTGCACATTGTGCTACAGCAATTGTGTGAAGGGTGAATTGTAAATAAAGGTATTATTATAACTATAATAATAACTCAGATGAAGACCTGCTAATGAGACAGGTATGGAGGGTCTGTAATATTATCCAGAATGCTCATTCATCAGTCATAACTGATAAAAACTGCAATAAAACACACTAGAATACAAAAGAATGAATATGCTAGAGGAAAACTTGAGAATGCAAAACAAAAAATAAAAATACATCAATAAAAAAATAGACAGCTATGAAAGCAGAGACGATAACGATAGAAATAATGTAAAGCAGTAACATCAGAGCGGGACTTCAAAGGCAGACTGGTTTGTCTTGTCTCAGTCTGAATAGGGGGTGAAATTCACAGCCTTGCAACACAACATGAAGAGGGGTTGCGCAACTCGATATCCTTCATCTTGTGTTGAGTCGGGCTACAGTACCGCACGCCCTCACTGAGCATCTGTCCTCCACTACCATTCTCTCTCTCTCTCTCTGTCTGTCTGTCTGTCTCTCTCTCACTCATTCACTCTTCCTCTCTCTCTCTCTCTCTGTCCCGTTGCAGAATGTCTTTGGAGATACAGGCCCCTCTGAAGGCCTGAAATCCGATGAGACACCAAAAAAAAAACCAAAAAAAAAACGGCGGTGGTGTCGGGGCGTCCCAGCTGTGGCGTGTGTCACCGTCCGCCCCCTCAACCCCGACCCCCCCCCCCCCCACGACGCTCCCCTTTGTAGCTCCTTGACTCTTTTTAGAGTGACGCCCTCGGGCGATGCCGATCAGACCCCACCTGCTGCTCCTGAGACCCTGGCCTTTCTCTCGCCGAAATCGCCCCATTGTGTGTACCCCCCCCCCCCCCCCCGCGCCACACCCAGATCCCGTTTCTCTTTTCAGATTCCAAACCGGGCCTCCTCCTTTGTGCCAAACCTGGCCGGACAAGCAATCGAGCGAGCGACCTTCGGCAAAAAAGGAAGCTTACCAACCGGTAAAGGTTTATTGGGCTGATTTCATTTATTCCTCAACCCCAAATGAGAATAACAAGCTCAAACATATCTGATGTTGAATGTGGAGTAGTAATTACAACTTTCATTACAGTTTGAAACTCATGAAATTTGAGACTTTTTAAGTCCAAGTTTAGACCATTCCTTGTGACTGAGCTACAGGGCCTGAGACGCTTGGCAAGAATACTAACATTAAGAGGTTAAAAAGTGTCTGCGCGAGAAAAACTATCTGTAATGGCCAATTGTCTGGCGGTATTGAATTTTCCTGGAAACTGGGATTCTGACCCCAAATTCTGACCTCCTTTCTCAGGGAAAACTAGACGAAAGAGCCAAAAGCATCCTGGGAAGACTGAGATTCCTGTCAGGATGATGTCAGAGGTCAGCCCAGGCCCAAAGAGCACTTCAGCAGACGCGTCAGGATTGGTTACCGACACCAAACGGGCCTCCATTTTGTGGTGTGTGGCTACAGGATTAGAGCTTGGGCATTCAGTAGAGGCTTGAAGTTTAAGCTTGCTGCATTGCTCTGAGGCACAAAAAAACAAACTACAAATCCCACCGGGACACACTTGCTTTGGCCTTCGCTTGTTATTTAATTCTTTAAAAAGTTGAGGAACGCACAGAACGCTCTTGTTTTTGCCAGAGAAATTCCCTACCCTTATTCTCCCTCTGTTGCAATTCAACACATCAAACGGACTCATAGTTAAAAACAATGTCATCCCCCCCCACAACCTGTCCAAAATGGGCTCAGCAGGAGGTCACATTACAGCATCGCTAAGCTCCCTGGGTTATTTCAGCTGTCCGTGTAAATTTGATTGGTCAGGCACACCTCTGACACGAGCAGTCACATGGTTGGTGCCGATTGTTTGGAACAGAAGCCTGTCGGTGTTGCTTGATGAGAGATCAGATATCAGAGCATCCGAGGATCCCCCTGCACAGCCAAAGGGCCGGATTTTATTGGTCAGTGCCACCCATGTGACATCTACCATCTTTGACCCCTCATGAACTTGACCTTCACTCATGGTACACTTGTGGTCAAAAAAATATAACCCACTCTACAACTTGCAACTCTTGAGGTCAGCTAGAATGAAAACAGGCTGACTAAAGATAGAGTAACTTTAAAATTTAGAGATTCTTTTCTGCCTTTCTTTAAGAGAGACAACAATTTAAAAGACAGTTGTTTTAAAGACATCTCAATCTGTCATATATTCCACTAAGATGTCTCTCAGAACCCCGATCACACACAGTTTTCACTGCTCCAGTTAATATCCCTACGGAATACGTTGTTTCCTGTCAAAACATCATTGCTCCATCTTTCAAGTAACATTCGCAACAGTTTATATTGTCTTTCTGAAATGTACTAATGTTCTCATTATTTCTTTGTTACGAACACAATATCAAACAAAATGGCAGTTACAGAACGGATTTATGGCTTTTGGATGTACTGAATTGTAGAAGGAATTCAGGGTACAGAGCTGATTTTACAGAAGGGCGCTCGAATGTGATGGGAGAGAGGAGAGGGGTGATGACACTGACTGGATTGGAGGAGTCACTGAACCATGCCAGTTAGGATACCGGGCAGGAAACACACTGTTCCAGCTCACACAGAGTCGCTCTGAAGGTGGAAATGGGACAGCCCAGTCATCCATGATCATACATTCTTACTTTTCTTACAGTTCTCACTTTGTAGTCCCGACTTAACCCAAAAACTACGATGACTCATCTGTGTCATTCTATTTTTTGAAAATGATGTAAATGTGAATTAAATCCCTCGTCTTAAATGGATTATTTCTTTGGTTAAAATCCGTTTACTTCTACCCCAAAATTGCTCTACGTCTTCTGTCGAATGTTAAATATTTCCAACATTTAATGCAATCCAATATGAACAAAATGTTTTTAAATGGCTCTATAAGGTGGAGCCCAGGCACTTTTGTTCCATCAACCAATGAGGGATTGGATCTGTTCCTAATTCCAACCACAATTAGTAAAATGGCCATGGGGCAGTACCAGATCTCATCGCAGGTAGAGAACACCTGATTGAGGATCAGCATTTTGGGATAGAATAAAAAAAGCTCCCCTCTCTTCAAGATTATTTTACTGCAGTTTTGTTAAATTGTTTTTTTAAGCAGTAAACCAGTAGGTGGCACTGAACTGAATTAGCCAGGAACACAGGAACACACTGTATATGTATCATTTAAAGTTTTTATGATTCAATTAACCTGTGATTGCAGAGTCCAGACTTTAGTATGACCTGTTTTCTGTCTCCACTTCCATTACATTTCCAAAATAAAAAGTAATTACAATAGAATTTCATATCGGCTTGGAAAGCCTAACTCTGCTGCCTATTAAAATACTCGCTGTTCAGAATAGTTAGATTGACCTTCAAAAATGTACCATCATTTTACAATCACGGGGGGTCAGGCAGGAAAGCTAGATACCAAAAGACAGGATTTACAGAACACCTCTTAAGACAGAGGATCGATTACGAAGTACACAGGTTCCACGCAACTATTACAAAATGAGATAACCAGCCCTGCGAAACTCCATCGCTGACCTTTCCAAAACTGGAACTAGGTAGAGGACACTTAGTCTTACTCAAAGTGAAGGCCACATGACACTGATTAGATAAGATTAAATTTAACAGGGCCTACACAGTAATCATATGCATCATTTCATTTTGTATACTTTAACAGAGAGGCACAGGCTATGATCCCTTAATTCAAGCCAATAATTCTCTTCGGTTTGGTTGAAGTTCACCCAAATAGGATTTACTATGTGAATAACACTAATTTTTAGACCAATCAGGATTAACTTCCCCATGACAAGATGTTCATCATATGTTTTGTTTACATTTGGTTTTCAGGGTTTATGACCCAAGGGAGTTTATCAATGAAAACCAAAACTAATTACAAAAACGTTAATTACTTCAGAGATCATGCATGACTAAATACTCATAAGCAATTAACACTTCTGGAGTAAAACTTTAACTTGCCTGGTTTCTAGACTTGACGCCATTACAAATTTTTGTTCATCATTATCATTGAAGAGATCAAATGTCCACAATCTGTTTTAGTCACTGCCTCACAGAGAATTATGATTCTCTTCAAAACAGGTAAAGACTAAAAACTATTACTATATTTACAAACACAGTTCCCATTTTCAATTACTTCACTGATTATATTTTATTGTACATCATTTTCGCAGTAGTTATTTTTAAAAAGAGCCTTTCCAGGACCATGGTCAATGGCAGCTTGCTCTTTATCCTCATACTTCCATGTGCAGTTACTGTATAAACGGGGCTAACAGCCTGTTCTAGACTCCAGAGGATTCCCCTATATAGCCCTGTATTTGTCTCCTCTTGTGAAAGGAAGTATAAAGCATTGAATAATCACCAGCCTGTGTGTCTATTGACCTTGAACTTCTATTATTATTTTATCATTTTCTCCACCACACTGGTCCCATGGTCAAGGTCACAGGCTGCGATGTTCAGCAATCTCGCCTCTAAGCACGTTCAGCAGCATCGAAACCACTTGTTTTCTTTCTTTCATAACTATACAGTCTTGTTTGTAGTATTTGAAGCAAAGTTCAAGGATTGCACTTCAATGCAACACACTCTGAGGGAAAAAATCTGTGAATCTCATCAGGGAAGGATTACCCCCCCCCCCCCTTCACAAGAAATTCACACTATTAGCTCACTTTGAAATCAACAAATTTCACATTTGACCAAACCATTGAGGAGTCTTTCAGAGGTGAAACATTCTATATTTTATATGAAAGCCTATCAGGTCTTGATTTGCCCCTTTCACGTGACCTGTTGAAAACAATGCGATACTATTATCTAATGCCAAATTAAATAGACATTTCAGATCTTGATTAATCTTGTTCCTGACAGTTGTGGAAAATCAAACAATAGCAGCAGTATATCAGCTTACAACCACAACAGAAATTGTACGCCCAATAAAATTAATGATACATTCAGCTATAAATAAAATTAGGCCCACTCCTGAAAATGTTTCTCAATTTAAGGTTACTCTTTAACTAAGATACTGTAGTAAAACTCCTCCAGGTAGGGTTTATAGGGTGAGACACATGAGGTTAAATTTTTTTGTATAGTGTGTCATTAATCTCTCGTTTGTTCCTCATTAACTATAATTAATAGCAGTATCTGCTTTAGATTGCTTTATTGTCTTTAGATTAGTTTTCTTTACCGTTGCAGTCACTGCCAATGCACTGACTTGGGAATTCTATTAAACATTAACAAGAGGAACCGAGTGAATTTCACATGTAAAGTGTGCATGTATCATAAAGTGGGATAAAATTCCGGAAGGGATTTGATTTTGGGGCATCGCAAAGACCCAAAGCAACCCAATGGGAAGCTCACTGGACAGTGAGTAACGCTCCAAAGTTAATCAAGACATTCCATCGAAACGGCTGATTATCTGTGTGAAAATGCCGACCCAGACACCCGGCAACTGCAGCTAGTCGTTCCACGGAGGATCCAGCGGCCTCTTTTAAACTCTCCTGCCTTTGACGGATATTTAGCCTTTAGACTTTCCTGGACTTTGCCACAAACATCTCCATTTTAAACTATGTTAAAAACAACCTGATTAAAACCACAGGCAGGCCGCTCCCTTCAGGATGGAGCGGAACGACCAGTAAACATTTCCACTCTTTGTTGTAACAAACACACAGAAGAGGCAAAGAGAAAAGTACAGTACCTGTACAGTAGTTATACCCACATTCACAAGATTGAAAAGCCACAGTATTAATGAATCAAATACACTGCACACTCCACCTGTTGTTACCTTTCACCCTGAGAGCTGGACTTGAAAGCACACAGCATTCATGACCGACATTCACCATATCCTGAATCAGCTACCTGCAGATAAATCCATAGAATGATATATAAATGGCACAAAATAACTCTCCCAAGGATGAACTGTAGAGCACTTGATTTCCTAAGCAGAATAATAACAGGGTGCATATATTTATTATAGGGCACTTACATATATTTGATGTTTCCAAATGGAATGCCTCCCTGAATCTCAGAGCAGTGATGCTAAGTTCTGGAGTCCTGTGGGATGACATGCAATAATAAGCTCTAACCCTGGAGTCATCAGGAGCCTGGTCACCCAATGAAGACTCCTCAGTCAGTGGTACATGTTTGTGCTTAGCTGGTGGACTGCAGAGTGAAATGGAACAATGCTTGCCTGCTGTACGGAGGGATGGTCTGTGATTGGACATTCCAAATATGGTAGGAAAAAAAGACTTCAAAATTAAACTGGTGAAATTCCAGGCCTGTTCCTCTTTCTTCAATTATTGAGTTCATATCGCATGTGTCTTACATTAAGTTCAGATTTTTCAATATATATCCTTCTAAGACTCCGCCAATTCATTTTTGTTCCCTGTAGGGGACGTGAGTCTCTGGACCTTATTCTCAAGAATCGTATATTCCACTATTCTGAAATCTACACTACAAATGACAATCGATAAAAAGAAATTAAATAATAATTTTGAAAATATTTTCACTGCAAAATGTTTTTGTCATTCAAGACATTACGTCAAAAAAATCTATAAAATACTTTTTTCTTCTGAATCTCAGGGGAATATGACACGCACTGGAACAAGAATATTTTAAACTTATATCAGGCTTAAAGACAAAGGTTCAGAAGGATCATCCAATAATCTATACATCTTGCTAAAATATGTGGTATCCCCAAACAGAGGGCTAATGAAATGCCACAGTTATTTCCAGTAAAGCAAAATTTCAGGACTCACATATCTGCATTCCCCACGGTAAAAGTGCATCTCGACAATTTCCAGCCAGAGGACAGCGGGGACCAGACGGTATACAGGAATGCCTCCTGACGCGTTAACTAGGAGATCAGGTGATGGCAAGCTCCCAGTGCTCACACCACCCGGAGGGGATGAGGGTAGGGTCCAGGAAGAGTCTGAGTTACTACTGTGTCGCCAATAATCACACTTGGGAGCGGGACTCAAAAAACAAAGCGAGGGAGGCGGTTTTTTGGTTAAGTATCTCTCTTGTAGACTGAGGCTGCGCGATGCCGGTGGAACTAGGCCAGGTCTGCGGTGACAGAGGAAGGTAGGAACCGTCTGAGGATCCACAGGGAACGCTCTCGCACTCCATCACATGCATCCGGGGTTCCCTGAAGGCTGGAGTGTGCATTTCTCCCCTTTCAACTGTTCCCATAATGATTTATGACGCTCTGCACTATTCTTAAAAATGCGAGACTCGCAGTATGTGAACCACCTCTGGATTACTGCCACTGCGTGAGTAACACCAAGCTCCGGGCTGTCACAATAGCTTGCTCATAGATGTAAAACCATGGTTGCAACTCAGGGACACACATGCAAACACAACCATCCCTTCTGCTAAGCTTAGTCTGTGCTTCTGTGTTGTATTCAAGCCCTTTGTTTAATGATCAAATAAACACTTCCACCTGTTCTCACCACATCTCAATGAACTCCAGACCCTCGGTTTGTGTACTATGTGTGTGTGTGTGTGTGTGTGTGTTTGCCCTGGTGCTAGTCTTTGATTATGTCCGTGTTCCAGCATAAACAGACTACAATCAAAAAATGGCAAAACATTGAACATGAAGAACAGCATTCTTACAATGCAACGAAATTGAAGAGGCTTTAAAAAGCTTTCTTTTACCATGTGATAATATGCGAAAATACTTACGCATTTATTTTCAATACTTTAAGTAATTTTGGAAAAGAGAAGGTGTCACCTTCTGACACAGAATCACATCTTAAATCAGGGCTGCCCTGGAGATCTAGCGTCAGGTAGGTTTTCATTTTTCAACCCTAATTTAGCACACCTGATTATAATTATTAGCAGCTTAACAGGATCTCTAGCTGTTGAGCGAGCTGTTCTTTGTCAGGGTTGGGAGTTAAAACCTACAGGACGGTTGACTTCCAAGAAAAGGGTTGGGCGGCCCCGTCTCAGATGGATAGTATTTACATGCACAGGGACGCACGTCAATCTGCAGCACTGTTCAACAACGATCCTTTTTTCAGTTACGGTACACAGCCCTTAAATTAGTGGTAAAGATGATGACCCCATGGGAAAATGAAGGTCCACTTTCCCTGGAACTACATTTGATCTCAATATCTGATGGGTCAGCTAAATTTTTTAAGCTGTGTAGAAGAAAATAAAGATCTGGATGGACAACACAATAATTCGTGTATTTATATTTGAAAGAACGTCGCTGAAATATACAAAAATGCGTACACACAGGAGGAACACATAGCTGATCAGTAGACTCTGGATTAACCTGACTATAAAATGAATCGGAAAAAACCTTTACGAAGGCAAATGAGAACAGACCAAAAGAGTTTAAACACCATACACCTCTCTCCAAAGGACCCAAACCAACAGCTCTTTCATAGCGTCTCATAGTTCAGTGTAACAGACCGAGCTCCTGACCCACGCTACAGTTCAATACGGCAGGACTCCTTGCGTACTTCTGTGGAAATTCTTTTTTAAATGCTTACAGGTTCGAGGAGAAGGGGCTCCCTGCTAACCCACAGTACGGTTGTTATTACCCAGATTTTTACCCCCAACAGGAACCTATTTATTTTGAATTCTTGTCTATTTCTCCGTGCAGTATGAAAAAAAAAATTCCCATAAACACACATTTCATAAGTGGATACACATGTCGGCTAATACCACAGAGACTGAAATTTCACTCCTCCTAGACCATTTTACTTAATTCACCCCTGTGAACTTCAAAGCAGGCTTGACTAGATGCTTAGTCACTGATAAACATCCGCATCTTCTCATCAAGGCAAACTTGCGTGTCTTTTAATGTTGAAGGTCTCTTAGCAACGGACGCCACGTGCGCAGATGAGGGAGGGAGGCGTGCTCTGTGATTGGTCATGAACATGGAATGTCACAGAACCCCTTTGGTGGCTCAATCATTCCGACCCTCCTGGCATTCCCAGGGCGTGTCCCAGGGTTCCCTTTACCTCGTTTTCCCTCTCGCGTGCAGATCCCGGATCAGTGATTGGCCGGTGAGCGGTCTACACGACATTCCAAGCGCTGGTCACAGTTCCGTGGGACCCGAAGGAGTTGGGAAATCTGGGATGCGGTCTGTGAAGCAGACTGAGCGCTTTCGCTAATCCCGTTGCTACGTGACCGAGAGATCGCAGAGAGGAACCTGTCCCTCCAACACACACAAAAATGTACTGAATTAGAGGAGGGCCTTGCGCGATCATGTGGGGGCAGGAGGAGCTATATCACAAAAAACAGTTGGGGGGGGGCATTTTTTTCAACAAATAAGCAGTTTTTGCTTGAAAAAGTTCTTGCTAGCCTATGATGGAGCAAGAACTCAAGCATTTGTTATTCTGGCTGGAAGAGATCCTAATAGAATTATAATGGCAACTCTCGCTGAATACTATAAATTCAGAACTGGCACACTTAATGGTGAAGTAAAATGTTTATTTCACAGAGTGAACTAATGATGTGAGAGCGTGCCTAGGCAGGAGAAAGCACAGAAAAATACTTTTTAGGCTTGGCATTTTACACAAGATATACAGTATACCTTTTCTTGTACTTGACTCACATGGGAATTGGCCAAATATTTTACTAACACACTGCTGGAAACATCTCAGGCATTCATTCTGGGATTCAATCTACATTTGTTCTCAACTTTAACAAACATTTGTTATTAACTTTCACAAATATTTGTTCTTAACTTCAACAAACATTTGTTTCTAACTTTCACAAACATTTGTTATTAACTTCCACAAACATTTGTTATTAACTTCCACAAACATTTGTTCTCAACTTTTACTTGCTCATACTGCTGATCATGGGACATGAGGGACAATGGTATGCGTAATGTTGTGATTTTCTATCTATCTGATTATTTATCAAATTGTGTTTGTGGCTGACAGTAACCGTGGTATACAAACCTGAATTTGGTACATTGCTCACAAGACTGGAAATATGGGACAAAGACCCATCGGCATTTAACACTAGCACTCAGCTCAACTGCATCACATGTCTGTTTTTTAAATAACTGTCACAGCGTCAAAAACGGGTGAGATCAGCCAAAACACAGAAGTTCTCAAGGCCTTGTGTTTTAAACGCGCAGATTTCTCAACGCAAGTGCTGTCAACTCCTATAGATTTGTTGTTGTTTTTGAGGTCTCGTCTCTGATGCAGAAGTGTAGGAAACTACACCACAAATTTTCCTTCAGGACCATAGGGAACAGCTACAACTGAAAACATGTTTAATGCAACGTTTTGGAGAGCAATCAGGTAATGTACACTCGCACAACCTCTGGAGGCATAACGTCCCTGTGTTTGCTACTTTGGAGTTACTTTTCTTGTAGTGTATTTTCCTTCTGAAGACCACAAACTCCCAAATGCCTCTGTAGCAGCCATTTTAAAGCCCGCAGATCACCAGAAACGTCTGTAAATATGTGAAATACCCTTCCCTGTGTATCGGGTCAATCGAAAACATACGCCAAAACTGAAATAGCATCAAAAAAAAACTTTGGAAAAGTGAGCTATCCCTTCAAGAAGAATCGGTTCAAGCACAGAAGATCCCAGTCTGATCCATTAATGGGATACCTGGTTTTTCTCTCGAGAAAGAACGCAGAGAAACAGGGTTTCCATCTAACGACCGTAATTGAAACAGCGCTGCGTGGCTCAATTAAGTAAATAAGCAACAGGGATGGCAGACTTCATGGCCAGCCTTCGGGGTACGTTATGTTTAACCAGCGGCTCACATACGTTGCTTCGTAGCAAGCCATGTAAAGTCACAGGACTGACTCATTCTCTTGAGCTGACATTCCAGATTCAAAACAGACCGTCGGACCGTACCCGCGGGAGCTGGGACGATGATGACAGAGGCTGCGGGTCAGTGCGGGAAGGTCCCGTCATACCGTAGGCGTCCGCTTCGGTACGTGGCCAGGAATTCAAAAATAACGTCAAGCCAGCGAGGCGCGCGAACGAAAGCCACGGCCGGTTCGCGGACAAAACAGGTAGCCCCTGCCGACGGGATGCCAGGACACGAGGAGAGCGTGCTCACCTGTCTCTGCGGCACACGTCTGTCACGTCCAAACCTGCACGCGGAGAACAAAAGCAAAACAAGAGCCCCCCCCCCCCCCTCCCCGGCCCCGCCCCCCCTCCCCTCTAAATCCACGTGTCCATTCCTCAATCGCCTGTGCGGTCTGCCAGACAGTGCGGCTCCTGTTAGCATTTAGCGCTCTGGAGGCCGTCCAACAGTGCCCAGCTGCATCAACTGCCTCCACTTTGCTCCAGTCAGTTTGTGCCAATGACACAAATACGCCAAGCCTTAGACTAAGTCCTTATGGGGTAGAGGAGCTCGCACACATTAACCCATCCGTCCGCGCCTTGACAGAAGTGTCCGTGAAAAATAACAGGAAAGAGCTGCTATTGCTGCCACTTCTATTAGTAAAAACAACCATGTAGGCCTACTCCTTATTGTTAGCATATTTTTAGTAGCAGTTGTAGATGTACAAGTAACAACACAAGTGTGCCCATTAGTTGAGTGGTGTTGAAGCACAGTAAGATCTTGCATTAGTCACTAGCTTCAAAGACCAACATCTCTAGTTCCACCCTATGATTCAGACCACAGAATCACACACCTTCAAAACTCCTCACACATGACTAGGGCCACCAATTTGCCATCAATAGGGCGACTTGATTTCTCCCAGGTACTTCAGTTCTCCACCAACAAGAGGTCAACAGCCTTTCTCTCAAGGTTAATGACCTAAAATAACCTGTCTCAAACAATGTCCAACAATTCTACCAATTGCATCACCCCAGACATCTACAATGATGATGTAACAATTACCACTAATTAAGCAGATATGATAATGAACTTATACTTACGCCAAATTCAGTTTAAATATTTAGGATCATTTAACTTGTTATTCATATTTATCCATTTTCGTTTTATCTCGGTTGCTGTGACTGTGCTCCAAGGACAACCAACCAGAGAAGTTGTCTATCTCACCCTTGGTCAGCAGCTGATTACTGTAGGCTTCAACAAATATCCTGAGGTAAATGTAACCACGGCAATAAAACAATTGGTAGCAATAAAGTCTGTCATGATTTTCCTGCATGATTTATGCAGTTATGAACCATAAACATTTTATATGGAGCCAAAGGAGGGGAAACCCCACTCAGCTGTAAAAAAATAAATAAAAAATCTTAGGGGAGGGTCAAAATGAAAAAAATATTTGCACATTCAAAAAGGTATGACATCAGGTGCAATGGAATACCGTGATTACAACGATAACACAAAGATCAACGTACACGTGTATTAAGTATTACTAAGGGGAATGGATTTAAGGAATAGGGTCAAAGAATATTCTCTCGGTCATGGTCAGACTGTTTCAGTCTGTTTTGACTGTTTTATTTTAGTTTTTTGCTTGTCCAATTCCCAGATTCCTGATTCAACCTTCAATAAACTTGGTCCAGGAGGGGGTGTGAATGAGGTGTGCCTTGTTAGGGTTGTACTGAAAACCTACAGGACGGTAGATCTCCAGGAACAGGGTTGGTTACCACTGCTCTACAGGAAACACCCTGACTGTGCACAAAGATGCTGTGAAATGGCAGAAGCTTCAGCACAGCTCTGATAAAAACCATTTAGGAATCTCAAATCGTGGATCTAACATAAGAAAAAAAAAACCAGACCTCAGTCTGTCGCTATGCCATACGAAAGGCAAAAGTGACATAAGATATACACAAAGGCTGCACAGTGGATCATCTGCTCTCAAAATAATTGAGTTCTTGTTTGGGGTAAAAGGGGTCAGACTGGGGCACGAAGGGCTGTACTGTGCATTAAAGGGAGTCCTTCTCTTCAAAACTGTCGACATTTCCCAAAAAAGGGAAACCCTTGATTCTTCGGGTGAATGACATTACACAGACAAGCTTTTGTCTCAGCATTTTCTGGAAACTCTACTGACAAAAATGTGGATTCATTCATTATTCTGTTTCCTATACTAAACATTGAAAGACAAATGTTAATTCCTGTCTATCTGAAGATGTTAGACAATGCATTTAATAAATAGGCCAACAGGCCAGACATGTTTTAATGGATACGCTTTTTTTCTTTCTTTTTTTAAACACGTATTGGAATAGTTATTGGCAAATGTCAAATTCTGATTTATCAGAAAATGTTGTCCATTGGCCTTTCATGGATGTCATTACTGACATCCTTTTGATCTATGCACGTCAAGTTTTAAATAAGAGCTTATTCATATTGAATATGTATCAAATAACCTAACAATTGATGAAAAAGGTTTACAGGCTCCAGCACCCCCCCCCCAACACACACACACACACACACACACACACAGACTCACACAGACTCACACACACACACACACACACACACACACACACACACACACACACACACACAGTTTGCCCCCACAGCACACTTTTAGGAGTGGTAGTGCCTACAATGCAAGAGTGTTTTTCGGTAGTTTTTTTTTGTTTTGTTCATACACTGAGTCTGCAATGACCCTGGACAGGATATGGAGATGGCACCCTCCTTCAGCTGTTCTAAGGATTCACAGCCAGACAGAACAGGAGCTGAAGAACAGCAAGGATCTCTGTCCCTCTATACTGTACGTCACAGTTCAACAGGGAACAACCCGAGTTTCCCCAGGAACTTAGCCAAAAAGCACATAGTAACACGCTGTTTATGTTTGGACTATTTTGACTATATCACCGGAGGGTCTGTTTTGGTTTATGATTTGAATAACTGGTATGCAAATTCTATCCCATTGTCTTCTGATGCCTGTGAAATTTGAAATCTGTTTGGCTTCATTGTCAGTGGAACTGTTTGTGCAAACCCTGGGATATGTGACATAGTTTATTATATTGAACTATAATTTCCCAGCATGCATACAAGCAAAAAAAAGACATAGAAGCTACTTCGAGCACAACCACCAACACAAATTTGTAAGGAGAAGCTCAATTTCTCTATGAACTGCCCTAGGTATACGCTGTGGATAGACTAACAGAAAACACACAAGACAAATCCCCCATTTTGAAGACACCAGCCAAGCACAACCCTAATAACCCTAACCCCCTACCGGTGGATGTGCACATCCAAACAAAAAGACAAAAGAGGCGGAGCCAAATATGAATAATGAATGAGGTACAGACTCATAATTATGTAATGAAATAAATAATAATGACTCGGGCGCATGGCGTCGCTGAACGGGGGAGTAAGCACCGGCAGGAAAAACTGACGCAAGCAGAAAGCTGGGGGGTCGGACTGAGTAACGGGCACGTGTCCTTTCTAAATAACTAAAAAGAGTAACAAGCAGCCCACGTCCGCACTGAAGCCACATTGATTAGGCTGCTGACAAATGTGAGTGACCAAAAACAAACCCAAAAATAGAAGGACTTCAGACAAAGTCGTGTTTTGTGTTTTCTCTCTCCACTGTGACTGCACCAGCGTGACACTGGTAGGTCATGATGGGACCCAGTCACCAGCTAGGGCTAAATGTTAAAGCTATAGACTGGAATAGCAGTGATATTACACCAAAAATATGAATAGCAATTTTTATGACACAAAACTTGCGTTTAAATGTAAAATACTGGTATGGTACTGAGGAGATGAGAAGATAGAACATAATTGCAGAAAAAAAGTGTGTTCAAGTTCAAAGTTTTTTTTGTTTTTTTGGATTTGCCAAAAGATGTCAACTGCAACATTTCATGAAACATGAAGACTATTGACTTCCTGTCTTGAATGTATTTACTTTAGCAAATCCGTCCCAGGCGACATAGCCGTGCAGGGGACATAGCTCAGGAGGTAAGACCGATTGTCTGGCAGTCGGAGGGTTGCTGGTTCAAACCCCGCCGTGGGTGTGTCGAAGTGTCCCTGAGCAAGACACCTAACCCCTAACTGCTCTGGTGAATGAGAGGCATCAATTGTAAAGCGCTTTGGATAAAAGCGCTATATAAATGCAATCCATTTCCATTTACCATCTGATGAGGGGTAACCATCAAGTAATTCTGACCCTCTCGGGGTTTACATGAGCAAATCATCAATCGCAAGAGACACAATCGACTCACACTGACACAAAGACTCCCAAATCCACTGGGGTGTTTCTTCAACAGGTCTGGTCTACATGGATTGGTAGTAACTCTTTAATGAGTTGAAGGTGTAATGAAGGTTCTCAACAAGCATTATTTCTTTCCTGCCCTATGAGTCTTTTGCTGGCAGGCATGTTGTGTACGAGTGATCCTGACCAATTAAACTGTAAAAAATTCAGAGCATTGTAAACATGATCGGTTAATGAGAAGCCAGTTTAAAACTTTCTGGTTTGATGTTATTGGTACCGTGTGGGTATCATGTCATTAGAAACAGTTCATGGGTGATTACCTGGTCTTGTAGCAGCCACCCAGGTAGTCAGGTAGTCACTGAAGACCCACCATTTTAAACTGTACCACGGGACCTCAGCTCACACTAACTGCTGATTGTGTGTGACTCCTGTCTTACAGCTTGGGAGTCTTTGCCGTTGCTCATGTAATGCAGCTCAACAATTGTTTGTACAACTTAGTTTACTACTGAATAGGGTAGTTGACAAGCTGTCAATCAAGTCTGTACTTGCACTTGCTGTCTCTCTTGTAACCGTAGTCTCCCCCTCTGGGGAATTACTGTACTTCAATCCCTTATATGCACACCTGCAGTGCAAGTTGCTCTGGATAAAAGTGTCTGCCAGTCAAGCATTGTTGTCCTCCCTCTGAAAGGCTACAGACACGGTAGGGTTAGGATGAATGTACCACAGGCAAATCTACAATTGGTGTCACGTAGAATTTTTATTGCAAACCACCTTTTCTTCCTTCAACCATTTTTTCTGGTGGAGTTTCAAGACCATTTGAAATGCTATCGGGCTTCATGTTAGCACCAGTACACCAATATTGCGCCAGTCAGTACTTCTCAAATTTAGGGCCCTCTGAGCACGAATCCTCGAACACTGAAATGGCGCGGATGTTTCTGGAAGAGCTGGGCCGACTGGAAAACAGACAAAACCACGAAAGTGCAGAATGAGGGCAGAGGAACGAGAGATGGGATCCAAAAGGGGAAATACTACACTATACAAGGATTCACAGAGGCGTTGATGGGAGCTTCAGAGCTAATGTATAAACTACTCCCTAATCTAAATTTATGGACTTCACCTCTCTGCAGAACAGCTGAAAAATGTCTCTTAGTGAAAGACTACTGAACTTACACCAGGTTTCAAGTTTCATTTTCAATTTTTTTTGAGAGAGACCACTTTCCCCATTTCACTATCTATTGTTTTATGGCTCAAAGAAATCTGCTTCCTAGTTTTCTGCACGGTTCACGGTTCATGATGTCATTTAGAAACGCTCTGAATGAAAACTGTGACCGGACTCTGGCGGGTCCTGGACTCCTTCCACAATGCAGAGAAAGTGCCTCCACGCCGTCTGAACTACCCATGTCTAACTGGAACCTTTTTTTTCTGAAGATGGTTCTTGTGCCTCCAAGACGCTGCAGCTATAAGCAGCTCAGCCGGCAGACGGCAAGTTTAAAAGCAACAGCCCCCCTGCTTCTGAGGACGGGTCGCGTCCTCACGAACTGACAGAAGAGGA
This sequence comes from Anguilla pacifica, assembly GCA_039654925.1. Classification (NCBI taxonomy): domain Eukaryota; kingdom Metazoa; phylum Chordata; class Actinopteri; order Anguilliformes; family Anguillidae; genus Anguilla; species Anguilla pacifica. The sequence goes on from CM077293.1 coordinate 51,544,452, forward strand.
CTCCGCACTTCCGAAATTAACGGTTAAAGAAGGAAGGGAATCAAAATAGGAATCGACATGGCATTGCGATTTCAGTGATCAATGACCCATTTTCTTTTTTTACGAGATGGGTGGGGAGTACAGCCACGGAGGTCTGGCGGACCTGTGGCACGCGCACGATCACATGCACAGTCCCTGGCTACAGTGGCACTATGATCTTTGCTCTGATCTCCGTCTGGAAGAAACAGGTAATGACACAGACGAGTCTCTCACCCGGTGCTACGTCGATGACAAAGTCCCCGGCTTACTAATTAACGCTCTCCACGTCCTCCCGAGCGAGACATTTTAACGGAGATTTAGAGTCAAACATTTCCCCGTTTATTTACGTTCATATCTAGCACGTAACGCGTTTCCTGCTTCAGAACGTCCTTTCTCTCTCTCTCTGTTCCTTTGTAAAAAAAAAAAATAAATGAATAAATAATAATAATCAGCCACTTAGGCCTCACTCTGTCAAGGCTATCATTGCTACGGCCATAATGTTGAGCTCTAATTCTGCGGCGTGTTTATCGCAGTCAAAGCAATTATCTTATCTGAAGCGCTCTAATGGCCGCGGATGAGGTTCACCTCGTGTCCCGCGCATGAAACGCTGAATATCACCGCGCACGAGATAGCAGCTGAAATGTACTAAACCGGGAGTCTAATAACATTACAGCACTATTTCATAATCATTCTAAACAAAGTTTTTGAAATGAGGGAAATAATTTTAAAATGAGCCCCCTTCGACGGTCAGCACAGTTAAACGCGTGAATCTCATATGGTTCTAACCTGACAACATCACAGAAGCTGTTCTATCAGTCTTCTCTCCGTGATTGACAGAAATAAAGAAAAAAAAAAATTATTTAGTGCCTCCCTAGAAACATGAAATTGGCAAATTGATACACCGAAGTAACAACAAGCACATCAAACAGTAACAACCCCTAATGTGTGCGATGGAGACGTGCAATTTATCTGTTGAGTTATTTTTGACACGAGGTTACCTGCCCAGTGATTTATCGCCCATTAATTAGTCAGTCTGATGTTGCACGAGCCCTAAATACCGCAAAAAACGGTAACCCTCGGTTCTTCAGGTCAAACTTTGCCTAGCGCCACGCCCTCCCCTACACCCTAACCCCCCCCCCCCCCCCCCCAAAAAAAATGCCCAAGCGAAATCTCTGCAAGACGGAGCGGGAGACACAGAGGGCCAAAAAAAAAGAGAAACGAAAGAAGCAGAAGCTCATAATCAGAGAAAGCAATCTGGGCACGCCGCCAGCCGTGACAGCCGCAATTATATTTAACCCCACACGCATATCTCAGTGGAAACGCGAGAGATCGGACTTTGTTATGGAATGAGATCAATTAAATGTCATCCATCCATATTTGCCAATTGCCACGGGGCAATGGCGCTACTCTCGTCACACACTACGCCCTCCTACACGGGGCAACTTGACATTTTGAAGCCCCTTTGGAGGGCAGGTTTTTAAATAATTACAGGTACAGTACCTGGGAAATGCAGAGACAGCGTACACCGAGAATTCCCATCGGAAACAAGTACTTCAGTTTTCCCCACCATGCGATTGCATTAATCCGGCTGTCCAATCGTTTTGGCCTTTCACCAGAGGCGGAGAAACTCGCAGCGAAACGGAAGTACCGTGATCAGGTGCAATGGCTTTCCGTTTCCCTTTATTTTAAAGATCACATAAACGACATGTATTGAACGGTTAATGCGCATTGTATGAAACAGAGAAAGTCAAATAGAGTAACTGTAAAAATGCATCTATATTGTCTATAGTCTATAAAGGTATGATTACATAATGTAAATTGGCTCATTTCTCTGTTTATTGTCTGCATATCTAGCCCATATAATCCGTAATATAAATATGTTGCATTGATTAATACACACACACACACACACACACACACACACACACACAAAACATATACAAGTGTCTATTTAAATGTCTAAAGATGCTTTGAAGTCTGCAAGGCCATCAAAACTTGGCAAACTCACTGAAAAGTAACAGAACAACCCACTTGCTTCTTTTAACAATATACAGTGCCACCTATCAAGCAATCTCACTGCTGATCAAAAGTGCATTGGCAATTTGTTTAAGCAAATAAAGGAAATATGTTCCAGCAAGTTGCTGGGTGTTCATGAACAGGGGTGTGTGCTTCATCCAACAGAGGGACTCCTTTTCACAGAGAAAATGCCTGCAGCTAAAGTATCTTAGATCAGCTATAAACAATTTAAAAATCTGCCTTTGCAGTTACCAAAGCAAGATGCAGCCCAGGCGATTCACTTTGCTGGGAACAAGAGGTTGCTTAATTCCCCAGTTCTTAACCCAAGTGCCAAAACCAAAACCTTCCTGTCTCAGCCCCCCTGCCATTATATGACACTTTGCATAACACCTGCTCCACATGCACAAATATAATACATATTTTACATAGAATACATATTTTACTTGTCATTTATAAACAAAATATATACTGTGTAGTTTCTCATAACAGATATTTTCAAAAAGAAAAATTAATCCTAGGTGACTACACGGTAAAATGTTTAGCAATATAGGCCTATCAACTCTTGCAGAGTACATATGGTCCCTATTGGACTCATGTGCACTCTGTTAGAGTTGAATTAACACTTGACATTTCACTTTTCAGCCTTATTCCAAAAAGTAATATTGAATTATATGGCCTGTCACAACTGTTATTTAAATTACAGTCACTTCTATAATAAATTGTAGGCTATAGTCTATACATTCTTTAAACATACTGAGTTAATCTGTGTGTTTTCCATGGGAAATAACCAAGAGAATCTAGTATTAGTAGCCCAGTGTTTAGGTTTACCTTTTCGAAAATCATTTGTGGTGTTTTACGAATTTCCTTTTGCTGAGTTACCGTTTGGAGAACCTAAGCTGTTGTGCCAAATATAGCGACATATGGCTTATTATTAATATTGCAACAAACTTGATTTCGCCTTTCAATTCATTACATTTCGCTATCAACGGCGTAAAATAATACACGTCGCATGAATGAATGTTGGTCGCGAGCCAGTTGTGTACTATTTGTAGTAAATAATCCACCCCGAGTTGGAGTTGAGAGCATCCAGTCGGAATCCGACACCTTGTGGCATCAACATTGCCTCGAGCGTGGGAGAGATCAAAATACACACGCATCTATCGAAAGACAGCCAACTCCTCTAAACCGCCTTCCGCATTGCTTGGCATCGAATAAAAGGGCATGGAAGGAGACTGACATTAAGCCCAAGACATCCCAATATCGCCGTCCTTCAACCGCAGAGCCAACGGGTGGGTCGTGGAGGTATGGTCTGAAGTTGTTTTTGACGGGCCCTTGGCAATAGGGATATAAAAAAAAGGAAGCGAAGGCAAGAGGACGGACTAAGAGACGTCAGCAAGCTCAGAACTATAAATCTATCTCACCCAGCAGCATCCCCCGGCAGGGGAGCGCAGGCAGCTACACATCTGTACTATTACGAGTCTCCAAAACCTGCGTCTGCTCAGCCACTGTGGACCTCGCTCAGACATGCCCCGTTTCTGATATCGGCGCACTGGAAGGAAAACATCGAAAGTGCACATTTTAAAATTGGGTTTTTACGCGTTGCTGTTCGTCGGGAGATACAATCAAGTTTTGCTTTCTCCATTTGGATTGTGGAATGCACCCTTTTCCTGTGAAAAGCCTGACATAATTCACGTTTGGATCTAATTGTACTCGTTTTTCAAGAGGACAAAACCTTTGGCACCGCAATCGCTCTGCATTCTTTTTCGTTTTTTTTTCTTCTTTTTTTCTTTTGAGAAGACGCGGAACTCTGAAGTCTGGCTCGCGTTTCTGATGTCTTCATTCGATTCCCCTGCAGTTGCCGATGTTGTGTCTCGCGCAGATTTCCGCCGCGTATCTCAACATCCAATTAATTTGCAACTGAGCTCCAGAAGAGTTGTTCAGTCGCACCACTGACCAATCGCCCCCAGTGCACCGGTGAACCCGACGCGTGGGGTGGTTTCTTTGAACTGCGAGAGGGGAATGAGGAAACAAGGTTGTCGATGCGATCTGTCAAATGAGCAAATTTTCATTTCCCTCGTATTGGTACGGACACATACGCGTGTGTTGTTCAAACGCATGGAAGTCTCTCTTCAAATTGATTGCTGATCACAAATATTGCCCATTGTCTCAGGATACATTTTTCGATCGATAGACCTTGGGGAATTAAATGCATCGACCTGTATTCTGCTTGTTTTACACATTGACTGCAGGTCTGCATGGACCCGATTTAAGGTGAGTTAGACTATGCGTTTTAATCAGTAGTTATGTTTCTGTAGGTCAAAGTCGAATTACATAACAATTAAATGCATCTGAATTTTCTTTTGCAACAGTCGAAGGGTTGTTCAGTGACTCATGTTGTTTATGTGCTAAATTCGGTCTACATATTTGGTAGTCTTTGTGCGCAACGTCATTTCTGACACACTATATATATATATGGGATTTGTCATAATGCATCGTTGCAAACGAATATGTTTGAAATCACCAGCTTTTGTTTTACGTTTGTTTTAGTGACTTTTTACCATTTTTGCCATCTCTGATTAGACCAATGAACGAAAGCGCTTCGGGATAAAATAATCTTGTGAAAACAGATTCGGAAACCACTGATCAGCGTTCATATCGCGCTCGCGCTTAGTCTGGCTCTTGCTTCCCATAAATACGCGAATAAAAAATTCTTAGTTGGCTTATTTTGCCCAAAGGAGTTTATTTAGTCGAGTTTTATACGTTTATTAAGAATTTTCGGGGGTGTTCGGGTATTTGAGAAACACCATCTGGCGGCAGCCAGATTCTGCTGGGATTAATCCCGCTCAGCATACCCTCGGTCTCATAACCCGCATGGCTTCTCTTCACTGGATTTGAAAACTTGGCTCGCGCTTACGTGCGCCTTTAAACTTCGAACAGAATTCATGTGTAGAATGAGAAGAATATTTACCGAATATAGCAGAGTAACCGGTTATTGCTATATGGCGAAGTGTTTGTCAGCTATTTGTTACCTCGATTTATGAAATGTTATTGTTACAGAATTAATTGCAGAAACGTCTAAACAAACAGGCCTATTGTTTTTTCTTCTTCTTCTAATTAAACAACCATTATAAAGCGTTATTATCCAAAACCAAATGACGTGCCTAAACAGCCCAATGCATAACCAATAGCAATGCTTTTAATAGCTTCTAGGTATTTTGGGCTACAATATTGGGTAGAAGGCCGCAGCAGACAGTCCTCCCCTATTGTATAAGCATCTCTTTATAACTTTGGTACGGCGCAACTCGACCGAGAGAATTCTGTGATGTAAACTGGCACAATTGTATAACTGTAGGCTATGGCCGAAAGTTGAGACGCTAAAAATAGTTCAAAATACACTGTGCAAGATGTTGACTGTACCTTGACTACATCCCGATTTCAGACTTTATATGTTTTCATGTAGAATCCACTGGTACCCACTGCGTCTAAGCGTAATGTAGCCTAACCGTGGCAGGCCCCAGAAAGCGGTATGACCCATTCAGTTATCCCTGGTAGATGTAGTGATGTGATGCTATTTTATGTAATTACATTTCCCGTGCCTTGTTATAGGTTCCTTCATAGGGACTGAATCTAAAATGAAGTTATGGGACGTTCTGGCCACGTGTTTCTTGCTGCTGAGCACCGCCTCCACGAACCCGCTGTCCCGAAATCTTCAGTCCGCACAAACCTCCAGCTTCCCGGGGCAGCTCGGTGATGTTCCGTCGCTACCACTGGATAAACCCGAGGCTGAGCCGGAATCCAACTCCGCAGCTGAACCCGTCACTCTGCAGGAATCCTCAACAGAAGACCACTGTAAGCGAAACATTTAGAATTACTCAATTTTTTACATTTTAAACCTTTGTTTTGGTTTCACCAGGCTACTCTAATTGGAGGCAGGCCCATTTCACAGATCTGATCTAGATTCTCTTAATCCTATAATCTTTTCCACAAGGAAAATATACTTCCGGTGGCTGTAGGTCTGGAGCCTGTGCAACATTTTGAAAAAATAATTTTAAATCACTTGATATCGTTTCACCTTTGACACTGTGTGTGCTGCTGCTTAACTGGCCGTGCACCTGTACAGGTGAGAAAACATAAGTACAGTTTCCAAGAGAAGAACTGATGGTAGCAAGCAAAAATAAATAATTAAAAATATTGCACTGCGTTAACTAAAATACGAGGTATGGGGTCAAGGTCTTTGACAGTGCCCAAATGATAGCAGTCTATTTCTATTTAATTTCCAGCGTGACAGCTACTAATCTCTGTCACATGGCATATTGTACTAGTAGAATAATATGCAAACAAACAGAGTTTTGAGTGAGGTATGGAAGCAAACCAAGAGCCTTGTGTGAACTTGGACCAGCTATATAAGGCGTAGGACACTGAAGGAAATCCTGTCTTTTTCAATATACTTGACATAGCATACTGTACACACTAACAGAGAGCAACCAATGGCCAGGAAACAGAGAGAGTGAAGTACACATCCCTGCCAAGAATGTATCAATCTCTCATTGCCTGGGGCGTTTACATTAACCATCTATATTTAATAAAACCTCCCATTTATAACAAAGTATGCATTTATAGTGACTCACAGATACGGCATTTTAGTAGTTTTTCTTCATGGGTTTCCTTCCACAGCAGGGCTGGCTGTGCATAATGTTGCAGGAAAGGCTAAAAACACATTAGCTTTTGTTGACTGCTGTTCCATATATATCAAAATCTGTTCCGTATTTGTGAGCCAGTGAAGTTAATACTCAAGTACCTTTATTATGTATTATTTATCTATTCAAAAAAAAAAAAAAACTGAAACATTTCTTGAAGCAAACACCAGTCGTCAAACATGATTTTCGTTTGCAGAGCCAAATTTAAATTTGGCCCATGGGTGACAGTTGGCCTCACCACCTGTCCCACTTTATAGATACCTTTTCACCTTTTCTCCGTTCAAGGTTGTTTTATCTAAACTGTGATTGTGGGGGGGGGGGGGGGTAGCAAAATCATAAAAAATCTGCCTTTATCCATTTATTACAATAAGCCCATAACAGACAAGACTCTAAGGAAAATGGCTGCACAGGGCTTTTAAGATTTTAACTGTCAGATTAAACTGTCAGTGTGTGTTTATGGCTGTTTTAGCACTGCTAGGGAGAGAAACTCCGTTTGTTTAAAATTACCTTGCACTTTACCGTCTTTGTGAAGGAGTGAAGTCGCGAGATGTTTTTAAGAAGAAAGGACTCATTTGGCTTTTTTTGGGCCTTGGCACCTCCTGTTGATAACACGTGCCTCCATCTATGCTGTAAGGCTAGGAATTAGATTGTCGAAGGTAAAGGGTAGCCTCTATATAGCCATTGGTCCTACATGATTTTTTAAAATAATATTTGAAACTGGTACATTTAAGCTGTTCAGTCTGTGGTCATTACCTTTGGATACACGCTGAGCTGGATGAGAACATGTACATGGAAGACCTTTTGGCTTGGGGGGGTGGGGGGGAGGCACACTGTCAAACCGTATGTGCACTTCTCCCTCTCCCCCTCCTGTGTGGCTACGGGTTCGAATCCCCGCCATGGTCCTTTCAGACCTGTGATTTACCAGCTCTGTCAGTAACCCTGTCTGCGCTCCCTCAGTCTCCACGAAGAGGGCAAAAAAACATTAACAGGGCAGACGGTCTGCAAAAAAAAGAGGGGGAAAAAAACTGCTTGCACACGCCACTATGGATTTGTTAGTCTCAGTCCCGTGTTTGTCTATACGTTCCTAGACTGGGTCTGTCAGTTTCATTTCCAGGCCCGATGTTCACACCTGTTTTTTTTCTGTGTGCATGCGCGCGCGTGTGTGTGTGTGTGTAACTGCTATGAGGAGAAACCAGAGTCCTGGAGGTGTCGATGTTTTTGCCGCGGCCCTGTTGAATGGAGCCTCTGTCCGGCTGTTGGGACACAAAGGCCGGTGTCAGTCACAGAGGAGCGGGCTGTATAAACACATCTCCGCTCATCTGATACTGCTGTAATGGGCCCGGTGGAGTGCGGGCCCCAGGTGTGTCACGTTACCTGTCACCTGGCAGTGGAACAAGTGACGCCACCAGCGGAGGGCTCGTGTTTTGACCCCCACCCCCCTTCGCCTCCCCGCCCGCCGGGAAACACTGCTGGCCTACCGCCATTTCGCTGCAGCCAGGCAGACTGCGCGCGCGTACACTAAAACAGCACAGGCTTCATCGCTACGTCCGTTTTTGCCGATAGATTGGTATGCTAAATATCAATTTAAATATCAAGATGTCAGTTGCAGAGGTAGATTACACAGAAGCATTGTGCATAGTTTGATACAGTGGTAAAAAAAAGAATAGTTCACCGCTTCTTTCTGTCCCCAAGGGAGCAGTAGAGTGATGAGCACGTGATTGCTATTTGGGGGTTCAGGCCTGTTATTTGGGGGTTCAGGCCTGGTCTCTGCTACTATGTAAAGTGTCTCTGTTACAGTCTTTTGTAAACAGCACTATACAAATAAAATAGATTTGATGTGATTGGTTTGACAAAGTTATTGTTTTTGAAGGTGCTGACCTCATTGCCCCCCCCGCCCCCCGATCTCTCCGTAGCCCCCGCCCCCCGGCCCCCGGCCCCCGGCCCCCCGCCTCATCCTGTGATCTGAAGCGGCCCACGCGTTTGACTCTGAATCACAGCTCACGCTCGCCTTTAACTGACCCTGTTGCCATCCTGTGCGCCAGCAGGATGGGTGCAAATGTCGCCCTCAAGTTGTAAACGCTTTCAACGGGCCGTGACCTTTTGTGAACGCCTCCCACATCCCGTGGAGCGGTCAATGGGGTCTTCTGATTCGCCCTGGAAGGATCGGTCCCCTTAAAGGAGTCATTGTGTGACTCACGAGATATCAGACGGCCTCCCTCGGGTCTGTGAGCCGTCTGCAGAAGGCGCTGCGGTGTGGATTGGCGTTACGGTTGTAGAGCGTTTCTTTCTACAAGTTGCTTTTTTATAAATGTCCTTTTTTCCCTCCCTTCAGCAGACCGTAACTCTTCAGAGTTGTCTGGCGTGACCAGCGCGGTCTGGGAGTGCCATTACTAACGAACTAACGGCTCTTTTCCCTTCTCACCTCTTCCGTCCCACAGACGAAACGGACGGGCCGTTCCCGGAGGAGTACGAGGAGGTGATGGAGTTCATCCAGGCCACCATTCGGAGGCTGCGCAGGTCCCCCGAGAAGGGCGGCGGCGGCGGGCGGGGCAGGAGGGGGCGGCAGAGGTCCCCGGCCAATCGGGGAGGCAGGGAGGACAGGAAGGGGCGGGGCCGTGGAGGAAAAGGGGGGCGGGGACGGAACCGCGGCTGCGTGCTCAAGCAGGTCCACCTGAACGTGACGGACCTGGGTTTGGGGTACCGGACCAAAGAGGAGCTGATCTTCAGGTACTGCAGCGGGCCCTGCGTGAGCTCGGAGACCAACTACGACAAGATCCTGAACAACCTGACGCACAACAAGAAGCTGGAGCAGGACCCCCCCCCGGCCCGGGCCTGCTGCCGCCCCACCGCCTTCGACGACGACCTCTCGTTCCTGGACGACAGTTTGACGGAGTATCACACCCTGAAGAGGCATTCTGCCAAGAGGTGCGGCTGCGTGTGACTTCCTGCGTGTGACTTCCTGTCCGGCAGGACGTGAGAGAGATGGGCGGGCAGAGAGGGGGGGGTGGGGGCGGGGGAACGTGCGGCGGAGCGGGGAACGCACTCCCCCAGCCCCAAGCGGCTCGCTGTGAGGGGGGGGGGGGGGAGTCACTGACCCCCCCCCACCACCACCACCGAGGAACAGGACCAAGGCCGAGATGCCCGCTCGGAGGGTCGGGGGGTCACGAGGGGGGGGGGGGCTCCCCTTTCTTAGCCCCGACGCGACAGAAACGAGACTTTGCTCACGAACGGAGCATAACTGCTTTACTGGGGGGAGTCGCGCAGTAATTACTTATCCTATCCACTCTCCCGAAGGTCAGTTTACCTCCTTTCCGTCGAGAGAGTTGCTCTTTCTCAAATCCCGCAGTGAACTTTTCCAAAACTTCCTTGTTTACCGACAAATGTTTCCTCACGCTCAGTAGAAATACCATGCCGACGGTGCGTCCTGCAAGCAAGACCGTAAAATCAACAGAAGTTCTATTTACTGTTACATGGAAGATCACGCCAGCTCCCTGCACATTTGGAGTTGGCGATACTGGGCTCTTCGGGAAAGGAATTGTGGGATTGCGGAGGTTCCTCAGTTGCTCTTCACTCAGGTCCTGAGGATGGGGGGAGGCCTGGGTTTTGCAAACGCTTCCTGGTCTTTAAATTCAGCTGCTCCAGATACAAGTATTTGAGTCCGGCCAGGTACAGCCCGTTGTCGCTGCTTGTAAATGATCGCAAAGTTTACAAATGTTTTCCGAAAGAAAGCTTGGCTCACTTCATGAATGACTCCCAAAGGCCACTAAACGGACTCTGGTGCAAATGCATCTGTTCAGATTCCTAAATGCATAAAATATATATAAAAAAGATATTTATTAAGGTTTAATTAACTTATTGTTATTTATTGCAGTCCATTTCATGAAAATATGTTCTTTTTTCCTATTTATTTGATTATTTCTTTTCTTTTCTTAACAGTGCCAAACAGGAAAATATGTTAAAAAGAAAAAGCATGTTGAAGAGTAATTAGGTTGATGCTGGAAACATGACTCCTCGTGGAGAAAGACAGCCCCAATCTCCAAACGTTACTCTTTTATACTACGTTGTCTCCACCTGTTCAATTATGTATTTGAGTTTCTACTTTGTTTGATCTGTTATTAACGTTATTGGCCCATTGTCACTGTCCACTCAAGTAAATAAGAGAGGTGTCAGAGTAACTGTGACAATCATCCTCCTCTGTTTGAGATACAAATATTTAATCTGCAATTTGTCCATTCCTGTTTCACTTTTGTTAATACATAAAATAGGAATGTCAATGTTAAAACTAATATTATAATTGTTCCTTATTTTATGACTAAATGCAAATATACCCACTATCGTACCCTTTCGGGGACAGTTTAATTGATCATTGTTCGCACGTTATGGGATTCATGTATGACACAGATGTACCCAGTGGCTTTGTTAGGACGGATGTGGGATTTGTTCCGAGACAGCTGCTGCGTTCGTTTCCACAGGAAGCGATGTATTACAGAAGATGAAATCAGACTCTTACATATTTCACGATTTGAATCGTGTGGCAGTGAGAGCGGTTTTCACTCAGCGCGTTTATGAGCCGTGCTGAATCCAGCGGGGGGGGGGGCAGACGAGGTGTCAGCTGCAGGTGATTTATTTTCGGAGCAGGAGGAGGAGGAGGAGTTGGCCCCGCGTCTGGCCCAGCGTTAGAGACAGGACAGGACAGCTCTGTCTGTCGAGTTGCGCGGAAGGGCGCGAGTAAAATGGTTTCCTCCGCGTGCGCACGAGGAGCGATGGGAAGGGAACATGGCGGAGTCTGGTGTTCGTCAGACGGTCTGTCCACTTACGTGTGCCCCTCGCTCCCCCTATACCCGTGGCCCCCCGCTGCCCCGCCCCCCCATCCTCGCGCCAGGGAAGGCTAAAACAGTCCCTGTGCCCCACACTCCCCACCCCCCTCATCCTCTCGGGCTGGGAAGGCTTTTAAACAGTCCCTGTACCGACCACCTCCACCCCCCCCATCCTCTCGCCTGGGGAGGCTTTAAGACAGTCCCTAACACCACCCCCCCGCCCCACCCCACCACCCCTGGATTTTGTCGTTCTACGGAGTGACTTCCTGGCCAATAAGAGGCTGCCGCTCGCTGAGCCAGGTGTAGGGAAACAAGCAAACGAGCAGCTTAAATGTCTCAGACTGACGAAGCGTTCTGGTTTACAGTCAGTCTCCTCCCGTCCTCCCTCTCCCGTCCAAACAAACTTTCCTTTCTGTATAACCTAAATGGAATCCTGTGTCCTGGTATCTTAGATACCTGCACTGACAAACAGACACGCAACGCACATCGGACTAGAGTACAGATTAAAAGGGGAGAAAAACAGATAAAATGCCAGTAAGAGCTATTATTCAATTATACATTTAAGGCAAATTAACTGAATGATTATATTGTCAATCAGTATCTTGAAGTTAGATTTTACACTGTTGTGTTTAAGTAAAGGTTACTAGATACATTTGCCTTCATCAGACCACAAAAACGTTCTCTCAGAATCCTGTTTTTATTTTGAGAGATATGAAGCGTAATCAAGACAGGAAAATGCGCTCATTTAAAAGAGGCCATAGTCCTTTATTTACAAACCGACATAGAGGGTGAAGGACTAGTTTTTTTTCAGTCCAGGTATCCTGGAACATTCTTTTAGCTATGCAGTATTAAAACAAAAAAAAGGTCAGTTTATTTAAATTTCCAGTACCAACGACAAAGCCATGAAATACATTTGAAAGTATGAAATTCAGATTTTCTGGATGTGTACCCTTGTCCAAACTCCGAACTCCCGACCCTTCTACACCCTGAGGGGTCACATGGCCTGAAATGTTAACCTGTTTTCGATGTTGTAGGTTTTGTGTTGTGATTCTCTCCACTGCCTGTGCTGTTCTGTCATCGTCGTTGAAGTGTTTGGGTTTCCATGACAATTATTAATTGATAAGCTATGAAAAACAAACAAAAAAACGAGTGGAAAGGTATAAAGTTTTGATCTCTGGCGGATAGCGGACGGAAGGCACTGTGTTGTGTTCAAAACCAGCGGTTTTAAAGTGAACTTTCCGTGAAAAAAGGCTCGATGTCCTCCTCATTTGTGTTACTGAACCAAAGTTCTCTTTACAGACTTTATTTTTGTACAATATTCATTTTATAACTTTTTACAAGATTAAACGTGTTTCTATCACTTTCAAGGTGTGTTTGCATGGTTGGCTTTGCCATTTTCGTCACCTGGCCACTGTCTGCCTGCAAGGGCCAGATCAGTTTTCATTATAAGGTGAAAGTATTTGCCATCTGTGCAGTGTTACTGTGTGAGCAGTGAGTGTCTGGTTATTTGGAAATGCATTTTGAACACTGTTGTCTATATATTAATCCGATTCTCTGCCACATTTATAATATATTTTTAGACCTTCAGACAACAGAAAGGCATGAGGCACTTAAGACTGACTTATTTAGAAAGTAGTACACTAAAGCCAAGAATTTTTGGAAATGTATAATTTCCTGCTAAATTCATCACTTGGTTCTTTTTTTATACGCATACTCTTTCTTGTTTTGAATTGCTTCATTTTTAACAATAACATTTCCCACAATTTACTGACCTCCTGACCAGAGCGATATGCAAAAAAAAACTAAATGGAAATTATTTTAACAGTTTATGACCAGACGCCTGTCTCTTTGTTATTTCCCTCTCAAATAAGTGATGCTAAATTTGAAAAAGTAGCGATTAACTTAGCTGCTGTTTTCTTAAAAGGAAAACAGACCATCAGAATAAAATGGGACTTCATTATCTCATCCGTTACCTTTTTTTAACAGTGTTTTAGTTTGAGATATGAGGATGTTGTAAACACAGGAGGAGGCTCCATTTTGTTTGTTTTTTAAGTGTCTGGGCGTGCCGAGCGCACCCGGCTCTGTCCCCAGAGCATCCTCGATTCACAGGGCTGCACGGGGGCTTTGAAGGACAGGGGACGGGGGTGTGTGAGGGGTGGGGGCTGGGGCGAGGGGTGGGGGTTGGGGTCGGCAGAGCAAAGCCGCCCGGCTCTTAATTCACTCCTGTCCTACATTCCTGGCCCGGGGCCCGGGGCCCGGATCTCCAGTGAGCAGAGGCCGGCTGTAAAGCGGCGGCGTGCTGTAAATCTGGGCACTCTGGGTAAATATTTCCACTGCCGGGGAGAGCGGCGTGGAGACGTTGCTCCAGCGTTGCTCCAGCGTTCCTCCAGCGTTGCTCCAGCGTTTGCTAAAGCAACGTGGGCCCCACTCTCTCGGGGGGCCTGAGGAGTCGGGCTGTGTCTGGACACCCTGTCAGTGACACTCGACACACTCAGGAGCAGGAGAAAACTCCAGACTTGATTTGAAAAAAAGGTGCACGCACACACACACACGCACACGCACACACACACACACACACACACACACACACACGTGTGCGCACACACACAGGAATAACAGAAATAGTGTTTCTGTTGCTTTGCCTCTAACATGTCTGTTTTCAGCTGTGTCTGGCAAGCATTCATTTCGATTGTCAGTACAATAACATTACGCTTTTTAAAGACATTCATGGGAGAGATTAGTAGTGTTGCTTATTTTAAATGAAATCTATAAAGCATATGTGATTTTGAAACTAATTATGTAAAAAAAAAATGAGTATGTTTTTCTCCTTTTTAATACATTGAATGTCCTCAACACCAAAGCAACTAAACTATTTTTTCTTGTGCATTATATCAGCTAACGGGCACTGAGGTCCGATGGCAGTATTTACCAAATCAGTAAAGTATCTGAATGCAGGTCCAGCTGCAGCGTATAATTCCCGCTTAATCCAGAAACAGGATATCACCTTTTAATGGCGAAGCATTATTCAGCGGTGTAGCCCTTCATTATTTATCCTAATCCTGACATCAGAAACCCCGGAGAAGGAATTAATGTCAGAGGATGCTGTGCAAAGTAGCATTAGCGCCACGCGCACATCTGCGAGCCTCTGCGTCTGTGGGACTACAGGCTCTGTGAGCGCACGGCCGGCACTGCTGGCCCAGGGGCCCCGGGAACCTCACACCCCGGCACTGCTGGCCCAGGGGCCCCGGGAACCTCACGCCCCAGGAACCTCACGCCCCGGGAACCTCACGCCCCAGGAACCTCACGCCCCGGGAACCTGCCTCGGCCAGAACCAGAGAGAAACAGCGGGGTGACAAACTGGGGTTAATTTAAGAAGAAGTAATGCAGAGAGACAGAGAGAAACAGAGAGAGAGAGAGAGAGAGAGAGAGAGAGAGAGAGAGAGAGACGAAGAGGGAGAAAGAGTGAGAGAGACAGACAGAGAGGGAGAGAGAGTGGGGCAGAGAGAGAGAAACAGAGAGGGAGAAAGAGAGAGACAGAGAGAAAGAGAGAGATGGAGAGGGAGAGTGTGAGAGAGAGACAGAGAGACAGGGAGGGAGAGAGATACAGAGAGGGAGAGTGAGAGAGACAGGGAGAGAGACAGAGAGAGAAAGAGAGAGATGGAGAGGGAGAAAGAGTGTGAGAGAGATACAGAGAGGGAGAGAGTGTGAAAGAGAGAGAGGGAGAGAGAGTGAGACAGACAGAGAGAAAGGGAGATATTCTCTGTTGTGCCTGACCTCTGACGGTTGCCTATATGCTTGCTGGGTCATGCCACGCCCGTCCACCCCACCGCACCCCTCACCGCCCCGCCCCTCCACCCCACCGTACCCCTCTCTGCCCTGCCCTTCGCCCCATTCATGGCTAAAGCGGGACGGTGATCGCAGCAGGCACGGATGTGCTATGACATCATCCACCCGGGCGTGCCAGGCCCTGCCTCAGATATGGTCGCCGGTGACTGCTGACATCACGGCTCAGAATAGGATCCCGTGGATTAGGCTCCGGGATGCGAAGGCAGAGCTGCATTACTGGGTATTACGCTGTTTTTATTTTTTATCGAAGGCGTTTAGCGTTTTAGCGTTTATCGTTTTAGCATTTAGCATTTATCATCCAGCCTGGCGGGTTTGTGGGACCGGAGGTGGATTTGTCTGTGGAGGGTTGTGGCGGTTTGAGTGCTCTCTCCACGCGGGATCCCCTTGGATGAAGAGCGACAGCTTGGGCAGGGCGCTCTGGCTATCGGGGCGGTCTTCAGCAGATTAGAGGAGGGGAGGGGGTGGAAAGGGGGGGGGGGCAGGGGTTGGGGGTCAAACACGTTGTTCAAGTCTGATCTGCAGAGATCGCGTCAGAGGGCAGAGCTTTCTCCAAAGGTGCACAGCCTCGGTCAGGGGGGTCATCCTCCAGTCATTTTACGGGTGACCCCGGCGCAAAAATGGCGGGAAAACGAGTTGGGTTGAGGGGGGGGGGGGGTGCGGAGTTGTAATCTGCGCCTAGAACTGTCCTCACGGCCCCGCTTATCAAAACAATTCCACAGAGCTTGACCTTCTCGCGGGCTGGACTATAAGATCGCAATGAATGGAGCGATGTCGCCAAAGGCAGGTGTACATTTATTTGAAATAATATTACGCAGATTTAGAATCTGCCTGCTCACTGACGGTGTGTTCTCTGGGACGGGGAGCGCTGGGGCGGGGAGCGCTGGGGCGAAGGAGAGGGACAGCCGAAATGGCGAAGCCTGAAGAATCACTGCATGCTCAACAGTTTGATTTCAAAGCTGCTAATTTGGTGCTAACATAAGGACCCGCTTTTGGCAAACACTAGGGAAAGCAAAATGGGACAAATGGACTGCCATCTGGTAATATATTCAGTTGAAATCAAACAGATTTTCAAAATGCAACAGTGAAAAGAGTGATGGATTGTATAAATACAGAAGCACAACATTCCCGATCAATAAATTGGGTTTGGAATTACTGTTTATTTTCTCGTACAGAGTTAGAGCCTCATGCATATTTTGAGTGTAAAGACTTCGATCAATCAAATTTTATTTATGTAGCACGTTTTACCAAGACTTTGTCCCAACACACTTCACAGTGCACCCATGCCTAAACCACCACAGAACAAGCCACTGGCAACAGTGGCACGGAAAAACTACCTGGAGGACACGCAGGAAGAGATGAGATATGGCTTGTGGAAAGATGACACATATGTTTAAATATGGAGAAATAAGAAGAGGCCTAGGGTTTATTTAGAGTCTTCCACTCTATTCTCAGCAAAGTGTTCATAACAACTGTTTACTGACGCGTATCAATTTCCCACATTGCGATATTCAGCCGCTGCGCGAGGACATGTGTGTTTACAGTTACAGTAAGCGATCATGTTATATGCTTAGTGCTGTTCTGATGTTAAGCTCTTATGCACCGGTCAGTGGTATCAGAATGGGACCATCTGCATACTATGATAAAAAAATGTGGTATGCAATTATCAGATATGCAGTTCCAGAGAGCTCTGTATGTGTGTGCGTGCGTGTGTGTGTGTATGCGAGGGTGTGTATGTTTCTGCCAAATTTCCTCAATTTGGCAAAAAATTAAAGTCCAAGTTTATACTAGCACGTACAAACACGTTTAAATTAAATGTGCTGTATATTGACTGACATTTTTTTGATAACCAAAATACTAAAAATCAAGTCATTGCAACTGAACACCATGCAGAAAAATGAATGAAAATATACAAATATAGTCTTGCTGGCAGCTAAAGGATTGAAAACGAGGGAGAAGAATAACTGCCTTTAAATAGATCATTTCCTCTGGCCGCTTTTGTTTTTTTTTTTTTTTTTTTTTTTGGCGTGCCAGATTCTTCTGGGATCGCCCACCAGCACCTGTTTCCTTTTCGTCTAATTGTGTCTAACGAGCTTTTATTCACGTTAAATAATTATGATTATTATGATCATTGCAATGAACAGACTAGTAATTGACTTTTACTTTACAGACAGCATTTTCCCCCATTATATCAAAATCATGCAGTAAATTGAATTTAATTAAACCTGGTTTAAACAGGCATGCTTTTTTTGTGTAGTGAAAAAAATATATATATTATCAAATATAGATACATTCCCAGACTTCTGACACTGGTTTGCTAACAGAAATTTTAAGTACAATAAGGGAAATAAATGTCCAATGATATATCTCTATCAGGAGAAGATTTGATATGTTAGTGAATCTTTCTCCTTCTTTTATTGATTATTGATTAAAATCTGTTGCTAGCTCAGTGAGGAAGGGTGTGCTTCAGCACCAGATCATCCATAAGCAGAGTGTGTGCAACACTCTGTCCTTTATCATTATATTCAGTAAATCACAAATTGTGATTTACAAAGAAACACACCATACAAATATTTTTCTTCAGTGAAACATAACCCAGAATAACTCGGACGCTGGATGGGTTCATAAGAGCAGGTTGTTTTCACAGGAAAAGGTCAGCACATTTCATGGAATTCCAGGGGGTTGCCACTAAGAGTAAACCAAAGTAATCGTCAGGTACACACCGTCTTGCCAAAGCATAACAAAGTGTGTGCAAATAGACCGGGACAGCCGTGAAACCAACGATCCTTCCGCTCGGGCCGAACTGTTTGTTTGTTCCATACCCAACCTCCGCTTAGACGCTCTCATCAAATCGCATCCAGTATTTTCTCTTAAGCTACATCTGGATCTGGTGGGGAGGGGGGGGGGGGGGGGGGGACACATCTGGCATGATAGAGCCGTTTCCAATAAAGCACAGCTGGACAAGCTGCATTTGTGCTGCGGCACCCAGCAGTATAGTTTCCATGGTGATATCGGGACACTTTCCATCACCAGGCTCACATGTATGACCAAAAGTATCTGGACACCCCTTGGCCTGGGGCTGTTTTTTCATGGTTTGGACTAGGCC
The DNA here is from genome assembly GCA_039654925.1 of Anguilla pacifica. Taxonomy (NCBI): domain Eukaryota; kingdom Metazoa; phylum Chordata; class Actinopteri; order Anguilliformes; family Anguillidae; genus Anguilla; species Anguilla pacifica. The sequence continues at coordinate 51,562,949 of CM077293.1, forward strand.
CCTTAGCTCCAGTGAAGGCAAATCTTCAAATAGCAGCAAAGGGTGGACCAACTCCGTATCAATGTCCATAATTTTGGACCAGATGTTGGATGTCAGGTGTCCACATACTTTTGGCCACGCAGAGTACTATTTTTGGGAGGAACACCCACTGTGTGCTGACAGGATTAAGATTAATCCCAGCAAAATGAGATCAGTAAAAGCTAACAACGGCCCATATTATAATCAGGTTATGGTAGACAGGGCCCCAATAGTCCTCAGAGAAATACCGTCCAAAAAACTGCAAGCCGCCATTCTGTGCTGCGTGGGAGAATGGCACGGCAGTCACAGGAAACAGCATCATTCTCTCAGCATAACGTGGCACTCTTTCAAACCGTGGACCAAATTGCCTCCACATTTCTTAAAAATGACTCTGAAATCGGACTGGCCAGGCGTGCTATTAGTAATCCGCCAGAAAACAGCATGACAAATGATTTAATTTGTCGAAACCGAGAATACCGCGCTTAGCGTTGGCTGTTGGTCGTATCGAAGGCGGTGACTGGGTAGTGTTGGCATCACATTGCTACTCCTCATTTTGTTTCTAAGGCACCTGTTCACCTGCGCTGCAGCCAGCCGGTTCGTCTGCCAGGCGCAGTCTGTTGGCTCTCGATCGCTGCTATTTACGGCACGCGGGCCGATGTTCCGTTGTCTTGGATGAGCGAGCTCCGTATTCCTGCTCATACAAGCGATGCTGTGGGCAACCGTCACGCTCCACAACAGCAGCTTCTTCTCCTCCTACGCAGATCTGAACGGGCTTCTCTTTATTTTCTAAAGGACTGTTGACAGACGAGAACTCAGCGCCTGACAGGAAAACACTTGAACTACAATAGAGCCCAAAAATTAGCTGCATGGTTCATTTATGTGAGTTCCAAACCGTTTAGTATTTATTAGCTTTTTTTGCAATAAACCACGCCCACATACAAGTTGATCGGCTTACTCCTGACTTAATTTTTTTTTTTTTGCAGTGCAACATAGTTTATGCAGCTTTTAGAGAAACTGGTCTGTAGATGTCGTATGCCCATGTGAATGTAAATTGTATGAACTGCTGAGGTGTATGAGTACATATCTGAATATTAGACTATATAGTTTTTTTCCTGCAGCTTCACAGGTTAAGCTTAAGCTTAAGCCTAAGTTAAATTAAGTTAAGTTAAGTCACGTCTGCCTGGTTATCTGAATTACTTATATTTAATTTAAATGATGATTACGTTCATAATGTCTTCCCACATCCAGAACAGGCGCTGATGAAGAAGACAGAGTATTGCAAATGTTTAAAAAAAAACAAACAAACAAAAATAAAAACTATAAATTCAGACTTCACGGTGATGGGTGATTTAACAATGAAGTTATTTCAATTCACACATATGAGGGATTAGTTTGGTTGGAGCTGGTGGATCTGAACTACAAATTAATTAATAATGAATAATAACTAAACAATAATTTGAACTTCAACTCAATTGCTGATACAAATGTATTTTTAATTTTTTTTTTTTTTTTTTAATAGTGTACAACTTGAATTTTGTGTGAACGGAACCATGGGTAATTTTATGTTTAGGTTCCAGTTTTGATGCGTTCTCTGTCGGTTTAACTGGAGAAAAACCGTAATTAGTGAAAGAAAAGAATGTTTATACATCCTTATTAAATGGCCTGAACAAATGGCAAATTCAGCAATAAAAATCGTCATAATACTCCAGCCTCAAACATTTTTAGTGAATAATGTGCTCTGAATTACCGAAAACTAAAAGCAATGACGAGGAAAACATTCAAATAAACTTCGTAAAATATCGGCACAAAAGCCAGGCTCGGATTACTAACATGCGTAAGATCTCAGATTTATTTGGGGGGCCACGTGTTTTCGTCAACATCGTGGCAGATGTCCCCATTTGTGATTCACCATGGAAAATATTCCACTTGCATAATGAGTTTATGCCTGGCGCGGCTCATGTATAAGGGCAGCGCATGCATCATCGCTGACCTGAGCAAGAACGTATTGCTTACAAGAGTGACAAAATAAAAAAGTGGGTAGCGTTCGCTTCGCAGTTTCCGATTTTTTTATTTTATGTGTTTAGACCGCACGTGGACGTCTCGGCATTCATCTTCCTCAGCGTGATATTCAAAACAGTGTGCAGGAAGCGGGCACATCAAGGTGTTACGGCTTTGAGAAATAGAATCTACCGTAGGTAAGATTTGTAAAGGACTTGGACAGAGCTTCTCATGTTTTGCGATGCGCGATGTAAATAGAATAATAGTATTGAACCGGTAACAATTTTCATGCAATAAATGGTTAATTCACATTTATTCATTGCACCAATAAAGTGAGACAAGATATGTATCTTGAAGTATATGATTGTGATCTGATATTACATATACTATGGTATGATATGAGACGTACTGGCAGTTTGACACATCTTCTCCCCAACCTGGATATCTCAGTAAAGGAGGCAACCCTAGAATGAACAATAGGGCGCAATGGCATTGAGTCTCCTTGCTCTATGGCCTATGTTCTTCTAAGTCAGCCTCCAAGTAGATTCCAAGTCAAGGAGCTGTTTCATCATGCTTCAAAATTAAATCACCATCTGCATTTTTGTTTGTTTTTATCTTTGATATTTGTGGTAAGCAGAGTTTTTTTCCAAGGACTGAATGAGATTCGGGTCTCTGACTCTACACTAAAGCAATGTTACAACCATAGCAAAATGTAAGGGCTGGTTGGGGACACGCTGTGTTTGGTCCTTTCTAAAAACAAAAAAAAAATGTTTTCTGTGCTTAAATCTCTTCCTTAAAAGAGAGATCTTCAGAGAAAGAGATTCTGTTAGATAATTATGCCCAATGTTAATGCCAAGGGCGGGTACTGTTTATGTTTTCAGACAATGATCCTGGCGCCCCTTTTGACGATTGCAACGTTTCGCGTGTTTCAAGATTGTGACTCAACGGATTAGCAATTTATTTCGAGTTACGCTTGAATTGAGGAGGAGATTCTGACAGAGGCCTCAGGATTTATTATTTTCAAAAATGGCGCAACGGGAGGAAAATTGAACGCGTAAAAGCGGGCAGATAATCTTTGAAAGGAGAGGGACGGGATGACGAGAGGAGGGCGAGGACATTTATTGCAAGTTGAGCGTTTGAGAACGCGATCTTCGCCAGCCCGCTCAGGTTCCCCCGGTGGAGGATCACTTGCCGGACCATCCCTGGCGTCTCCAGCTCGATGACTCAGCCTGGCTCTGCGTCCTGACACCAGGAGAAGGCCCCTGATCTCCCACAACAAAGAGGGTAACACGATCGTTTACCACGGGAGCTCTTTCTCTGCCAAAGTGCTACACTGCCGCTCGTTAGCGAGACCGGTGTCATTAGCATCTTGTAATTGAGTGACACGACCGTGCCACCTCCCTGAACCTAACAGGCCCGGTTGGGTGTGGGAGGCCAGGTCGGTTACAGGTACCGACAGGATGTTTTGCACACACAAGCTGTACCTGCGGTGCACGCATCTCAGGTAAGGATGGTGCCTGACTCAGTGGGCAGGGCCACAGGAGAAAAGGCTTCTGGGAACTGAGACAGGTCCTGTAGACCTGAGCATTGAATAAATCCCGAAAAGGATCTTAAAGTTAAAGTAAGTAGAAAAAAGGTGTTTGGGCTCACCTCAGCCAACAAGCATTCAGCATGGTCGAGTTCAGTGGGTTACAGAAGCCTCAGGTGTGCTTGTTTGTTTTTAAGCAGAGTTTTGCACTTACCGTGCGGCGCGTAAGTATTTGGACAGTGGCACAATTTTGGTTGTTTTTGGCTCTGTTCTTTAGAGCGATGAGAGGTTAAAACAACAAGCAGTTGCTTTTGAGACAGCTCCTCAAAAAAGAACAGGAAAAATACATTGGTCGAGGCCTGCTTCAGTTCTTCCCCGCCAATCCAGTGCTCACGTAAGAATAAAAAGCAAAGCACTGTGCCGTTGTATGAAAATAAATCATTTGCGCAGCGGTTTTATACAGCCCCAGGCCAAAGGATAAAAAAATAAAGTAAAAAGATGAAGATGAATTTCAGTGATACTCTGTAAAGGTATGCACAGTAGCTTGACTAAATATTACCAGCTGGCTAGCTGTATGGCTAAGTGTACTCCACTTCCTGCTTTCTTGGCGCCCATGTTGTTTACAGTATGAGACAGATTATAGTATGGGCGTAATGGTTCAGTGAGCCCACAGTTTTGGTATGTACCTTAGTCTTTAGGTCATGTTTCAATATGTGCTGTACCACCATTCAGCGTGTGGCTTGGATACACAACTTGTATGCGGAAAAAAAAAAAAAAAAAAACGTAAGTAGAGGGGAAATTTCATTATGGATACCTTTATCAAATGAAAGCCATAACTTGCCTCGTTGGAAACACACAGAAAAATCTTATATTTCTAAATTAAACTAGAACCGATGAGTCATTATCAAATAACGTAATCTTAAATAAATAGTCAGTGGTGTTTTTTTTGTTGTTGTTTTTTTTATGTAGTGAATATCGCAACAGTCCCCTACTGGTGTGACTCATGTGTATGTTAGTTCAGCATGCAGAATAACATATGAACAGTGAAGAAAAAAAAACAACAACAAATGTTTGGGACAAAACTGATTAAATCCAGACCAGGGAGTTGTTCACTGTGAGCATAACTGTAAAAAAAAAAAACATTGAATATTTTGTCATTTATAAGTATGGTGATGGGTGTTCATTTTTGCTGTATTAACATAACTTTTTAAAAAAATGTTTTTTCAGTTTTGGCATCCTGCTTAAGAACAGCTTCTGAGCTCTGAATTCTGCCCATGCTAGTGGACCATTCTGATCACTGATAGTGGTGGCCCGGGATTCTCGGGGGGTTGGGGGGTTGGGGGGGGGGGGGGGGCGGGGGGCGAGGACTTGGTATTGAATTAAACCAGGTGCACATTGAGGTACTTTGCAGCAGAGTATCAATTTCCCCAACTGATTTTGCACGGTGCCTTGTGTTTTGTGTATTCTTTATTTCCTACTTGGACAATGTTTTACCAGGTTTATCACATTCTTACTATACACACACTTACTATAGCCTCAGTAAATCGATATTTAAATCATCCTATTGCCACCCATTGCCTTCCTCTCCATTTTTTAAGAGTTTGTTTCACCCTCAGGCTGTACTGTGCTTTGTTTTTGTGTTTTCAGTTGCAGGTCTACTGAAAACTTTGTCTGATCATATAAAGAGAAGTTGCAAGATGTGCAAATGAAATTAAATCTTTTGATGTGCAATGTGCCATTAAGATGTCTGTCATCAGTGCTGATGTTGTTTGTACATGCCTGCTTCCCTTTCTCCACACGTATCTGTAACTACGTCATTTTTTTTTGATGTTTTGCTCTGACGAACACACTATAATTTGTCCCTAGTTAGTCACTGATTGCCAAACCATCTGCGAACTCAGAACTCACGTGAAGCATAATGGCTGTTGAATTTGAGATTGACAGGCCAGATGATCACATGTCTGATTATTTGTCTGGGCTCTATTGATTATCAGACTAGCCTTCGCTATCTGTACAAGCATCTCGATGTCTTAATGGTATTTCCGGGACAGATGACTATTTAGCAAACTCTAAACTATTTTGGCTTGCTGCTGGTATTCAGTGAGTTTAGCGTGCCACAGCATGTTAGTGTTAGCTAAAATGCTACAGGGCTGAGGTCTGTCTCAACGCATTTTAACGTCGCTAGCTTGCAAACCAATGGTACATTACACCAAAGATGAATTAAAATGTGCTGCCAACAACTGGACACTAAACCAGTTTGTTTGCTAAACCCTCCATTAAGACAGCTTGACTTTGACCAGCTTATTGGCCATTGCCAGTAAGCTAGCTGGACAGTGTCTCTCAGCAGCTCCTCTCTGTACCAGTTGATGATGTCAGTGCGCCATGCTGTAGAGCCAAAAAGGTGGTGTGGCTTGATGAAAACTACCAACCGCCAGTTCAATCTATGATATTAAAACAATAGCTGGTGGTTAGTAAACACAGTCTAACCAGCGTTTTCACGGTAGATCTACATTAGTTGAAATCAGCTTAGTTTGACAAGGTGGGTCTACAGGAAGCAAAGTGATGATTGCCAAAGGCCACAGAAAGTTATTGAACAGGAATTAGTCATATACTTTGCAGCTCTGTTCACACATAAAATGACTCCTGAGAATGTGGGGAATGGATCTAGGATGAGTCCCGTTGTTTGTACAGGGTTGTGTTTATTTTTTATCACTGGATGTTCCCGGCTTGTTAACGTTTCTTCCTTCGTAAGCTTTCAAGTGCCGCATGCACCAGAGAACTGGTTTTGTGCTCCACAGTCTGTTTGTGTGTTTACCCATGGAAATCCACACATATCCAGGTCTTGTTCGTGTGCACAAACATACACATAATTGTGAGTATGTAAGGTGATAAATGTGACCTGCTTTGGCTTATGCCTCTGTTTGTTCTTATCAAAACACTGAACTAGCAGCCGTGCGGTACTTCAGATTAATGAGAGCAAACTATATAAACAGAGTTACACTATTTATAATACAATAAAGCCGCAGGCCAAGCCGATACTGGAAACAGAAATTAATGTTCAGTGTCCAAGCTCCGCCCAAACTCAGAGGTAAACCAACAAATCCCTTTTTCTTGACAGAATTTTTTTTTTAATTTTAAAAATTCTTTTAGCATACCTTTTACACATCGATGACAAGCTCTGGGCATTCCTTCCTACTGTAGTCTGATTCCTGAACCATTCCCGGGCGCTTTTAAGGGAGGGGGCAAAGAGGGGGTGGGGGGGGCAGGGCAAGGACCGCGTCCATGAGAGAGGCCTGTTCTCTGGCCCTGGTCCAAACCTCGGGGAATTCCCCCCGGACCGCGGCCGGTTCCAGTGAAGCAATACTGCGGACGAACCGCGGCCACAAGGGCTTCTGTGGGCACACTGACGAAAGCTCCAACTTGCCCACAATGCATCTCTTTCTCTCTCACGCCTGGAGAAGCACCCCCTCTGAAAAAGCCTAACCGCAATCCTTTCACTCTCTCACTGCCATTAAAGGTCATCGCAATTACTCGAATTTCACAGAATTGAATTACAAAAAAATGACAACATCCTCGATTTACTGAACATGGGAAACGACCCGGCTAAGTTTAAAATGTACACGAATTGAATTTAATTCACCTTTGCCTTCCAAAATGTGTATTTATTCTCTGCTAAAAAAAAGAAGCAGAATAAACCTCCCCAGCTTCTGTCTACCATGCGCTTCTTGGGCATCTGCTGGTCAGTGAACATATCCAGCACAGTCTGTGCATAGCTACTCGCTGCTTGACATGATCCTCATTTCGTCTGTAATCTGGTGAGTGACTCTGAGCTGGAAACTGTAACCGGAGTGGATTCAGGTGCCTCACAGGTGTCTCTCAGGTGCTGGGCTGTAGGTGTTCTCCAGCCGTGTGGGTCTTTAAATATTCACGTATCCCTCTGCCCAGGTGTGCCGGGTCACCTGTAACCTGAACAGAGGCACGCTTCCACACAATGCACCTCTGACACTCTGGTTACCTGTGAGCAGCATGTGTGTGTGTGTGTGCTGCCTGTGTGTGTGTGGATGCTGTCTGTGTGTGTGTGTGTGTGTGTGTGTGCTGCCTGTGTGTGTGCATGCTGTGTGTGTGTGTGTGCTGCCTGTGTGTGTGCATGCTGTGTGTGTGTGTGTGTGTGTATGCATGTGTGTGTGTGTGTGTGCTGCCTGTGTGTGTGCATGCTGTGTGTGTGTGTGTGTGTGTGTGTGCTGCCTGTGTGTGTGCATGCTGTGTGTGTGTGTGTGTGTGTGTGAACGTCTTATTTGTGCCTTCAGAGACCATCTGATTTTGCCTCTTGCACACTGATTCACATTCCATATGCAACTTCCCGTGCCAACACTGTTTTTCAGCTGAGGCCGGCCTTGTTTGCTGTTAGCACTACATGGGTGGTGATGGGAAAACAGGGCTGCTCCATTCGCGCTGGCTGGAGCCTCTTTAGCATGACGGCTGGACAGGCCTGCTTCCTGCTTCCTGCTTCCTGCAGTCTTGTCTAGAGCTTACTACACACAGGAGGAGACTCGTGTTTCCTGTGTGTCATGCATCACTGTGACCTCCACACACATGCACACACGCACACACACACACTCTCTCAAACGCACACACACTCATGCACACGCACATACACACACAAACATGCACACACTCACACACACACACACAGGCAAGGGAACTAGAGACAGACAGAGTAACTCAGGAGGATTTGTTAAAGGAAATGGAGGTGGGACGGAAGCTTATAAGAGGAGGAAAAGCACACACACACACACACACACACACACACACACACACACACACACACATTACCTTAATTGCTTGTAATGTGGTGCCTGGGAGCCACACAGTGGATATAGACACTAAGCTCCTCCCCCCTCTCCTTATTTTTCCTACCGCATAAGAGAAGATGACCTCATGAGCTCTGTTCCTCTAATGAAAAATTCACCAGTGGCTCAGAGCACTGACCAGCCGCACAAGCGTAGTCTTTAACGGGCTGAGTCTCCCTCGCAGTGTTCTGCGTGTTTGCACCTCAGGGAAAATCATTGAAGACCGCCATTTTGAGAATGCTAACATTTTGAAAATAAAAAAACGAATGGCAGAAAAAAGCAAAGCAAAAGATAAAGATTATATCGGGAACCAGAAGGTTTCCTTGGTGTGTTCACAGATAATTCTCCCGTATACAATTTGGAGTGTGCAGCAAAATGTGGACTAAAGTTTTTAGTGCTGTTGGGTTTTTTATGGGTTTTTCGTATTTGCAACTATAAAAAATTGCTTCTCACCCCATTTTAAATGTTAATTCTTTTTTCTTTCTATTAATAGGTTATTTTTCTTGTCGCCTTATTAAATGCTTCTTTTCCTTGTGTTTTTTTTTTCCTGTTTGCATGTTAAAGTTGTTCTGTTTGAAGGATTTAGCAGCCCTGGTAGACTGAGTTTGTAACCCCCACTCACACCTCCTTTGTCCTCAACCCCACCCACACTTCCATTGAGGACACACCCTCCTGTGCATTAATTAGACAGTGTGATCACTATCTTTACACCCAGTGCACCCCTTAGCACGTGGGAACATCGTACAGTAGCTACTCTGTAGCGCTGGGGCAGATATTTTGTGTTTTTCCTCATTTTGCAATTCTAGGCCCTGTTTCATGAAGCAGGATTACTGAGGTAGCTGGATAACTGCACTGATTAAACTCAATAATCCTGCTTCCTGAAATACATCTCTGGACATTCAGTTAGAATTGGGATATGAACACGGAATCACGTGTGGCATAGGTAACCTTAGCAGGCCATATGTCTACCATAGCTAGCTAATACACTTGTAAAGTGAATGACTTTTTAAATGAAGTAATCCTTGACCTTTTCAATGTTGTTAGCAACTTTGTTAGCTTTGTTAGTGAAGGTGGCTACATATAACATGTTAGCTACATGTTAGCTAGAGAGCATGCATGCTGCATTGAATTCATTTCCCCTGATTGAAATAAATGCAGATGCATTACCAAGCTAGCTAAGTTGCAACCATAAACGGTAACAGCAGTTTCCATAGGGGGGGGAAGACATTTTGATAAAAGAACAGAGTTTGAATACAAAAGCTCCCCAACCTCAGCGTCTAGCTGTGTAAGGTCAGGTACTTACAGGTCCAACAGGAAGCAAGCCAACTCCAAGTCGCTTTTCATCCCCTTGGCAAACTTCCACCGAAGAAAAGTAGTTCCAAGATCGGCTTGTCTGTTTGCTTCGCTGTGTCTAGACTTCTTAACATCTGCCATTACAACAAACAGTTTGTTGGACTCTGATCCCAAACCTCAGGCTCTGTAGCCACACCCCCCACTCCCCATACAGAGTGCCACGCCCCACCACTCCCCACACAGAGTGCCACGCCCAGAAACATCCCAAACCCATTTTAGAATAACAAATAAAAAGGTAAAAGGTACAGAAATTAAAGTAAAGACACAGATTTGCCTATTTTCCTTTGCTCATCTGCTTGGAATTTTTACGCCATTTCTAAATAAAATTTGCTTAATTTCTTTTTTTTTTGTATAAAACTTTTTCAGTAAAATAAATGATTTTTAATGCTTTTATTTCATTTAAAGGCTTCTGCTTTTCCAACGGTTGCATTCCAAAATCACACTTTCATGTGTGTTTCTGTAAATCAAAGTGAAGGTTAAACGCTGATTAACTCCAGGCCTATGGAGCCAGTGGGCCGGGCGGCACACGCAGACTGAAGGAGAACAAAAGAGAACAAAACCAGGGACCAATAGAACGGGCGGAGATCAGAGCGGTGTTTGGACAGGATGTGACACCTGGAGTCACGGTATCAAACACGGTCTGTTCCTCCGCACACAACAGCAAGCGCAGACAGACAGTACGACCCTCCCATCCCCCCCCCCCCCCCCCCCTCCCCCCTCCCCCCCACCCCCGCGGAGCTGCAACCTCTGACCCCGTCTGACATTGTGCTCCTCTGTGCGTCTCCCTCATCGCACAGAGCCCGGATAAGATCGGCGTGGCGTCGAGGGCGCCTGTTTACATTCGCAGTGACGTAGAAACCGCCTCGCCACCTTGGTTTCAGCACCTGTCAAACATCAATCAAATCGGAAAAACGCTCAGCGGGCCACATGCCTCTTCCTCCGTCTCTGCCCGTGTGTGTGTGCGTGTGTGTGTGTGTATGTGTGTGTGTACTTGTCTGCATGTGTGTGTGTGTATGTGTGTGTTGTGTGTTTCTGTATGTGTGTACTTGTCTGCATGTGTGTGTGTGTGTTCTCTGTGTGTTGTCTGTTTCTGTATGTGTGTACTTGTCTGCATGTGTGTGTGTGTGTATGTGTGTGTGTGTTGTCTGTGTGTTGTGTGTTTCTGTATGTGTGTACTTGTCTGCATGTGTGTGTGTGTGTGTTGTCTGTGTGTTGTGTGTTTCTGTATGTGTGTACTTGTCTGCATGTGTGTGTGTGTATGTGTGTGTGTGTTGTCTGTGTGTTGTGTGTTTCTGTGTGTGTGCATTCAGGCATGTGTTTGTTTGTGTGTGTGTGCGCGTGAGAGCCGCTGATTGCCCTTGTTCGGGGATCACGGTGAGATGGAGCGATTTTCCATGCAGTCGCCCGGTAGCCGCGGAGTGCTAATTGCCCAGAAGGGCGATGTCTCCGTCCGCACGCTGCATTAAGCAAACAGGCTAGCGATGGCGGCGCCGCCTCTCCTCCGCGCCTCTGAGAGAGCGCACGGGGATGCCCAGGGTCTGATCACGCCCGCCCGCGTGGGGGGGCCAGCCCCGGCTGGCGTGATCGGGCACGTCCGGACCCGCTGTCCCCCTCGTGAGCAGCGCGTGGGGCGAAGGGGGGTGGGGGGGTGGGGGGGGTGGAGAGCACCCGCTCCCTAATGGCCGCTCGTCCCGCGGCTAGCGCTAATGGTGCGCGGAACAGGGCGAACCCCGCGACTCAGGCACATCACCTCACAGCACAGAGCTGAGCCCTGAGGTAACCTTGCAGGGGGGGTCATGGGGGGGGGGTCCTATGGTTGGGGGAGTGGGTGTGGGGGGGCGTGGGGGGGTGAGACACGGCTGGGGGGTGAAGGGTGCGGCGTGCCGTTTGTGCTTTGATCGTTTCTCCTCTGCTGGCGTTTCTTTTTTCATCCTTTCTTTCTCCTTCGGGGAGAATCCTCTGTTTCATCGCAGGTTCTTCCCGACAGATGGAGCTTAGGGTTTATCAAAGAATGCCCTTCATTAAAAAATGTCGACCGTGCATGTCCGCAAAAGCCATTTGTACAGCTTCTGGGTGGATGTTTCTCTAATGTAATGAGGAGACTAAAGCTTTCGTTTAAATTAAAATACACAAACATCTACAAATGAATTCTCAGTATATCTTATTGCGAATAGGTCAACCCTGTTCCTTCAAAACCACTCCCTTTCTTTCTCCTGTTCCTTCAAATCCACACACTTTCTTGTAAAAAAAAGTATTTTGGGAGGACATTTGAAAGAGTTTTTTCTCCTTTGTGACAAATCTCCCATAAAGATTTCAGTGATATGCTATTTTTAGCGTCCTTGTGCATAAGGACAGACAACTGTAAAATGTCAGAGCCTTTGTATAACAGCTGCGTATGACTTTTCTGTTTGTTTATGCAAGTGTATAACCAGAGGGCCTCGCAGAACAGAGCAGCACAGAGCCCTGCGACACTCTCACACCCAGCCGGTGTTTCGCAGACTAAACAGCGCGCCAGAGGCCTTCCCCGCCCAGCGGCGGCCCAGCGGCGGCCCAGCGACGGCCCAGCAACGGGCCAGCGACGGCCCAGCGGCGGGCCAGCCACCGTCCCGCATGGCGAGCGCGTCACGCGTGAGATGCAGCGCACATCCGTGATGAGCGCTCAGGCCCGAAATCCCCTTCCGTGTCCCCCGAGCCCCCGCTCCCCCGCTCCCCCCGCTCTCCTGCTCAGCAGCTCCCCGTTCCCCCGCTCCCCCGCTCCCCCCGCTCTCCCGCTCCGCAGCCCCCCGTTCCCCCGAGCCCCCGCTCCCCCGCTCCGCAGCGACCCGCGAACGCCGAGCCGTCGCTGCGGGACGACCGCTAACCTCCAGCCTCTCCGGACGCGCGGTGAGCCCGCTAACGATCTGCGCCCCCCCCCAACCCCCACAACACCCCCAACACCCCCAACCCCCCCACGAGAACAGCCCGGTTCGCCATCTGCGCGGGCCGCCATGGGAACAAGACCCCACAGACCAGGCTGCCGGTGGCGTCTGAGCCCAGCTTTGTCCGGACGTGAATGCGAGCGATTCTCGTCTCCATCGCCACCAATTAGCGCCAGTTAGTCAGAGATGATTCACTGCGCGCCGCGAAAGGTCGCACACACTTTAACTCCCCTTGTCCTCTGCGGTTTGGACCCAGACTGAGGATAGCTAATAAACCAACGTCTGGTGTGGGGGGGGGGAGGGGTGGAGGGTGGAGGGGGGGTGGAAGATGTGGGGACGAAAAGCTTTTCATGCTGCATGTCACTCTCTCTAACATGAGGTTTGTGAGAGAGAGAGGATCCAAGAGTTAGTTTCTTCTGCCCGGGGAATTTCTTACTGCGGGCAAAACTCTATCGATGGACAGAAGCAAGCCCGTGTGCAGCTGTGTGCCACGCAGGAGGTGACACTAGGAAACATATGAGCTCACAGAAACAGGGCTCGTTCTTTCTCTGCCCTTACTTTCCCTGCTGCAACCTTCCAGAAAGTTCTAGACACAGTAAACAGCATGCAGTAATGTGCTGTTTATTGTTTCACAACCATACCAGCTGTGGGCTGACAGTGACCTCTGAACTGACTATGCTACATTGTGACCACTTAGCCGATCACAGCTGAGCTAGCTTCGCAATTAGCTTTTAGAATTTACCACAAAACATGGCTTGCACTTAATGTCTGGGTGTTCACTGAGTCTAAGCAGGCATTGGGAAAATACATTACTGATTCCTGCCAAACTTAGTCACAGACAAAAGAAAACGGTCTGAGAAAAGTGCTTTGGGACGGTAGGAGACATGCGTGTGTGACCACGTTGTAAAAATGTTAGCATAACACTCATCCCCCCGCGGCACTGGAAGGCATCGGCGCGGTTTGGAGCCGTTAGCCGCAGCTAGCGCGCGCTCGGAGCACACCTCCGCTCCTGTTGACCATATTTGGCCGTTTGGGCAGCGGCACGGATCTCTCTCCGTCTCTGCTTGACAGATGGGACCGCTGCCCTAGGTCATGTGACTACACAGCACCCTCTGCCTGATAAAATGAGCGTGTGTGTGTGTGTGTGTGTGTGTCAGCCAGCCTGCACGAATGTGCATTTGCGAGAGAGCTAGAGTGAGCTTACACGAGTCGGGTTTCGCGAGAGCAACGGCGGCGTGAGTGTTCGGGAGGACCGGCATAAAATGTCCCTTTAAAAAAGTAGCGCAGATCGCACAGCACTCGCGTCTGCTGTTCCTTTAAGTCCGGCTCGCGGCCACGGGAATGTTTACTGTGCTTAATGAGCTGGCTGCATGAGGCTACACCCCAGCTCGCTAGCGCAGTCTGGCAGCCGCTGCTCGCGCGGAGCAGAGGGAGGGAAAACTGACCTGACCGCAGAGAACAAAAGCGCAGGAACTCTTTCAGACGCTGCATTAATGTCGCATTACAGGCAAACAAACAGAGAAAGAGTTTAAAAAAAAAAAAAAAAAAAAAATTTTTAAAGAATGGGGGAAAAAAGCCAAATTGGACACTGACACGGATTTGAAAATAACCCAAGAACCACAAGGGGTACAATATGCATCTGTCATGTGTGTGGATAAAGTCAGCCCTGTGTACACTCGTGTGTGTGTATGAGTGAGTGTGTGTCTGCATGCGTGTGTGTAGATTGTGGGTTTGTGGGTTTGTGAGTGTGTGTGTGTGTGTGTGTCTGCGTGCGTGGGTGTAGATTGTGGGTTTGTGAGTGTGTGCGTGCGTGTGTGCGCGTGCACGTGTGCATATGTGTGTGAGTTTGTGCGTGTGTGTGCGTGCCTGCGTGTGTGTGTTTGTGGGGGATCTGTGTCAGGCTGGAAGCTGCTTATCCTCCAGCTGTTCAGAGTGGAGTCTCCGGTGCCAAACATCGGGGATGCAGGGCCAGCCTGAGCAGCGCTGAGCGCTGAGAGAGCGGAGCAGCAAGCCAAGGCAGACCCCGGGCTTCTCTCCTTTCACATCTACAGTGCTCCTGGATCTGGAGTAATCCAAGTCTTTCATTCTTAATTCAGTTATTAGACAGCACAAGCTCAATGGCCGTGTGTTCACATTAGTGATGATCCAGAGGGATTTTGTACTGAAACTTATTCTGTAGTTATTCTGAAAATTTGAGAGAAAATGCCAGAGATTTCAGCCCATGGTCTTCATGTTCAGTATGTTGCACTTGCGTACGTGTGTGTGTGTGTCTATGTGTGTGTTTGTGTGCGTGTATACATGCAAGCAGCGAGGGTTGCATGTATAAGGCTGTACATCTGCGGATGCGTGCACTATGTCATGTAATGTCATGTAATGCGTGCACTATGTCATGGTTCACCAGCAGCTCAGTAACTAATACTCGCACAACAGATCTGCATTTAAAAGGGATTCATTAAGACTTTGCATCGGATTTGGACTGTTTGAGGTATTTGGTCTATTGTGCTTGGAATCCCGAGATCTCCTGTTTGAACAGAAATGACAATAGTTATAAAAATGTGTATATGTGACTCTGTGTTGCGTATGAATGTGTTTGCATGCAGCAGTGTAGCGCACACAAGCAAATAATTGATCTTCTCAGAGTGTCTTTTGATGAACACCCAAAACCTTAAACCACTGGTAAGCAGATCGTCCCTCAGATGATGAAGATTGCCTGAAGTCTTCTCCTCCTCCTCTGGGGGCTCCAGTTGGACCTGGAGCCTTTGATCAGGACCCAACCTTTTACAGCATTTCGGAACAAGCAACGATATCGCTCTGTTTACACTGCTGCAAACACACTATTTATACAAACCTTCAACTACGAGTTTTCTACTTTCTTTGATATAAATCACAGAATCTTTGCTTCCAAAGTGATAAAGGGTAATTAATGAGTCATCAGGACAGCACACGGCTTGTCTGCTTTGGGCTTTCCAGTAGAGCTCAAATAGGAAATACACCCTGCAAGCAGCGATGTTTCCAGAAAACCAGGAAACATACTGGTTAGATTCTCTGAATTTCCTAATTTTCCTTCAAGGTCACAGTAAGACATTCCAGACACAAACTCATGGGTAACATCCCCTGATGGTAATAGTTTAGTTTTGAAGTCCAACATGAATACACACACACATACATAGTACATACAGTACATACATTCATATATTAATGTTAAGGTTATTTTCACAAATACAGTTAACAGTCAAAGTACATCTGGGAAACTGCGAGAACTATTAGAAAGCTTACCCTAACTTTCCATGAATGCTCTGAAACAAAATGTGTTTGCAGGGAAGGCAGGCAATGACTTACTGAAGACTTGCATGGGATATGCAATACAATACACACACACACACACACACACACGCACACACACACAGAATTAAAATAACATGCAGGATATTGGGACAGGTTTTATCCTGTAAATGCAGTAACATGTCTAGAATAACTGGACTGAAACAGGAGGCAAAGACACAGAAGACCACCTCTGGGCTGCATGATGAGTGTTTGCGATGTTGGATACATGTTTTTTTTTTTGCTGTAATTACCCTCTCTTGCTTCTCACACACAGAGGACAGGAGTACCAGGGACGTCCCGCTGCTCTTCTGCAGCCCCCTTTGAAGGGCTGATGGCAGAGTCTGTTTCCCATTGTCAGCGTGGTCATGTGATCTGGGCGGGGCCACTGCCCGGGCATCCCAGTGTGTCTGGTAAGACTGGGGGGGGGGGGGGTACCAGATGCACATGGCTGCCGTGCATTAGACCAACAAGAGACCGAATTCCTCATGTTAGTCAGAATTAAATGGAAGCAGCGAAGGAAACTTCTGGAAAGCGAACAGCCTGACGGACGAACGATCTGGAGGGGAGAGCTTGATGTGGAGCTGGAGCTGAATATCGCCATGTTCTCAGGAACAGGCAGAGAGCTCCTGAAACAGGCCACATGTGGGACAGAGAGCTCCAGAAACAGGCCGCATGTGGGGCAGAGAGCTCCTGAAACAGGGCCGCATGTGGGACAGAGAGCTCCAGAAACAGGCCGCATGTGGGGCAGAGAGCTCCTGAAACAGGCCGCATGTGGGACAGAGAGCTCCAGAAACAGGCCGCATGTGGGACAGAGAGCTCCAGAAACAGGCCGCATGTGGGACAGAGAGCTCCAGAAACAGGCCGCATGTGGGACAGAGAGCTCCAGAAACAGGGCCGCATGTGGGGCAGAGAGCTCCTGAAACAGGCCGCATGTGGGACAGAGAGCTCCAGAAACAGGCCGCATGTGGGACAGAGAGCTCCTGAAACAGGCCGCATGTGGGACACAGAGCTCCAGAAACAGGCCGCATGTGGGACAGAGAGCTCCAGAAACAGGCCGCATGTGGGACAGAGAGCTCCTGAAACAGGCCGCATGTGGGACAGAGAGCTCCTGAAACAGGCCGCATGTGGGACACAGAGCTCCAGAAACAGGCCGCATGTGGGACAGAGAGCTCCAGAAACAGGCCGCATGTGGGGCTAATGGACCGATTGCCAGCGTGTCCGTCTGGGTGTCAGTGTAAACCGTGAGGCACGTGAGGACAGCTGAACAAGCAGACGGACAGACGGACGGTGTCTGCGTCAGCAGTTTTCCGCGGAAGGCCGGCCGGCTGCCCGCGCGGTACCGTGCCTCATATCCACGCCAGCGCTCGGCCCAAAAACCGCGCCAATGTCCACAGCTCAGTGCCCGAGGCACCAACTCGGCCCGGCCAAAACCGCCAACCCCCCCCCCCCCCGCTCCTGACGCGGCCCTACGCAGACAACTCAGCACCCGCTTACCGTAATCCCCGTCACACACACAGGCCTCCCCTGTGCTCGTCCATTACCCACGCCCCCTTCGCCAGTCATCCATTACCCACGCCCCCTTCTCCAGTCATCCATTACCCACGCCCCCTTCGCCAGTCATCCATTAACCTTCACCAAATTGCTCAGCACCCTTCTTTCCACAAACCTTCCTCCTGCTGCACAATACCGGCCATTATTCTCCTGCGGGACGGCCCAGCGCTCATCCTGCCCCCCCCCGGGCGAGACTCAAACACAGCTGGGCGTGGAGACGGTGAGAGAGCCGACCCAGCAGATCTGGGTTTGGGTCCTGGCTCTGTACCTCTGAACGTGGGCTGTGGGTATAAGGGCACAATGTGCTGACTCATCAGTTCTAGTGAACAATGCTTTGAATGTTACTTACAGTATCATTCTGACCTTTCCATTGTAGCTAGCCATTGTAAAATCTGCATTTACAATCGTATAGCATTTATGATGATCTTACTAACGATGTGATGTTACTAATCATTGTAGTGTTTACATTATGTGCATTACTTTACTTCGAAGTTCCTCAAGCACTACACTTCCCTCATTCACTTAAAAATGGCTTTTGTGATGGAATGCAAAAGGGGGGTTATTTAATGTCGCTATTCTAAATTACCAATGCAGTGGCACCGTGTGTAAAGCTGCTCTCTGCTGCTGAATCTGGGGCCTGTGTCTGTATGGGGAAGTGCAGGCCTTCACTAGTTTTCCATGGCTTTCCAACCTGGAGTCCCAGTTTCTTCTGTCACTGTCAGAAGCCAAGCAGTCTAAGGGCAGCTTGCATCTCTAAACTGGTCCCTGCATGCCATTACATTACATTACAGACATTTAGCAGACGCTCTTATCCAGAGCGACTCACACAACATTTGACATTGCATGCTGACTTGGCCATGCTTATGCATCTCCTGAAAGTGGGCAGATATGCATGCAGATAAAATGCTTTGTTGTCACACCCACTCCAGCGATTCAAAATGAAGACTCCTGGACAGAGACTCCGTCTAATTTCATAATTACGTTGTTGATATCCATCATCCGCCCATCCCTCGCAATGCAGCTTTTTTCAATTGTTCGCTGGAACTGGTACCATTGATACAATTTGAACCCCGTGGATCAAGAGCTTTGCCTTTTTCTAACATTCGATTGTGTGGCTCTTCCAGCTCCTGCTTTTGCAAAAAAACCGCTTCACACAGGTCTGCGCTCAACGGCTGTTTGCGGATTCACCTCCTTCACACCTCGCCCGTGGAAACATAAACAGCTTAGCGTCTCAATTACACGCCAGACCTCCGGCAGGACAGAAAGAAGCCCTGGATTAGCGTTGTTGAATAACAGTACAATAGCGCAGGGCTCGGAGAGAGGGAGAGAAAGGGAAACTGGAAGAGGAAGAGCGAGAGTGAATTCCAAAGCCATCTAAGCTCACCGAAAAAGAGAAATCTTTAGGAGCCAGAGCAAAGCTCGTGTGTTTTAACTGGCAGCGATGTCAGCTCCCATCATGCACTGCAGCAGTACACAGTTACAGTTATGTTCATGATCATTCATGTTTTTCTGCCACCATGTTCACCTTTCCCTCAGTCCCATAAAAGAGTTTTTTTTTTTACCTGAGTGGTGACAGAGGGTGAATGATCATTCTTCCCAATAATGACTCGCCTTTCTTCTCAAGCAGTAGGGTGTGTAGAGGTACAACAGCAGACACCTGCTCAGGTGGATCCACGTCTTGTCCCCTGCTGTTCCGGCAGAGAAAACATACATACAGGTAATGTAAATCAAACTTTAATTGTTACGTCTCAATAAAATGTATTCAGGGGAAATAAATATCTGAATGCTGAACGGTATACGGAATCCGAGCGGCCCGCCCTCCACTGCCGGAGCGAGGGACCGCAGACACGCACATGGTCGCCGCGGAAACGCGTGATGTCACCCCTCCGCTTTCTTCTCGCCGCGCTGCCCGGGGTGAGCTTGCACGGGCATGAGTCTGGCGGAAGACCCGGCGGAGTTCCAGCGGGTGCGCTCCGGGCGCCCGGGCGACCGGGGTCAGAGGTGAGCCAGGAGGTCACGATCGTCTCGACCCGCTAAACCCCGCCCACTCCGAGCGTCGCCGTGACGAACTGCACGTCGCTCTGAACGGATGCTGGCACTGGAACCGGGGGGGGGGGGGGCGGTAAATTCCCCTTTCAATTTAGTAAAATCACACTGAAATCCAAAGAGTGAATTGAGAAATCCTCATAGAACACTATAGCCACTTTTCAATTCGTGAATTACATTTAAATTCATTTTGTTAATTGACTGAATTGAAAATGAAATTTACGCCGACTTGAACTATTAAGAGGGTGTTTTTAGTGTTAATATTTTTGAAAATAGGAGGCACTGTTTCAAGAAATGTATGCACACGATTGAGGGAAAACTGCAATATCAGTATGAGGTTTATGCCTTTTGACATATCATGGCATGAGTTTTTGATTAGCAGATATGAGTAGTGAGTTTGCATGTAAGAAGTATTAATATGTAATTCTCACATATTTAATTTGGCAGAGAAGGAGTTGAGAGAGCAGTGCATTGTGGGAAATCATGCAAGAGAGAGAGAGAGGAAGGCCACGGTATGATGTGGAGGGGCAGAAAAGAAGGAAAGAGGAAAAAAGGAGGGATAGGCAGGTGCTGCAGATGCTTGAGGAACGAAAGAAGCTGGAGAATGCCATGACACTACGACGACAAAAGCCCCCCCAGAATGCCCCTGGGCACGCACGGGGAACGGATGAAAGAGGCAATTAACCTGGAGCAGGGAGATAGCACTGCCACACAACTAGCCCCAGGTTTGTCTCCTGCTCTTCTGTTATCTCCCCCCTGCCCCCCCGACCCCCCACCCCCCCTTTATCTTCCCTCCGGCACTCATTTCCCCAAACTCCAATTTCCTCTGAAATAATCTTCTTGCTCTCTCTCTTTCTAAACCTTTTGGTAAAACTTTACTCGACATGCTCGACACGTCCCTAACCAGACAGCTTCAGATAGAGGACAAGGCGTCTGTAATGAGAAGCTGTAGAACATTAAAAGTGGCTGAGCTGCTGGTCAAAGGGTTAAATCATCCCAAACACAGAATTCCCTATTTAAAACAGAATTACAGCTACAGCGTGGAATTCCAGCAGGAACACTGAGCAAAGCTGGAAGTCTGTACTATAGTTGGAATTGTTTTGGTTTTTTGGATTTCCATGTTATAGATAATTATTTAACCCTTTAACTGGAAACTCAGCCACTTTTAATGTATAAGCCCTTTTATTGCAACTAATACCCACCCACGTCAATACTTGTCACTGCTACAACCAGGAGTGCGCAGAATATATGTATGTAAAGACAGTGAGCCCTGGATTTAATTAACATAATCTGACCTATAATTTGACCTTTTGACCTTAATTGACCTTTGACTTTCTCACGAATTGTGGTGTTCACATTCCGTATTGCTGGAAAAAAAAGATGCTGCCTTCATATTCACAGTCCTGAATTATGTTAGCTGTGCACCTTTGAACTGATAAAATGGATTCTCAGATTACTGACATGTCCATGCAATTCAGATTCAGAGTTACAGGATTATCTTTAAATCCTTTAAAATAAATAAAATTAAAAAAAACAGGAAATGACAAATGTGAAAATATACTTTCCCTCTCCATGGCCTTACATGTTAAAACTCCACACCCTCTATGGACAAGGCTCAGCAATATGCAACAGTATGTCTGTTTTTTCCGCTTTACCAACTGTTCTTTGTGTTTCGTTTAGAAAAGAGTACCGCGGCTGTCGCAATCACAAGACAAATTACACTGAATGAAATGAGAAAAGGATATAAGCTACAGTGAAGTCAATTGCTTCAGCTGATAGTTATGTAACCTATGAAAATGCTATTAAATGGTGACTATATACAGAGTTGCTGCACTGAAGAATTAAGCAAAGATAGAAAAAAAATATTTAGCAAAAAAAAAAAA
Organism: Anguilla pacifica; assembly: GCA_039654925.1. Taxonomy (NCBI): domain Eukaryota; kingdom Metazoa; phylum Chordata; class Actinopteri; order Anguilliformes; family Anguillidae; genus Anguilla; species Anguilla pacifica. The sequence goes on from CM077293.1 coordinate 51,584,418, forward strand.
AGAATAAAACTTGGCAGGAGATTCTGTGAGCACATTGTTTTGGCCCATCTGTCTTTAGGGCACACTGCAGGTTTTGCATATGGAAGCAGAAATACTTTCTGGGAATGCCTATTTGGCACAGCGACCAAACCGCTTGCCAGATTCATCTTGGTAGACAGAGGATATGCTGAACTGTGCACTGAACAACAGCTGTTGCTCTGGTACATGTAGTCATTCAGCCCAACAGATCAAAGGGCTTCTGGGTCTCCACTCTAACTGAAGTTTTTTTGTTGTCTTGTTTTGTTTTGTTTTTATTTGATTTTTTCAAGCTCCCGTGGTTACCAGTTGAAACAAGTATCAAGCTCATTCCTTCTCACAATATACTTTGAATGAGAAATGCATTAATGCAAATCCATAAATTGTGGCGTATTGTGCTTGAATTTCAATGATGTACAACTGCAATAATAAAGATGAGAAAGGGCCACGGCTGGGGTTTTCAGCGAAGTGCACACAAAGAGTTCAGGTCACAACGTGTGCAATGTTCCAACTGTAATGAAAAGGGTCTGCATCAGTGTAAAACTAATTAATCAGACACAATGCTCTGTATTACAAGGCTTATATTTTACACATTGTTGCATTTATACAGTTGAATATCTGCTTAAACAAATGACATGCAATGAATAATAGAAAGGATTAGCGAAAATGAGAAATGAGTAATGAGCAGTGTAATTGAGTGGCGTAATGTACATTCTGTTCCAAATTCATTTCAATTACATTCTGTTCCAGTTATTTGACACAATGGGCATAGTTGAGTAACCCTTTTTCATCACCGGAAGAGAGAGTAAGCCTCTCAGATGTGGTCTTGGCAAACGTGGCAATCCGCATTATGTCATAAGCGGTACATCACTGAAACTGTATTACGATATCAGGGACAGTCCTTTAACATATTACAGTGTTTTTTACTTTAACATATTACAAGCTTTTCTCGCTCATATTTATTTACACCACATAGCTCTGAGCCTGTACCCACAACTGCCGTCTACACTGTGATACGTATGATAGCAGGGTGATCTCTTCTTCTGTCAGAATAACCAGTGAGGGGGTAGATCGGTAACAGAACATGCTAAGATAGCATTTTAGACAAGTGGTACCAAGTCCTTTGACTGAATGTACCAAAAACACAGTTCCCAGCATGCAGTGGGTGAGAATCTCCATCACAGGGCACACACACCCATCACGCACACAATCATACCTACGGGCAATTAACCTAAGCTGCATGTATTTGGACTGTGGGAAGAAACCAGAGTACCCAGAGGAAACCCACATGGACAGAACATGCAAACTCAGAAAGGCCCCAGGGTCGGGATTCGAACTCACAATCTTCTTGCTGTGAGGCGACAGTGCTACCCACTGCACCACCGTGCCACCACCATACAAGCTGCTGGCTTAATTGAACGAGTTCTCTGAGTCCTGAGACTACAAGTCAGTTAGAGAGCGGTGGACAAGCTGCAGAACCAGGTTCCCTACAGAGCCAGGATCCCTACAGAACCAGGATCCCTACAGAGCCAGGATCCCTACAGAACCAGGATCCCTACAGAACCAGGGCCCAGCAGAGCCAGGATCCCTGGAGAACCAGGATCTCTGCAGAACCAGGGGCCTACAGAACCAGGATCCCTACAGAACCAGGATCTCTGCAGAACCAGGATCAGGCTCCCCTTAAGACCCAGGGGACCTGACGGGGGAACCCGAAAGCGCTTCTAGCCCAGGTCTCTCGGAGTTTAGTCAACCGATGCAGATGGTTTACACGGATAAAAAAGCAGATCCATTTCCTCAATCTGTCATTGCTATCGTTCATGCGGTGAACCCAGCAAGCTTTAATCACACCTGACCTGCAGGTGACCTTCAGCACGAGCCTCTTCACCGGGGGGGGGGGGGGGGGGACACGGGGATCTTTGGGGCAGATATTAAACAGGCCCAGGGGAGCCCTGCAGACGGGGGGGGGGGGGGGGAGCTACCTGTGCCAAGCAGAACAGAGAGCAGACGGTCACGGTGTGTAATCCTCCATCACGGCCCCCCCGAACATCGCCGCACGTCCCGCGCCTGCAGGAAAAATAACCACATTCTGCTCCGTGTGACAGCGCCATGATGTGTAGACTAAACACACTCCTGTCTTTGCTGATGTGTTCGCACTGAAGCACAATATCGCACGTTGAAAAATGACTCAGGGCCCTTTAAGACAAAGCTTTCACTATCAAATTTGTATTTTTTTTTGTTCTGGTGCCTTTTATGAACAAGCAGCAGAGGGTGGAACATGGCTAAACTCCCAGACGGAGGTTACTACTGACGTTTTCTCCTTCAGAGAATCCATCTCAGCCTGAGACAAAGCTTGCGCATAATAATAACTGTGAGACAGGAAAACTGCTGATGATTAATTTGGCTGTTGGTGCCCTTTAATTAAGCTTGGTGTGTGTGTTTTCTTTTTGTTTTTTTTTGTTTCCGAGAAGCAAGACAGCCATGAGGTAAAGCTTTCCCCTTCTCAGTAAAACGTCCAGTGTTAATTCAACTACCAGGAGAGCGAACATGAGTCCACCTGGGACCGCATGTACTCTGTAAGTGTTGATTTAACGTTGAACGTTTTATTGCATTTGCAGTATCTATAAAGGGGGGGCATGCGAGGATTTAATTGGTGTTGACGTGACTCTTCCAAACACATTCCGTTCCTCTCATCATAGTGTGGGGAGGGAGAGATTTCCAGCGTGTGGATCTCGGGGGGGGGGGGGGGGATTGGGGGGGTGGGGAGATCACCTGTCATGTGATTGAAGTTCCACATTCAGCCCCTGGTGGCTGCTCCTGTCATCGCGGGCTTGGCGGCTCTGGTCAGACACCAGCGGCTTCACGCTCCAGGCCAGCTCAAAAACAAAAGACAGCTTCTTCTGTGAGGTTTGTGGATATCGGTCTGAAACAATCTATTAGCCCTGAAAGAGGAGGACACAGTGTGTAGCGTGATTGGCTTGCTGACCAGTGTGTGATAGGGCGGCAACTGTGTAGGGCAGCAGTGGCTTGCAGTGAACTACACCTGAAAGCAGAAAATTGCAGGTTTAAATCCCAGGTGTGGCATTGCTGTTGTCACCTTGAAGACAATGAAGATGATGAAGCTCCTGGAGAATAGCTTCTGTAAATACCCTGCTGTATGAAGCTGATGATTTGGTAAACATGGCTTAAAGTCATTTTGGAAAAAGGAGGAGATGAATGTGACGTTTTTTCCGAGTGCTCTCAGATTAAGTGCTGCATTCCAGTTGGGCAGGTCTGGAGGGAACGCCTGTGATTGGTGGACATGGTTTTTCCAGATACTTTACAAGGCCAAGAAAGCAGTAAAAATGAGAAAGATTACATGTTTAGATTCAGCGTTGAGACACCGTGTTTACAAACATTCTTTCCGCAGTTAAGGATATTCCTGAAGTGCATCACAAAGAGGAGGGGGGATTCCTAGAACTAACCATGTGCTCTCGACTTGTCCCACAACAAGCTGGTCTTCTCCATTTTTATTTTTTTTCTGAGTTACATTCCATTTACAGCCCTTTCACGTACCGTGCGGCATGGGACTCACCGCCCTTTCCCCGTCTGTGTCGCTGAGGCGAGTGAGTAACTCTGCTGGTCAAGCCGTGCAGCAGCATGCAGATCCCACAGTATGTCACACGAGAGACTGACTGATTTTGGTAGGAGTTAATCCGGGAGCCAAAAAAAAGGGGACCGCAAAGAATATAAAGAATGCAGCCAAAGTCACGGCGTGGACTGTGCCGTGCTTCTGGAAAAGCTACTGGGGATCGCAGCACAACTCTGCACAGCCAAGGCTAAGTTTATGTAAACTGCAAAAAAAGCTAAGTAGTCAGCGATGACAAATGTATTTTGAAACTGCTTCACAAACCATCAAATACTGTCCAAGCATGTTTGCGGTTTTTGAAAATTATTTTTGAATGGCACAACAAGCACGTTGTAATTGGAGAAATATATGGAGAGAACGAGTAGATGTGCGGTCGTTGAGCAGCTACATTATTGGAGGGCTGTAAATGTAACACTGCCACCTACTGTTCGGAGTGCAGACTGCTACCTGCCCTGACTGCACAGAATCTGTTTGCAAATCCAGCCACTCACCGAATTCAGAATTAACCCTACAATCATATTCATCACATCCTGAACACACGTACACACGCACACACAAACAAACAAACAAGCCATAAACAACATTTGTGGCTACTGTTGTGCAGGGATATATTTATAACAGTGCATATGCAAGGGACATGAATTATAACAGAAAACCACTCATTGGAGCAGAAAGAGCACCATTCAAAGCATTAGATTCTTGTCAAGGAAATGCAAGTCATGTCCTGCCAACTGTAAGGGCTCCTACTATGAAGATGCAAACTGATTCATTTCCTTCTTTTCTGTAAACCTGCAGCTGGCCACTGGTACATGGATCTGAGCTGGGTACGAGCTGAGGTGAGTGTGTGTGAGCGAGGGGGGAGGGGAGGCGGGGGGGGGGGGGGGGTCCACACACACACACACACACCGGGTTTTACTGAGAGACTGGAGCAGCTGTTTCAGCTTGGCCTCCAGCCACCTGCTCCTCCAAACTGAGCAGCTTCAGAGCTGACCGGAGGGTTTGCTTCAGAAAAACCCCAAAGTGGGGCTGTTTTGGGGGGGGGGGGGTGCGCAGGGTGGTTGTGAGGGTCGTCCATGAGCAAAGTGAAAATATTTATACAATGCCCCCCCCCACCCCCCCGATAGCGCTGTTTTTAAACAGATGTGCTTGTGTTAGATCTTTATCAGGCTCGTCCCAGATTGTAAACCAAACCCGGTTCACTGCCCCCCGGCCCCCCCACGAAAAAACGTGTAAACATCTCGGGGGATCGCTCGCTCGCCCGTCGGGGTCAGAGGTCACCGCTCAGCCACGTGAAGAGAGTGGCGGTTGGTCCGTAGGACTGGGGGTGGGGGGTGGTTTGGGGGGTCAGGGGTTTGGGGGGGGGGGTGCTTTCGGAGTGATGATCGCAGATTGGGTCTCAGGGCTTTGTGGTGGGACATGAACCCAATCTCGTCAGAGGAAACAAACAAATGTGAACCCCCCAAAAAAAATCAAAGACCAACGGGGGACACAGTCAGTGTTTCGGCATAACTGCAGTCCCACACTCGCAACTGAAACTGGTTCACACACCACACACAAGCAAAATCACACAGTTCCCCAACTCAGAACAGCCCACCACTCCAACACAGTGTGATCTAAGACCCTAGCACTGTCGGTCTTCCTGGGATCTGCACAGGTCCAGATGGCAGAACACACAATCAAACACACACACTGACAGGAGTGCTCATTGGCTCACACACACACTGAAAGGACCACTCATTGGCTCACACACACATTGAAAGGACCACTCATTGGCTCACACACACATTGAAAGGACCACTCATTGGCTCACACACACACTGAAAGGACCACTCATTGGCTCACACACACACACTGAAAGGACCACTCATTGGCTCACACACACACACAAACACACACACACTGAAAGGACCACTCATTGGCTCACACACACACAAACACACACACACACTGAAAGGACCGCTCCTCTCTCTGTGCTCTCAGGGAAGTTTACAGGCCATGTGAGGGAGTGCAATACGTGCCCAAATCATGTTTATAAAAAAGGGTTCACTTTAAGGTTTAACCTTCCAAATGAGTTTCAGATAAAATTTAGAAATGTTTAGCAAACTGAAACGTAAATTATCTGGGTAAACTCTCGGACGTATCCTTTTGTAGTCTTCTCTGGGTTTTGGCCATTGTTCAGACTTGCTTGAATTCTCCTGAACAAAAATGAAAGCAGAGATTTGTGAAAAGCCTAGTCCAAATCCCACACAATGGGAAAACATTTTCTGAAAGAAATTATGACTGCGATTTAGCTATGTCATGTAGACCATACAAATCTTTCTCTTTGAGGAAAGCTTAAGACAGAAATGACATCCTTGTTTTTTTTTGCCTTTGCTTTTTATGGTTTTTAATGGATTTGAATTTTAATGGACACGTTCTAAACAATGAAGAGATAAAGTAAATTATTAGTTCTCTACTGCAGAACCAAGGACTGTCTGGAGCCAAAAATGTGGACCGGCCAATCACGTGCCGTACCATAAACCGCCTTTGCTAATACTGTGCATGTGTGGATGCCTAGCAACCCTTGCATGAACATGCAGAGCAGTTTGATTGGTGGAAGTAATACGTTTCCAATTGTTCAGCATGTCAGTGTATCATCCAATAAATCTAAATTAATCAGCCTTTGAATTGATGCAGTTACACATTATCTATCATTTATGACTCTGCTTGACTCGAACGCTCAGATCAAAGTCAGACAACAGAATGGAGTTGTTTGCCAAGGCATTCCACAGATGTGAAAGAACTGAGGATAGCAGTAGATGCCGGAAGGTAAAGGCGAGTCGTAGTGAATAGGTATTAAAAATAGACTACCAGTGGGAGTCCTGGTAGAATTTGATTTTTCCTGTTGTTTGAATGCTTAGAGCGTGATACAAATCATAAAAAATTGATACTGGAGCAAAAGAGAAAATGTTAATGAACTGCCGTGTTTTTTTTATACAGATTTACAGAATTCAGTCAGATTAATCAGAGATGCCCCAGAAAACTTAATTCAGTTGGAGAACAGCTGACTAGACAATGTCCAATCAGGAAATGAGAAGACCTAAAAAAAAAAAAAAAAGAGAAAAAAAGACCTATAGTACTAAGATGATTGGGTGCTCAATCTGACCTCACTGAGTCTGCTACTCCCTTCTCCGACCCCCGAAAACCTTGTGAAGGTACCCCAGACACCTGTCTGTAACCCCAGATGGGGTGGGCCCGGGCGGCCCTGCCCTGAGGTATGGGGCGCCCCGATGACCAATGCCCTTTGAGCGTCTGCACAGGCCCCACATGTGACACGCAGAGGAATGCTGGGTAAATATTTAGTCTGTGAGAACGGGCGGTAATAAATCACAGGTTTAACCTATCATCTCCATCCTTCTATGGCAGGGGGCACCTGGGGTTCTCATAGACGAGGGGGGCGGGGGGCGGGGGGGCGAGGGGAGAGGGGGGAGGAGTCATGGTGGCAAGCAGGACTATAGCAAACACAAACGAATCTACTGACTCACATAATCACTCACACCCTTCTCCTCTCTCTCTCTTACATACACAAAAACATTCACAAACACATTCAAACACGATGACTTAATCATAAAAAGGCATACAAGCACAACGTGAACATTCAGACGACAAAACTTACAAAGTGAGAACACTGACTATCATGAAGAGGTCACTCCAAAATGTACTTAACGTAAAACACACACACACATGATTACATAAGTACACATACACAGATAATTATATGTGCGTGTGTGCATGTGTGTGCTGCATACAGGGTTAAAATAACAGCTCACATGATGTATTTATTTTAAGTAGGACCTCTTCAGCTGTGCCAGTGCGTAATTTATAGCATTCAGGATCTTTATGGATGTTCATTCTTTGCTCAGAAATAGTCAGCTGAAGGATATTTGCAGTCTTGGCACAGGCACACGATTACACACACACACATGGACGTTCAAAGTAACGGGCAGGCCGAACGCACAGACATGCACTCTTCCCTCTACGCTCCACACGTCAGTAAACACCGTTTCCCAGCATCCCCTGCCCGCTAAACACGAAACAGACCCGACTTTGTGTGCCGTCGCTGAAGTACAAGCCAACGTGAGATCTGAAGAAGATTCCGGAAGCCACCCGTTCTCAGATACGCTACGCTCACGACAGATCATCACAACCCCTCTCTCTCACTTCTGTGCTCGGTTAGCATAGATGGATTCTGCCTCAAGCCACTGACCCTGGATAAGGTCAAAACTTTTTTTTTTAACCTGCATTAACGCAAGGGGTTATATTGGTTTTGACAAGGCAGGAAAGACTTAGAGCCATTTGGTTCTTAAATAGCTGGATTCAACCTACAGGAGGACAATGATACATAGCAATGCAATGCAATGAATTAGCTTATCTGTTTAAATGTCACTCATGACAAACACTCTAGACAGCTGGCAGTGGTTACACTTTTATACTTCTTCATCATATTCTTTAAACAATTTATATCAATTTATATGTGTTTTTCCTGCTTTTTAACAAGTTGCATGCATCTCCAGTCCAGCGTGAGGTGCTGTTATGATTAAACCTGTTTCTAGCCCCTGTTTGCTGAACAGAAATAAGTTCACAGTTTATCCACATGTTGCTTTGGGCAGTGAAGGAAAACCTCATCACCTGAATCCCTCCGTAAAATAACAACAACAGGGAATGAAATGCACAGACTGCAGAGTAAGACGGAAGGCTTATCTCCCGTCAGCCAGGACTAACTCGTAGATTTGGAGGGAGATTTGCAGTGTCGTTCCCATAGCGATGCCTTATGTGAAAATGCTTTAACAAAGCTCTCGAAAATGTCCTTTCTAAATTAGAATTTGAGGAAAGAGAGAGCAGTCCTCTTGACCAAGGACTGGCAGAACTTGTCGCAGATTCCATGAAACATCCTATTAATCTGTAGCTCTATTTTATTTCGCATGTATAGATTTGTTTTTTTTTTGTTTTTTACATCTCTGCACAGTTAGGCTAGTTTTTATTCATTGAATACAGAAGCATAGAGCAGCGGTTAGCCCTTGGGACCAAAAAATAATTGGTTGGAGTCCAGATTGGAGTGGGACGTTGATGTATGTTTAATTCCCTTCCAAAACCCCAAACTTAATATGTTCAGTACCCTACTGCTCAGTAGGTGCCCATCGATAGAAGGCAAGGAATCGGTTTCACAGATAAATCCTCATTTCCTTCCACAGCGATGCCACACACTGATGTCAGCATGTGATCGGCCCGTTTCTAAAATCTGGTTTGTCTTTGTTCCACCTGGACGTGTCCCAGATTGAGGCACATTGTTCCAGCTGTAAGGTCACGAGCATTTCTGATGCATAAATACCGTACAGATACACGCAGGATTAAAACCTGTATATTCTGGCAGGTTTAAGGATCATGTGCATCTTTAACCTGTAAATTTTAAGACAAAGCCAGAAAAGTTTTAGCACGGTAGCCAACAACTGCCATGCTAACAACAATGCGCTTCCTAGCAAAATTGACATATTTAACTTGACATTTTTGGTGAAGCTAAGATTTATTAAATCTGCTACGGTAAAATTCAGCAGATAAAACTGTAGGATTTATTTAAACCGCTTGAGTGAATAACGGTACGTGCTAATTTAATTTAGCACGCTGGAAGCCCTTTTCCACTCTCGCTCGGACTCATCTCAGGAGCTGGCTCGACTGCACCATGTGGAAAAACCCCACTTCTCCGGCCCAGCCGGGTTCACTCATCGGACTCACTGTGTCAGCGCATTACAACCACAAGTATATCATTCAGTGCAGCTGCCTGTCACTCACAATACACAGGACATTACAGGACAGGACACAGGATGAGGACAAGCCGTGTGTTTCCACAAGCATCAACGTCCCAGAGGATTTTTGCCCGACACCTGCCCACTGCACACCTGCAGCGAGTGCCTTCTTCCCTCCGGAAAAGAGGCCTGGAATTTCGGGAGAAAGCACATGCTGTTTGTTACCCCTTAATATGTGTGCTACCAATTAGATTCTGAAAAACAACCTACCGGCAGACCCATTCTCTCACTGACACAGATCATTTCTGATGTTTTATTTCATCCAAAATGGTTTTAATGAGGTGTATTACATACACGTACTCAAATAAAGAAATGAATAAATAATGTGAATCAGAACCATGAATCAAAGTTGGGGCAGACGTAGTTTGTAAACTGTGGGCTTTGGAAAAAAAAACTAGAAAAATAACACGCTGTAATGTGGTCCTGGAGGGCCGCAGTGTCTGCAGGATTTGTGGTTTTCTTTCAACTAGCAGTTGATTATGGCCTTTGGAACGAGGCGTGTGGACTCTTCAGCCTGCCAAAGGAATAAAATGAATCAGTGGTGCTGAAACACATAAAACCAGCAGACACAGTAGCCCTGAAGGTCTGGAGTCGAACACTAACACCGTAATGCCCATACTTTCCATGCGTGCAGTGCTAGCGTCCATGCAGGGCTGTATTAGAATAGAATTATTAACTTGATAAAGTTTATAAAGTTTGAGAACCTATGTCTGCCAAAGATTGGCAGCCTGGCCAAGGTTTACTCCTGCCTTGGGCCCAATGCATGCTGGGATAGGCTCAGCACCCCCTGCTACCCTGCCCAGGAGACGTGAGAATAGATAATGGATAAATGGAGAACCCATGAGCATGTCCATACAGCTTTTGGTCTTGTGGTGCATCACAATGCCAAAGTGATTACCTGTGAATCCTGACTGTGAATTCTGACTGTAATCACCTGTGAAGCCTGACTGTAATTACCTGTGAAGCCTGACTGTACGGCAGTGGAGCAAGTTACACCGAGGAGGAGGTCAAATAAATGCGCTCGTCTGAAACCTGCGGTCTTCATGGGCGAGCTCTCTTTGTGCCAAAGGGCTTCCTTGTCCATTCATAAGCCCCAAATACCCCCCAGATGGTTTTTTCCAAAGCCCTGAACATTGGAGATTAATTGGTTTTGTTTGACCGGTACCATGCAAGGCCAATGCAGTCTCTAAAACTAATCGCCAAGTTTTATTATTTTTGATGAGGAAAGGAATCAAATGTAAAACTGTTTCCCTTCTTCCCCTTGAATAGAAAGGATACATGCAATAAGGCTTATTTGTGATCTGACAAAACCTTTGGGGAATACGTTGTTATCCTCTGTTCTCCAAATACGTTGTTTATCATCATTTGCGATGAACTGGATATAACTTAAATAGCTGTTTCTATAATTCAGATCTCATCATCGGCCTTATCCAATGAAAAGCCTCTCCTTTAAATTTCAGCAGTGAGTACGGTCTGTGATGAACAGGCTGCTTGGCCTGTTCTCCATACTGATACCTCCACAGGAAGTGTTGACTAGTGAGTTCCTCCCTCCTGGTTGGACGCTGACCAGACACATGTCACCACTAAAGCCCCTGTAACTGAAATAGCATTGAATAAATGGATTCTGGGCTTTCCTTCACAAAACTGCATCCAGATGAAACCAGGGATATTAATGTCATGGGTGGCAAAAAACTATGTTTTATCACTCAGGAAATGCAAGTAACCGATTCCAAAACTGGAAAGACACGGAATTGTTAAACTAGTGCAGAAATGCAGAGGTGTAAAGCTCTAGATTCACGATCAAGGCTTGGTCTGAGTGTACAGGAACAACATTCCCACAGTCCTCAGCCCAGGCCCCTCCAGTGAGGGTCCGGTTGTATAAGTGGTGCAAAGTGTGCCGAATGCGTAAGAAGTGAAGTCTACGGAACATGGTGTTCACCGGAGTCTACCCGCGAACTCTCCTAACGAAGGGTTAGGATTTAAAATGGCCGAGCACTCAAAACGCAAAAAAAAAGTCAGAGAAATCACCATGTAAGAAATGCAGCTCCGAGGCCAAAACTCACAGTCATTAGAGGAGTTTTCCAAACAGACTTTAATTTGGGTGATTAACGAAGCGGCGGACAGGAGCAGTGCGCCCGTGATTAGGCCCCCCCCGCTGGGTTATATATAGCCCCGTCGTCAGCGGGACGCGGGCGAAACGCAAAGAGGACGTCAGCGGCCATTTTGGCCGTCCCGTCGGCCCCCTGATCCCCGGCGAATGAGAAACGGAACGTCCTCGGGACGGTGCGGGGGCAGCGGAGCCCCCATCAGGCGGCCATTCCGGCTCAGCGAGCCGCCCGCACCGCGGTTCAGCTCCATTAGCAGGAAGCTATGTGCCGGGTTTACAGTCGGGGCTCTTTTTGTTTTCGGGCTTTTTTTCTCCCGGGGAGACGAGTGCTGACCCATGAGATCCCGGTCCCGTTCGCTGCCCAAAAACCCACAACAACGTTCCCTCCGCGTTATTCCACCATGGGCTTTCGCAACGGGGGGACACGTGGACTCCCTGTGGAAACCTGTCCTTTTCGAACCCTCGTTATCTTCTGTCCATCAGACATAACTCCGAGAGAGGAACCATACACTCAGCTTTGATAAACAGGTGACGGGGTGAAGGACTTGAGGCAGACAAAGGGAGGAACACAAAGACCTCCATCCAACATTCCTCATGGGGCAAGAATTTTATTTTGAACAAGAAAAATACGTAGACTACTGTTCTTCAGAGAGTGACAAGAGACACAACAAAAATTGTGACACACAGATTCTTCGCAAATTGACATGCATCTATATATCACGGAGAGTTTGGGCATTTTTGTTGTAGGAGCCTGGATACACTCGCTGTGCTGGCCAGTGACTGCCCGAGACTCGGCCTGTGACCTCCACGTGACCCTCACTCGGACCCCGGCTCCATTGGTCGATTTTTCATCGCCCCCCCGAGCTCTTCTGTCGTAAAAAGGGGCACGTGACAGAACACAGCGAGCCCTCAGTGGCAGATCAGCCTGTTTGGATCACTCCGAAGGCGACGGCGTCTGTGGACCGGGCAGACCGACGCACTGAAGAATGCGACCAGGGCGATGATTCACGCCGAGACCCTCGTCCCAGATCCGGACGGTCCCATCTGGGAGGTCAGAGGTTATCAGCGGCCTTTCAACACGCGCTGGAGTGGATGCAGGCCTTTCCATCTGTGAGGCCGTCTTTATTGCATGAATGCACTCATTGTCTGGCTGTGTTTGACTAACAGACCCATTTGTCGGTGCCACCTGTAGAGACAGGGGAAGAGTGGAATCTTTGTGTTGCTTTGCGCTGCTTCAGATCCATTCCTTAAGGGTTCAGTCACCCTGGCCGCATTGCGTGATGTAAGATCACAAATACGTGATCAGAATGTTCTTAACTGAATTCTTAACTGAACATTCTAATGCTGATGTCACAATCACTACTGGTGATTGCAAGCAATGGAGTTCTAAAGCACCGTCTTAGAATATTGAACAAACATTCCAAAAACATTCCTACACTTCAGAGTTAATGCCCAGGAACTAGGAGGTTGGGTTACTTCACGTACTGTAACATATTCTGGGTTCTAATGATGCAGTTAAGAGGTGGCAACAGAACCCACTGTTTCACTCGGCTGAAAATTGGTGGGTCTTGTTCCCGTAATGGCTTTGAGTGTAGGGAATGTCTCTCTCTCTCTCTCTCTCTCTCTCTCTCTCTCTGTCTAAACCAGCAGTGTTTGAGTTATGCTGCAAACACCCGCATGAAGTGCTACCATCCAGAGCGAAACTGTCAGCGGTCAGCGTGTAAAAAGAGACGGAACGAGGAGAGTTGCCGTAAAGAAGCAGATCGGCAGAGAAAAATGGCGGGTTCAAGAGGTTTCACGCATTCCGTGTCTCTCAGAAAGAACGCCGAACACCGACCTCCTTCCCGAATCTCCCGGGTACGAGCGGAGGGGAGTCTGACCTTCGACCTCCGACACCCTCCCTGACACGCTGTCCAGATTGGTACTAATGACGGGGGGCATTTACACCTACTTAACACCTCTCAACGCAACTCCCTTTCCCTGTTCTTCACACCGCTCCCTACCGCAGTCCTACGCATTTAAACACGGCTGTGGATGTACTGGGGAGTGGGAGGCGGACAGAGGTCAGCGCAAGTCAACATGTGTTTAAGAGAGCAACAAGAGAAACATGATGTCTGTGTGTCAGTTCCCTTAATTAACGAGCGTCCCGGAGTTTGTCTCTTTCGTTGACTCGTGTAACAAACGTGACCTTTGGGTTCCTGTAGGCCCTGAGTGGGTATAAACAGTCCTGGGCTGACGCTCTGTTACATCTTAACAGCTAGGGGGGGCAGATTCCAACACAGCTCCGACACTTAACCCTGTTTATCTAAGAACAATGCACACCGGGAAATACTGAAGAAGCTAAGTGGACAAATTGCTCAAGAGAACAAATAAGACACCTTCACACAACTTCTACGGACAAACCGTACGTAACAGAGTCGGGATCGGTAGGTGATAGAAATGTACAGACTGACTTTTTTTAACAAAAATTCTCTTTTTTTTTTTTACTTCAAAATGTGCCAAAGTTTAACGGTAATCTTGAAAGGACTTCTTGTGTTGTCATCTACTGTATTTCCATTTCTTTTTCTGCACGGCAAAATGCCCCGGGGAAAACAAACCTTGATATTGATTGCAACTGTACTAGACTACATGTGGTCCCCATCTGAGTCGCATAAACACTAAGACTTTTGGTTTCTTTTTTTTTGGGGCCATATCTGTTTGGTGGGCTGGTGGCTGAATGAAAAACTTAACATATTTCATGAGGCCAGGACACGTATTTAACCGCACAAGACAGACGAGCTTTCATCCTCGGCAATATAGCCGTCAATCCTGATGTATCTTTTTTTTGCAAGATATACAGACATACAAATCATGTGAACACCAGCCACCCAGCGTTGGAAAGGGGAGTGCGCCTACGACGGACGCTAAGTGCTACAGGCCGGAGACAGCCCCCCGGGCATGTTTATTTGCGTTACATGGTGTCGGCATTAAATCTGCTGTCCGCACTCTGATCTACAACTGTGAGGAGGAACAGGGCCACTGTAGCCGCTGCTGGTCCTGGAGACCCTAAATCCAAAGGGCTTGCGTTTCAAGACATTTCCCTGAAGGAAGCAGAGGGACAGCTGGAACTACGAGCACTCGAGGCCGTGCTGTATCGTGAACACAGTCGCGGCTACTGGCATGTTGCTAGGCAAATAGATGTAATGTAATGTAATGCACAGTGGTGTCAAATGTTAGAACGGAAGATCGTGAATCAAATGTACTGGACGACTATAAGTCAATTAGATGGATCTCCTTTCTGATTCGCTCTCAGAACCACAGTGTTGACACCACATCCCAGTGGGTCTACAACTCCCAAACGCTCTATTAATGCTAGTTCGGCTCATTTTGCTTTTGGAATGCATTATTCTGACAACAACCACACTGGGGGGGGGGGGGGAAGATAAATTGCCTCGAGTCCAATGTTGCGTACGAGACTCGCTAACATGAATCAAGTGAAACTGAGAGAGGGTGAGGATGGATTTGAATTTGGGGTCAGGGTTGGACGGAAGAGGCAGGAATCCGAAAGGAGTCGAGCTGTGAACGCGCTGTTAGCACGTTAGCGCATGCCTTCGCGCTGTTAGCACGTTAGCGCATGCCTTCAGCTCTCCGGCCCGTGTGGGGCAGCTGGACCTCGGCCAAGGCGCTGAAGCCATCCATCATCTTCCATCGCTGCTCAGCGGCTGCTGGGTCACTTCATGCTCACTGTTCCTCAGTCATATCTGCTAATAACACCGCTTCAAACGACGGTTAAAATGTGGGCTTCCTCAGGCTTTCATGAGGAAAGTCTTGTTTCAGTGATGCTGGGTCTTTGTAGATGAGAGGACAAAAACTGAAACTCCAGGACGATCTTCGTGATCTCACTGTCCACGCCGGCTATGGCGGTCAAAAATGAATCCCAGAATCCTTTCTGGCATCAAACACATCACGAATTTCCAGTTCCTGACAGTCAAAATGTTAGTCTGGGGCAGATCCTGGCCTTAGTACCTTGCTTAAAGCTGCATGTGGAGAATTTCTGGTATTTGAATTCCAGGAGCACATTCGTCAGGGTGTATGAGGGAGGGGGGTTATGAAAGATCTCCCCTAAAATCCGTGGCACAATTACACGGTTTCTCCGAAATTTCAGTTTAAGGGATTCCGCACCACTAAATCTTGGACAAGAATGTTCCCACAGGAAAAAAAAAAAAAAAGAAGCTGGATCTTGCTTTGTGCTCATTCACAGAACCAGTTGTGTTACTTCTTTCAATGCAAGAACAATAGATTTTTATTTCCAAGCCGAGATAAAATAATATTTATCTTATAAAGACATTAGAGCTCATTTCAATTTGTCATCGGGAGCTAGGGCCCAATCACGAAGAGGATTAAGTGTGCTTTAATTCTGAGCCTACAGCAGATGATTAAGAATTACGATCTTAACTTGGCGGTGTTACATCTTACATATTTTAAGCATGTGATATGAAGATGGGCAGTTCAGTTGGGAGGATACTGTACGGAACTCATATGCCCCTGCATTTCATTGCATGAAACCTTAGAAGTTGTGGCTGCTGTCATTTTGTAATGTAATAATCTGACCATATGAATGCATTGGTGAGCAAAGTTATCTAGAGACGGGCTATTAGTCAGGGAAGATGATGAAACTCACAGTAAGAGTTGCAACTGATGGGAATTTTTGTTTTGATTACTTGTTGTTGTTCCTGATTGTTGTTCCATAAATCTTTAGTTTTTCTTCATAACTGTGGATCTTGTGCCTGTTTCTGTTAACCTCTTGCCTTGGTTCCTTCACTATTATTCACAAACCTAAATTAAATTTGAACATGGAAACAAAACCACCACAATTCATTTCATACCCTTTCAGGTGAAAACAAACATTCTGTGAACTGGCATCTCGCTGCATCACCTGACAAATGACCCATGCATGGAAATCACTACGCCCAGGTAGAACTGTCCTGTGAATTTAGAATTTTGGGGGGGGGAATACCGCTCCTCGGAGTCAGAGAGAGAGAGAAAGAGCCAATGCCCGAGAGAAGAGAGGAATTCCGTCCAGGATGGAATCCATTCCCAATAACATCTCCTAATATCCCGTTCCGCGGGGCTGGGAATTCCGCCGGGCCTCCGCGACGCTCCGACTGTGGAGTCGCGGGGTCACGCGGTGTCAGTTACAGCCCCCCCCCCCCCCCCCACTGGCCTCGCCGACCCCCCCAAACTGCCGGCTGGGATCGACGTGCAAGTGTGCCTGTTCTCTCTCTCCCTCGGGGCCTGCACCTCCGCCCCCATTAGTAACCAGAGTAACCGCAGCAGCAATACATTTTCATTTGGCTGTCACTTTAATCCACAGAAAATCACAAACGACCGCGCTCATTCATCCAGTTGTTTTCTTCTCCTTTTTTTCCCCCTCTACTTTTTTGAGTTAATTAGGTGAAAATGTTTCGCTCACCGGGGGCACAGCAGCAGAGCAGAGTGACTCTCACTTCACCCCTGGTGGATTTGAACCGGCAACCTCCGCGGTCACCGAGCCAAGACCCTTCCCCAAATTCTACACGCTCAGAGCGCCTGATAACAGGATATATAATTGAAGGGGACAGAGGGTGAAGAGCAGCCGTCCTCATCAGGCCACACTTGCCGATCACAGAGCCCACCCCCACCACCCACCCCTCTTGATTTTTAGGGCCTGAGGTGCTGAAATGGTGCCCCACACGGGACGTCCCACACTCCTACAGCTGCTCCGGCCTCCACTGCTCCCCAGCCTCCCCTCTTAAACGCCCGGTAACACCCACGAGAAAGTGCCACGGGACGATGTCCAGAAACAAAATTTAAATAAAGACACGCAGCCCCACATCTGCGCCTCTCGGCCTCGCCACGAAAACTCAACGCGTTTTTGTCGCATGTTTCCTGATGATTGTTTTCAATGAAAATGTTCAGAACCAGCTATCCTTACTGATAAACCGAACACACACAGACACACAAATATTGTAAGTGGATGTTTACAACTGGGTGTCACTAAGAACACGTCCATTTCATTTTCCAACAACAATATTTAGAATAGATACATGCGATTCTTTTTCTCTCCAATGAACAAGCTCTTTGCTTCCATTAGACTCGATCCAGCAGTGCCTATTACCTAATAAATACGCAGAACAGTAAGATAAAAGAAGCAGTGTTTATATGGGTGGTTTTGCAGTGGCTGGAAGGGGGGTCTGAGGTAGACAGCGGACAGCACCGTGTCGAGGAGGACCAGTGTGCCTCTCCAAGGATACCGTCGCTGTCAGACCTTCCATTACCAGCGCGCTAACGTCATAGCAGCGGCTGGCGCGCCGGTGGGCACTGTGAGGAAAATAATCATTCCCACTCGCTCCCTTCTGCTTGTTTGATGGCACTGATCCACGGTCCGAGGGGAAGCCGGAGGGGCCCGACGCGGTGGGATCGCTACGAACGTAGCCTGAGTGCTTTCCAGTGTTACAGCAGCAGGGAGAGAGTCAGCCATAACAAACAACAACTTCAAAAGAGGGGCTCTGCAGAGAGAGACAGAGAGAGGGAGAAAGAGAGAGAGAGAGAGAGAGGGGGAGAGGGAGAGGGAGAGAGAGAGAGAGCGAGAGGGCTGGACATTGGCAGTGAAAATATAGGAGTGACTAGAGGAAGTAAGACACAGAGAACTTGACCAAACAAATCAATCCACGCTTTGAGGAAGGCCCACAGCGACTGAAAACAACCAGGCTGTGCTGTATGAGTAATGAGCTCAGGGGCGGTTTGCTGATGTCAAAGAGACGCAGGAGGCGCAAGTGACATCACAAAATCCAGCGGGGATTACGGAAAGAAGCTCCAGTGTTTTATTTTCTTTTCTCATTTCAGAATGTGAATTTAATCACAATCGCATGTGTCCTTAAATCGGTTGCTTGAAGGTTATAAAAGATGTCTGCGGCCTGTAGTTCCTGCAGCTTCCCGCGTTCTCTGTCATGTTTCAGCAGCGTTTACACTCAGCAGCTCGGGGAACATTTGCCCGTTTTGTTTTCGTAGCCACCAAGGAATACATTAATGAATAAGGGATATGTCAGTTCGTTTCTTTTTTCCATGACTTACTGATCGTTCCTTCTGTACAGAAGGAACTATTTGTGGTTTGTGACATCCCTGATTATGGCCACATGACTTTTTAGTTATGCACTGAAATGTGTAGCCTACATTTGTGCTTCTGAGTTAGCTATGAAAGAGTGACGTTCGTTTGTTTTTTGATTGTTATTAATAACCGTAAATCCTGTAACTGCCGTAAAAAAGATAAAAGTTTTTTTTAAATTATTAAATAAATAAATAAATACTGTTAATGAAAATACACCAGGTAAAGACCGTGCTGACACCACTGGTCAGGGAAAACCTTCCCGTTTAGATGTTATTGGTTTTAAAGGGCTTCTCTGCAAACACACACGCCTCTAATTAAGTCGTTGGAGCCGTTGCAGAAGTGCATTGCCATGTTTCTGGAAACAAATGGAAACAATCGTGGGTTTGGTTTTTTTCTTGTGCGTTTTTTTCCTTCTTCGGGATCAATGCTTTGCAGATGCTGCACGTATTCCCTTATCTTAAAATCCTTCCCGTAACTCACATCACTCACCGAACAAACGACCGCAGCCGGTCCACGTAGCCTACTACCTCCCCGTGGCTCAAATCACCAACCGAACTAACGACCTCAGCCAGTCCGTGTAATAAACCATTCGGTGAGTCTGATCCAAAAATACACTTTGCCTTAGGTGTCAAGACAATAGAGTGTAAGCAGCTGATAGGACAATAAGGGCTGTTTATAAAGTGAATTTCGTCAATGTGCGATTTGATAACTTTGTTTCTCTGGGGAGCCGGATTCTCTACAGGGCAGTAAAATTCCATCCCGTTGACAGATCGGAAATGCGCATGCACTGCTTTGCATTTCTTTGATGTTTCTTTTTAATGCGATTGCTAAAATGTCACTAAAATTTTTAGTTATAGCTGTTTGCAAACTGGTTCCTATTTAGTCCATAAATGAATACAGTATACACTTGTATCTGTTGTTCCTAGTTCCCAGTGTTGAGTTATCTGTTTCAGACTCGGAAACTATCAGTGTGTACCCCAGTTTAAACGGTTGCCCCTGACAAACCACAACCTGCTAACATTTGGATCCGTTTTAGGATTAAACATATTTGAAGGTTTTATTTTATTCATGAAAGAGCGTGGAATTTCCTGTATCCTACCCAGATATTTTCAATATTTTAACTGTGGAAATCTGTTCATAATGAATTACGAAAAAAGGGTTCATGAAAACTGATGTGAAACTTCGATAAACCTTTAAAAACGGGAAATGCTTAAATATTACTTTAAAAACAGGAACAAAACTCCATGCATTAAAACAACAAACTATTCACCGAGATGGGTATCTCAGAAACAAGCAGACAAGAAACCTAGAGTTTTTGAGATGTCAGTTTTAAAAAGAATGCTGGTAATTATGTTAGAAGAAACATCAAAGCAATGTGGAGTTTTACTGAAAATGGTAGTGAAGAAAAAAAGGATTGGATGGGACACATTTTGAAAACCAAGCTGAAGTAATGATACTTGGTCTTGCCAACTGGCCAATCACCAAAGAGGACGCAAATGCTAAGAATGCCAAAAAAAAAAAACAAAAAAAAAAACATTTTGTTACATTCCTAGGCAATACATTTCAGTTTGTACATCCGGATACTTTTACTTTTTTATTTATTTATTTTTTTAAAGCCAATAAAACGACTGTGGAATACTGTAATGCAACCAAAACCTCCCTCACTGCTTGCTTTTAGATATAAACAACTTCAAAACACACATGCAGCCCCAGCGATCGCACTTGTACCGTAAACCTGCCGCTATAATTACACACGTAGCTACATAAGACACTAATCTGCCATTCCAGCGCTAATGGAGAACCAATTGCCAGTGACTAAGTGCAATCATAAACTGACACAGAAGGGGAGACGCAAAAAAAAAAAAAACAGTATACGCCACATCACAGAAGAGTAAGAACTACAAACAGAAACAAGGAGAAAACCATCCGTCTTTTCCTAGAAAGTACCGACGGTGACCGGCGCTGAACGGTTTAATAAACTGGCACGAGGGCACGCCACATTAGAACCGGCTTCTCCTCACCGGTCCATTTCCAGACTTAATTCTCAATCTAAATTCAGCCTTCCTGCAAACGAGCTCAGCCGTGCAGCGCCACGTCAGGCTCTGAATCACAGCAAGCAAGCGGGATAAACAGGGAACCACCTCCAAAAGCCCCCCCCCTCACCTGACCCCACCAATCCCCACCCCGACAACTCCCTACACCCACTAATGGTCATAATAATTTAGCTATGAAAAAAAAATCATGGAATCTACAGGTCAGTAACAATTAAAGAATGTCCCAAATGTAAGAATTAAAATGTTAGATTTGTTGAAAACTGACAATTTTCCAGATGAATTACCGAACATGAATTAACTAGAATTACAACACTGAACAGGATTCTGCAACTGTTCCTGCAATTTTTCCCTTTTGGCTTAAAAATAACATTCGACGGACATCCAGAGAACTGGACAAATATGTACGTAGGGAGCGCTTACCCTCTGACCTTCTGGGAACGGCTGGGGAACCAATAACTGCTAGCAGGGAAACATCTGGACACTTCAGCAGATGTGGAGAGAGCCTCTCGCAGAGCTGAATACCCAGCAAGGTGGAGAGAGGAGTCATTTTTAACATCTTCATGTGATGTATGATTTGGTCGCATTTCGTTTCCGCTAGAAACAAGATCCATCGAATTTAAGACACAGACTCGGAACCGAAGGTCACATGGTCAGTGCTGCACACCAGTGTGTGATGATACAATGACTCTAAAATACGTATCTTAAATGCCATTTCATATCTGTCGTGACATTGAAAATTATAACATACAAAAAAAGAATATTGTTTGTGTGTGTGTGTGTGGGGGGGGGGGAGGGGCTTACACACTACAGACAGAATGTGTATCATGGGATTAGAGGCAAGAATCTTCTCAATACAGAAAAGGTTCACAGTGAACAAGCATTTAACGGCCTTTATATAACCAGTGAAAACAGACCTGTAGCTTAGCCTCTTTCTCCAGCTGAGATATCACACACAGAAGGCTTCTCCCTGCCTCTCTGCGCTGATCAGCTCCCATTTTGATGTACGATCGGCAAAGGCAAATAGAGAGCGCTTCATTTCCCTCTCCAATGGCTTCCAGACCTCCGGGACTCGAGCGCAACATCTTCCCAGGGGCCCAACCTGCGCGGACGGGGCCACACTCAATTAGCACCCGATGCCTCAATATGCCACATCGTGTCCTGATGTGCTGATGGCTTCCACGTTTGGAACCGGAGGAAGCAAGGGCTGACTACATTCAGCAACAAATAAACAAACATGCGCGTGTGTGCGCATACACAGACACACACACACACACACACACACTCTCTCACAGATACACACACACACTCACACTCACACTCACACACTCACACTCACACACAGATACACACTCACACACACACACAGACACACATACACTCACACACACACTCACACTCACACACAGATTCACACACAGATACACACACACACACACACACACACTCACACACAGATACACACACACACACACACACACACACACACACTCACACACAGATACACACACACACACACACACACTCACACTCACACACAGATACACACACACACACACACACTCACACTCACACACAGATACACACACACACACACACACACACTCACACACAGATACACACACACACACACACACTCACACACAGATACACACACACACACACACACTCACACTCACACTCACACACAGATACACACACACACACACACTCACACACACACACACACACTCTCACACACACACTCACACTCACACACACACACACTCTCTCACACACACACTCACACACACACACACACACACACACACACACACACACACACACACACACACACAGGCATGATTTTCGTTCTCCGAATCCTCCAAATTGCAAAATTCCACATTCAAGAGCCGGGGTCCCGTTTACAACATCACATAAACTGCACAGAGGGACAAACATTGGGAACGAGGCCAACTGTTCAGCAGCAACATTTGGAAACCGTTCCGAGCTCAAATATAATTTCAAACAGTTGGCCTGTGTCTGTGGTGCTGCACGAATAGCTTACATTTTGGATAAAGTTTAGAAAAATAAAAATAAAGCCCTCACCAAAACAACTGGAAAAAAAATCAATGTGAATGAACAGAAGAGACCGCCTGGAAGGGAAGGGGATGTGTGGTCTGGGGGGGGGGGGGGGGGGGGGGGCACCACAGGGGGAGACTCAGTCCTGCCTGCCGAGCGACGCGTGACAGCGAATCAGGGGCAGCGACTGATCGACTGAGTGCTGTACGGCAGGGAGGGCTAAGGAGGTTCCAGAAACTTCCGCACTGGCACTGGGGGAGGACAGAGAGAGCGGGGGACAGGGAGGGGGAGAAAGAGTGAAAAAAGAGACAGTGGTGGGGAAAGTGAGGGGGAGAGAGAAAGGGAGGGAGAGAGAGAGAGTGAGCGACTTGATGCTCCTTTATTAAAACATCATAGTCACTAGGACAAAAACAATACAAAAAAGCCTGTCACTATCAGTACACACACTGTCACTGCATAAACTATCAAACAAAAAACATCAAAAAGAAAAAGAGAGATAGAGAGAGAAGGGGAGCGAGAGAGATAGAAATAGACAGTGGGAGAGAGAAAGAGAGAGAGATGGAGTTAGGAAAGCTTTGGGCTGAGGGTGTCTCCAGCCACCTTGTTGCGGAGGGGCGGGGCTATGAAGGCCCCTGGGAGAATGGGAGGGGAGACCCCTCTGCTCCCCCTGTGAGTGACAGCGACTCGGCTGCAGACACGCCCTCACAGCAGGGCTGTTTGGGGCCTCCCCGTTTCACACCGGAGCCAATCAGATTTCACACAGCATCGACCAGTGTCTGTCACACGCTCGTGGGGGCCGCCATGCTGTACACCCACCCCCCACCCCCCACCATGTCTCCGTTCTTTTCGCTCCTCACATTCTCGATTTATGGCGGTCGTCCCGGCTGAACCGCACGCTCACTCGTGTGACGTCTCAGCAGCGCTGCGAGGCTCAGCGTCGGGCGCACCTGGCTCGGCCGGAAGCTTCTGGAAGCAGTGACATCATGAGGTGCGAGAGCAAACCTGTCATCCATCACAGAACCCCTGTGCGGTCCCACGAGCACCGGGCACCCTGGGAAATGGAGGCTGCTGGACTGTGTCAGTCGCAATGAGGAGGGAATGCAGACATTTATAGCTCGAGCACAGAACTGTGAACGGCTGGGGGGGGGGGGGGGGGGGGGGGGAGAGGGAGAGAGGGAGAGGAACACAAAACATCACTATCAAAATAAAGTACAACACTGGAACTATGACATTGAGAACTTAAAAAAGAGCAACTTTATGGAATCAGCTGCTCATGTATGAAGTGCATTTAAATTATCACACTTTTTATCATGTCAAACATGTCAAAAGATATAACGATCTTTCTCGCCTGTCCGTTGCACACTGCATCAGACCTGTATACCCGTATCACACAGATACTACTGAATAAAGGACTACTATAATTTTAAACAGAAACTCAAGAGCATATCTGAATGTTCCAAGATAAGTAAGTAGTAGATTGAGCATCCACTGAGAACCTGAGAACATCTCTTCAAGGTGGCATTTCAGTAGAGTGCACGTTTCACCTTCAAAATACTTCCACAGACTACAGTGCCTCCTTGTGGCAGATACTGTACTACAAAATTCAAACTTACTTAGCTGAATTTCTCATAGATGTTAAAAAACATTTCAGAATCTTCTTTGCCAGCAGAAAAATAGTATAGAGCACCAAATAAAGTTCATATTAATGTTGTTATTTATGTTTTCACGGAAAAATTTAGCCAGCTAATGATGTAATTGTTGTAGAGCTGTGATTAAAGCTAATATGCCCCTCCAGGCAAATATGTGCAATTCAAATAAATTTGTTTTATACGGTTTTGCAAATCTGCGTAGCCACAGAGCTCCAACTCCAACTTCTGCTTTCCTCAAGAGCATTTCTGCCAATAAAACACAGAGTTTGTATCGCTGCTCATCAACAAACGAGCTGACACTTTGCAAGCTCATAACCTGAGAGAGTCTTGCCCGATATTTCCTGGCGAGAGCTAAAGTTGCCCGGTGGTGTATGTGAGCGCCACGCTGAGCCCGTTGCGGTTCTGTGTGTAAGGACACGCCCACAACAGAGCCTCACAGATACAAACCCGCCCAGGGGGTCAGGGGTCATTATTCAGACCTCTGAAATGTCCGTAACTTTGAAAGTGAAGTCAAAACACACCAGTTTAAATTTGAATAATGTGCTGGAATGGTTGGCATACTTGGGAGTACTCTGCTCTTTTTTTCTAAAAACTTGCCACTTGACTCTTGTTAAGTTGTTTTTGGAAATGAATAGCCAGCGTCAGGCCTGTTTGGCTGTGTTGTGTGCACAGACCGTGAGCTGGATCTCATTGGCGCACGAACATTATTTTCTGTGTTGGCTTTCCGAGGATTCG
Source organism: Anguilla pacifica (assembly GCA_039654925.1). Taxonomy (NCBI): domain Eukaryota; kingdom Metazoa; phylum Chordata; class Actinopteri; order Anguilliformes; family Anguillidae; genus Anguilla; species Anguilla pacifica. The sequence goes on from CM077293.1 coordinate 51,609,627, forward strand.
GCATAAAACATGCACGGCCATTACTTATTTTTCAATCAGCACTGGGAAGCATGCTGATATTCTGCAGATCAAGACAATTTTTGAGTAACACTTTTTTCATAATGATCAAAGGACTATGTCTGGGGAGGGAGGGGGGGGGGGATTTGGCCCCTGGACTGGCAGTTCAATAGCCCAGCCATGAGGTTTCATTTACTGTTTCTTTATTTTCCTTCAAGGACTTTTTAAATTACGGCATTTTTGCTTAAAAAAAGGGATACAGTTTGTCAGAGAAGTTTTCTAGTCACAAAACGGTTCAATTTCTGTTTTAAATTGCACTAAATGCAAAACCACTACTAAAGCCTGTGAACAGAGGGTCCTGCTCCGCGTGTGAGGACTCTGAGAATGGCACAGTAACGAGGAGCTCTGAGTCCGTTTTAAACGGGTTCCTCAGGGGAAAAGCATGTTTTTAGATACCGCACAAAGCCTCACGTTGAAAGATCATAGCATCCATGTTGTTTCATTTATATTCCTGTCCATAGGACAGATGTTGTTTGTCTCTTCATGAATTTACTGCATGCTTGCACCGCGTTATGGTCTCCAGCACACCTGTCGTTTCTGTCTGCCCAACACAAGAACGGAAAGAGCTCAGTGGAAATAGGTTTTATGACTTTATTCTGTTGGCTTTACTCAATTCTAAGACTAAGCACTACTACTGTATGTAATGTATGTCTTCAGAGACACACGTGACCTGTTTTAATGAAATGATCCAGATCAGCTGAGGAGTGGAACCATCCAATGAAATTATCCAAATCAGCTGAGGTGTGGAACCATCCAATGAAACGATCCAAATCAGCTGAGGTGTGGAACCATCCAATGAAACGATCCAAATCAGCCTGAGGTGTGGAACCATCCAATGAAACGATCCAAATCAGCCTGAGGTGTGGAACCATCCAATGAAATTATCCAAATCAGCCTGAGGTGTGGAACCATCCAATGAAATTATCCAATGCTTACAGTCTGATTGTACTGGACAACATATGCGTCACTCATATTATCCAGCCAGGGCGTCCTATTGGTTCCCATGTATCGTCCACCTCATGAGCTCATTGGTTCTTCCCTGCAATGAAAGGAAATGAAAGGTGCAATAGACCACTAATAACATTAGAGCTGCATTCAATGCCACTCCCTGGCTCCGGGCTCTTCTGAGAAAGCCCTGGCCTTTATTTAACGAGGCAGGCCAACTAAGAAGGCGATTGGTCATCTGCAGTGATGAGCCAGGCCATCAAAGGAGACGGAGATTGGAAGGGATTGTGCAGCCAATCATATGCTTGGAGCTGATTACAGAGATTTGAAAGGTAACATAGTGATATTTACCACAGTAAGTGATGTGCTCAGTGGGTTGACCGGGTTGGACAGAGTTGGGTGGGAGCAGCAAGCTGCCTGGGCTCTGAAACACACACACACGGATGCACGCACATATACAAGCACACACACACACACACACACACACACAAACAGACACACAAACAGACACACAAGCATGCGCGCACGCACGCACACACATTTGTATTAGTTACTTTAAATGGCTATGTAATGGTTTAAAAGGTTGTATAATGGCTGAGTATTGTATGCTACTTTCCAAACCTCATTACACATGCATCAGAAGTACTGAGTAAGACTCACCTTCCTCTGTGATCCCTGCATCGATGACCTCACAGACATCGTTAGGCGCGGGGTCCACCGCGGGGTCCAGCATCTCTATGGCGGTGATCAGCTGAGGAGCCATAGCAACACAACGGTTGCTAAGACATGCATAAACTGAGACAGGCGCACAGACAGAGCCCTAGTCCTCTAAGAAGAGGTGCAGAGACATGGAGCAATCATCACCCAGCTTCTGAACCAAGGCAAGCCAACACAGAGGGTGTTCAGACACTCTACTGGAGTGACCACAGAAGAAGACACCAGAAAGGAAAGAAAAGGAAGGAGAAGTGCGCTTATTTTTAGGAACATTTGCTCCTGAAAATAAACTGAAGTGTGCTAACTGAAAAGATCATTTAGGAGCACATCAAATCATTTGGATACATAACAGTGCTCCTCATGTGCTCCGCATGTGCTCCTTGGAAAGAAATGTTAGCATAGACCACACCGATAGGTCTATTTTACCTTCTTGGTCTCATCGATCTCCCTCTCCATCCGGTCAGCGATGCTCTGGAGAGAGGCCAGCCAGGCGTTCATCTCCAGCAGCCCAGTAGGGACTTCGTTCCTGGACAGCGCCCCCTGCTGGCCTGGCTCCCATCTGTCACTGAGGGTCACTGCAGCTCCCTGGGGCTCCAGCACTGCTTTTACCGCCTGCAAAACTGCAGGGAGCGCGGATGTCACCGGCACCTGTGAACCTGCAGGGGGCGATACTGTCACCACTGGTTCTGAAAGAGATGGTGGGGAAACTGTCAGTCAGAGGTGAATGAAACCATACTCACAGTGGTAAAATAATACCACAAACCTGTTTAAATCCCAATTACATCCAAACCCTAATTCTGATCTCCTCCAGGGCTTTTTCACAGTGCATCCTCTGGGGATTTGGCAGAGCAACAGCCCATTCCACCCATTCTTTACCCAACCTCTACCAGCTCAGGCCGTGGTGGAGACGTACCTGCAGGCGCAGGGGGAGGAGCCTCACTCAGAGGGGGCGGGGACAGGAGATGTGGGCGGGTCGAACGCTCGACGGCCGCGGCCGCGAGGCAGCGAAGTGACACGGGCCCCGGCGGCGTGGAGGATCGGCAGCGCTCGGCAGGCGACGGGGAGGAAGGCAGGCGCTGCAGAAACTCCTCTTCCTCCAGATCAGCCACGCTTACGAAGCTTCGGCCCGGCCCGCCCTGGGGGGGGGAGAGTGGAGAGGTTTCAGACGGTTCCGCATTGAGGATCTGCATGAGAGTCATCCAAACAGCTGCAGCAGCAGTTATTATCACCAACAGAATGAGAAGATTCAGTTCAAGACAAAGGGGTACCACAAATTGCTCTTACCCCGTCCACCACTGGCCATGTGACCCCTGGAGTTTCGGGGTCCCAGGTGAACCTCAGTTTCTGGAACGTATCAAAAGGCAGAATGCCGCTGTCCTGCAAGGACTGCTCACCGGCTGAGGGAACGAATACCACAGAGAGGGGGCGTCGCCGTCACGGACAGCCCACAGACAGCCCACAATCAGCCCACAGACAGCCCACAATCAGCCCACAGCACTTGCTTCATCACTTATGAAAATACCCCAATACCCCAAACCCACTGTGCAAAATACCATCAGCATTATATCAGAATTCATAACAAGCACACAAGCACATGACGGGTTCACCTGTAGCGTGTTCCGACATCTCTGCCACGCGTGTGCTGTAAGCCCGAGATTAGGCGGTTACCGGGGGAACAGTGGGAGGAGCTTCAGGGGGAGCAGTGGGAGGAGTCGGGGGGAGGAGCCTCACTGTACAGTCGCTGCTGAAGTAACGGCTGACTCACCGTGACTGTCCTGCACTGCGCCCGGCCTGCCGGAGATTTCCAGAGCCTAATCCGGAATATCCTCTTTACTGAATTAGTGATGAGAAACGGAGGGAGGGAGGGAGGGAGGGAAGGGGGGAGTAAAACAGGGCGGGGGGGGCTCGCTGGAGCGAGAGAGGGGGCAGAAGGAGGGAGAGATCGGGGGAAAGCGGGAGAACTCAAACCCAGTTTTGTTCGAACGGCGTCCTGGATACGGCTGCGTCGGCCATCGGTGACGTCAGGTGACCTCTAGGTTGGGAGGGGAGGGGTTTTAGAGGATCTGACATTTCTGTTGTCACGGAGATCACACAAAGGAGCTCAGCGTGAATTCGACAAGATCTCTAAGACGTTACGGGCAGATGGGCGCACCGAGAAGTTAAACACTTTCACGGGCCGGGACAAAGAAAGCCTAGTACTTTATCTTTTTCAAAAAGATCATAAAATGTGAAAATTTCACATGGTACTCTCATATAACTACCATCTAAGAAAATTGCAAAAAAATTGTCAAGATCGTTGTCATTTAAAATAATAAAAAGCTCCCATACAAAATCATCCGCAATCAACATTTTACTAATGAAGGCTAGTGAGGTCTACATTTTTGTATAACTGTATAAATATATAATTATAAGATCCCTGGTATTACACCAGCCATTGATTACACCAAGGGAATATGCACATGCAAAAAATACTTTCAAAAAGTCAGGCAACCTAAAATATTGGGGTTGTTTTTATTGTGCTAATACAGTAACCTACATTTTACTCATCCGAATTTGAAGTAGTCCGGTTTCTTCGAGAATCTTGCCTTTTTAAACGTGTACCCCTTCGTATTACACGTTTTACTGCTTGTTCATTATTTTTTTAAATCTTGCTGCCAGAGGGGAAGGCCACCCAGACAGACCTCATAATCCAGTGTGCTTTCCAACCAGCAGGGGGCGGTGTTGTGCAAGTGTGATCGCATGTGTGCAAGGGCAGAGTGTTCGAGCCAAAACGTGAGCACTAGGCAGGTTTTCAAACCACGGCGACCCGTTTGCTTACACAAAGCTGCGCTCTGGGCGAGGCGAAGACAGGCCGTCCAAGCAGACGTTCCAAACCGCGTGTCCTGAAGAAGCCCCGTGCATGCTCCACACCCAGCAGTGCGCTTTCTCCAAACTTAATTCCAAGTATTTACAGCTGTTAATCCTCTTTTTAATTAGAAATGAATGTCCAATGCCAGTTTGTTTACTCTCTTGATGCCACATTATATGAGAAACAGACACAGAATGAACATGCTACATTAGCACGTGGGCAGCCAGCAGCTCTCAGATGTGGCATTTTGCATTGCTTAACTGATGAAAAGCCATTTCATGTAGTTCCAAGAGAAACTATTGATAACAGGCGAAAGCCGCATTGTGTTAAAATTGGTTTCTCCACATATTTACGGAACTCAGATCATGTTTTCAATAAGCTTAATTAGAAGCTTGTTTGGGACAGAGGCCAGTGTAGGCAGGCCTTGTTCCCAGGACCAGGGTCGGTAACCCCCGATTCGGCACGAGTCACCATGTGGCTCTCCTGTTACGTGAGCCAATCAGCAGACTGGAAACAAGCTCCATTTCCAGGCTCCTCCCCCCCATCATGCCTTTAAAAGCTCTCACTCTCACAGAACTGTAATTCCCAATAACGTGCCACCATTGCCGTGCAAATAAAGGGGTTATGGAGAACTACACCCGATACTCACTTTCAGGTTCATAAGTCAAAGCGAGAGGACGTGGGGGAAATTCACACACAGCAAATTCTGAACAAATATAGGGAAGTACTTCATTACACAGGAAGGAGTTAATGCGTGACAGAGGTATTCAAGTCTAGGTTTTACACAGTACTGGACGCTCTAGTTTGCAGGTGAATGGTGAGCCTAGATGCACCGAACGGCCAACTGTTAGTGTTTATCAGAACATGGAGACCACACAAGGTAGATGTTCCCTTCTATGGTAATGATTGTTGTCTTAGGAAATCGGATTAACCAATCAGCACGCAGACATATTCCACCAGCACAGCTCTCACATCCAAAAATCTGATAGGACCCATGAGCCTGCTTCTTAAAAATGATGTAAATTTATTTACAATTTTCAAAACAGGAGAGGAACGAGGTTGTAATATTTTTGTTGTCATTTCCAGGGGGGTAGGGGAAAAAAATAACAGGAGGCAGAAGTTCCTAAATCAAGGTGAGTTGGCAATACCCAACCAATAATTAACCCCCGTTCAAAAGCACTGAATTCAGAGCAATACTGAAGCTAATTACATCGTAGCATTGTTTTTTTTTATTTTTTACTAGCTTTGTTCTCTTAGGGTGTTTCATTTGCTATACATTTCATATTTAGAAAGCCTGTGTATCTTCTCTCCTCTTCAAAGGCCTTGTCACCCAGGAACAGCGGTGATAACGTATCTGTACCCCTGCACTTACTCTCACTAGAGCTAACACGCTACTGTGCACGAGCAGGAGGAAGAATCCGCCCGCCATAAATCTATACGATGGAGAAAATATTCACAGAACCCAGCTTAAAACCTTCAGTACACATGAGATGAACATAGATTACACACAAAATAATGGCATGAAAAATTTCAATTCGGGGAAAAAAAAATAAAAAACAAATAAAAAAATTCTGCTGTGGTGTAAAAGTGTGTCACAGTAACTATGTGCCCGTGTAATAAAATGTACTCGAGCTCATTTCAAGCTCATTTTAGGCAAAATGGGAAGGGAAGGGAAGGGACTTGGCTTTATTCTGGCTGAGTCAGTCCTTGCATACAGAACGTAAATCGCTCCAGCGGTGAGCGCCAGGACCCCAAACTCCCCCAGTGCGCACCGCTGGGCGGGACTGGCCAGGGGAAATGAGCGCGGTGCGGGCGGGGCAAGGGATCCACGGTGACGCGCGTGACACCGCCCGACGAGGGGAGGAGAACGAGCGTCCACGTGACAAAATGGCGGCTTGCGCCGAACGCGAGGAACAGGCCCTGCCGCGCGTCCCGGCCGAGGGAAGCTTCCGGAAGCGCGGCCTCAAAACCGGACACGCCGTGAAAAAAGGCGGGAAAAACAAAAGCGCACTGGGACAAGACACCGCACAAGCGGGCCTCTCCAGGTAAAAAACAAACGATCAGGACTCAGCTCAACGGCCTGCTTCTTTAATGACAGTCACCTCTAAATAAAAACAAAAGCAAGCCAAAAACAAACAGAAAAAGAAACAAACGAACAAACAAAACGAAGGAAAAAGAAAAGGAGACAGGTCGATACGTAATGCAAGTTGACGTTGTCTTACTCCGCCTGAGGACGTTCAGGAAGGTAACATCAACCACACGAGCAAAACAAAAAGTCAAACGCAAACAAGACAAGTAACAAAGAGAAGTAGAAAATTTATTGCAGTATTTGTTCCGCCAGAGATGTGGGGGATCCCTTTGCTCTTATTCGTGGGGTGACCTAATACATCAAAATCTACATTTACAAAAAAAAACCCTCCTGCATGTAGGCCACAGATACTGCATGCTTCCTTTAAAACAGAATAAATTATATCCAGGAGACTCTGCCATTGTACAGCATGGACAAACAAAAGTAAACAAAAATAAAAATCGCGTCCCAGGAAAAATGAGCTAAGCTAAAGAAAGCCATCCGCTGCTAGGTTAAACTCCAAGAACACTTTATTAAGAACATCAACAGACTAATTTCCAACATTCACTTTTAAGTTTTATTTTTTTTTTTTTAAACAGAATTTTTTTTCTTTTTTCTTTTTTTCTCCGAGATATAAACATTTTAGTTTTTTTTGTGTTAAACTATGATACAGTGGGAGTAGAAACGAAAGCGCCAGGGGTCTGCTGCACAACAGCGAAGGGACTCCCACACAATGTTTTCCAAACATTTCCTTCTGCTTTCTGTGTTCTCCTTTACGCCACTCTTCCTCTTTGCTCTTCAGAGTTGCTCAAATGTGTCCTGGATCTGTACGCCCGACCGATATCCACAAACCGCCCTCTCTCTCTCTCGCTCTCGCTCTCTGACGCCAGAATGCTGCATTTCAGGGTTCTTGTAGTGTCTCAATAACTCGCCTCTTTGCCCGCGTTGGTTCTTATTTTTATTTTAAAAAAAGGTTGGATCCCAGTGAAGTTTGGCTGTGGGGGGGGGGGGGGGGGGAGGGGAGGGGGGGCTGAACGGTAGAAACTGCAGAGTTCATTAGCTGGAAGTTCCGTCCTTGGCTGCGTACAGCGATCGTAAAGTCTGCACCACTTTGTTGGTCAGCTTGTGGCCACTGGTCAAGGCGATTTTCTTGTAAATGATGTCCGACTCCTTGATGGTGTCCACCCAAGGCACCAGTTTGCGCCCGTCGCGCTTCTTGGCCTCGGCCCAGGTGCCGGAGTAGGACCCGGCCATCCAGTGCACGCTGTAGCCGCTGCTGGTCTTCTGGATCACGCGGGCGATCTGCGGCCGGTCCTTGTACTTGGGGCAGCAGATGGCGATCACGTCCATGGCCTCCACCGCCTCGTTCATGTGACCCGATGCCTCGGCCGAGTCCCCGCCCCTCCGGGCCCGCCGCGAAGACTGGGGGGAGGAGAGAGAGAGCGTTACCACGGTGACGCGCCGGAGGCCACTGAATTACCCCTCGAGTGCGCTCAACTACCCCCTGAGTCGATTAAACTACCCCCGAGTGCACCCAACTACCCCCTGAGTGTACTAACTACCCCCAATGCACCAAACTACCCCCAATGCACCCAACTACCCCCTGAGTGTACTAACTACCCCCAATGCACCCAACTACCCCCAATGCACCCAACTACCCCCTGAGTGTACTAACTACCCCCAATGCACCAAACTACCCCCAATGCACCCAACTACCCCCGAGTGTACTAAACTACCCCCAATGCACCAAACTACCCCCGCCAACCCGCCTCCTGCCGCTCAAGGTCAGGACACTAAGCCCTGAGCAGTGCGGTACGGGAGAACGCACAGAGCGCGCTCGGTCCGTAGCCGGCTGCACACTCACCCCCGGCGTCTTCTCGTCGCCGTCGCTCTCGTCGTCCTCCGTGTCGGGGGCGTTGTTCTTGGGGCTGGAGCCCCCCAGCAGGTTGGAGATGGCTTTGTTTCGGGCGTTGGCGCTGGCCGACGCCTCCCCTTCCTCATCCTCCTCATCGGGGTCCAAGTGCTCCATTAGTAGCTTGAACTGTGTGGCAGAGAGAGAGAGACAGGTGTGAGCCAGGCGCAGGGCGTAGGGGGGAAATCACGGTGTGGACCGAATGGGCATAAGCTGAGTTCTCAGTCGATGTGCTTTCGAGCGGGGCGCTCTGAACGCTTACGTCCAGGTACTGCTTGACGATCTTCCTCTTGATTTCGTAGGTGAGGTCCACGTTGGCCACGTCGTTGGACAGGAAGTCTAACGTCTGCCGCGGGCTGAAGTGCACGTTGCCCTTCCTGTTGACCGCCTTGTCGTACACCTTGGCCGATTCCGTAGGAGAGTACTTCTGTATTTTGCTGGAAGCAGAGAAGACACAGGTGAGGGTCGGGGAGTTGGGGGGGCAAGCCTGACTCCAAACTCTTTTTAACTTCTCTTTTTAACGCTGAGAATGATGAACGAGCCCCACACATGGGGGGGGGGGGGGGGGGGGTACCTGTCGGAGAAGCCGTAGAGGTTCTTCAGGTGCTGTTTGAGCACCAGGAGGAGGAGGATGCCCTGGGAGGCGTTGGCGAAGTCCAGCAGGGGGGTGTGGTTGTCCGGGAGGCGCAGCATCACCTTCTCCACGTCCTCCACCTCCAGGTCCGAGTCGGACTCCGAGGAGCTGACCGCCGCCGCCGCCCGCTTGGGCTTCTTACGGCGCCGTACCACCTCTTCGTCATCCTCCTCCTCCTCGCTGCTGCCCCTGCTGCTCGCCTCCTCGTCCTTCTCCTCCTCCTCAGAGTCGTACCTCCTCTCCCGCACCTTCTTCTCCCGCTGCCTGGGGGTCTTCAGCAGGGACTGGGGGGGGGTTAGAGAGAGAGAGGGTTAGAGAAGGGTCACTCTTCATTGGCGAGGGGTGTCTGTGTGTGTGTGTGTGTGCACATAGGGGTTAAACTGTGAGCCCGTCACTGTAAAAAAAGCAGCTTGCAAGCATGTTTGTGTGTGAAAGAGCAGTGTAGATCATGCCTATGTGCATGAGTGTGTGCCTGCACGTTTGTGTGTGTGTGTGTGCGCGCGCGCGTATTTACACACGTGCACGAGCGTGAGCCTCACCTCCTTGAAGGACTGCAGCAGGTTGCTGCCGGACACGGACAGCGTGATGTCGATGTGATGCATGATGAAGAGCGGCTCCTCCTGCGTCTGGAAGGGGAAGCAGGCCAGGTTGTCTGCGATGTACAGCAGCATGTTCACCTCCGTCTTCTGCAGGGGGGGGAGGGGGGAGAGCCAGTTACAGAGAGACCACGCTACGCACCGGGGGGGTCAGCAGCAGCCAGTCAGAGAGAGGCGATGAGCGTTAGGTACTGCGGGAGGGGGACTCCAAAATATGAAATAATGAGAGCGCCCAGCAGGCCAGTGAGGAGTGAGTCACTGTTTCAGAGTTTAATGAGTCATCGCTGCAGACCTCACGGCTTTTTCTCTTCTTTAATGTGGGGAGATAATTGCTCAATTAAAACTGAAAAAAAAGAAAGATCCCTTGTGATGCTGCTGGTGACAGTCCTGCAGGCTTGTGTTTGTTTTTGTGTGAGCGCCTTGGTGTCTGTGTGCGTGTCTGTACATTTTTGAGTTTTGCAACGTTTGCGTGTGTGTTTTTGCACATAATATTGAGTGGAAGTACGTGTGTAAATGTGTGTGTGTGTGTGTGTTTGTGCGTGTTTGTGTGTGTGTGTGTGTGTGTGTGTGTGCGTGTGTTTGTGTGCGTGTGTGTGTGTGTGTGCGTGTGTGTGTGTTTGTGTGCGTGTGTGTGTGTGTGTGTGTGTGTGTGTGCGCACACGCGTGCGAGCAGGACTCACGGCGCTGTCGTCGAACAGGTTGAGCAGCGCGATGAGGAAGGCGCGGCGGTGCTGCCGGTTCCCCCGCACCATGGTGAAGAGGTGCGAGCAGAGCGCCGTGTGCGTCTCGTCCTGACGGAAGCCGCGGATGACGGTGTCCTGCGAGGCCCAGATGGCCTGCTGCACCTGGTAGGACATCTTCATCCCGGCCACGGCCTTCATCTGCGCGGGGGGGGGGGGCGGGGAGGGGGCGTTACGGTTACACTCTAAACAGCGCGCTGCTCCTACAGGTTCTTCACTAAAACCCTACCCTGTCACACTCACACACACACACACACACACACACACACACACACAGGCATCCACATACAGGCATCCACATACACACAAACACACACACACACACACAGACGCCACACCTCGCACATCCAGAACATCCCCCGCACTGGCATAAAGTCCCTCTCTACACAGCACAGCAGAAATACTTCCCCCCCCCCCACACACACTTTCCACACTCATGAATGAAGCTGCGATTCTGAGGTGAATGAAGTCCAGTTTTGCACAGGAGCAAACTTGGCACTCGTTTGGCACACACACACACATGAATGAAGCCGGTTTAGGCTGGTTTGGTGCAGTTTGGCACACACACACATGAATGAAGCCGGTTTAGGCTGGTTTGGTGCAGTTTGGCACACACTCACATGAATGAAGCCGGTTTAGGCTGGTTTGGTGCAGTTTGGCACACACACTCACATGAATGAAGCCGGTTTAGGCCGGTTTGGTGCAGTTTGGCACACACTCACATGAATGAAGCCGGTTTAGGCTGATTTGGTGCAGTTTGGCACGCACTCACATGAATGAAGCCGGTTTAGGCTGGTTTGGTGCAGTTTGGCACACACTCACATGAATGAAGCCGGTGTACTTCTTGTCGATTTCCACCAGCTGCTGGTCGGCTTTGTTCCTCATGCTGGGCTCTGGATCCGTTCCCATGGCGATCAGGTATGGCACGCACTGGGGGCGGGGACAGAGAGGCGGGGAGGCGGGTCAGGGCCAGGGTTTAAATGTTTAAACGCGTACCTGTCAGACCGCGAGGGGGGGGGCAGGCTCACCTGCACGGGGTGGATGAGCCCCTGGTTGAGTGTCAGGGCGATGACGTTGAGGGCGAAGTGGCGCACGTTGGACTGGGTGTGGAAGAAGGCCTCCAGCACCTGCTTCAGGTACAGCTGCATGATGGAGCTGCTCATGCCTGACGAGATGTCCCCCATCTCCTTCAGGTCCTCCTGCTTCGACAGCTTCTTCCCTGGGGGACGAGGGGGGGGGTGCATAACAGTGTCACACATAATAATAACAACAACAACAACGTGTCCAACACATTAGAACACGTCAATAATATTTATACAGCAACGCTCGTGTGCCACTCTAGGCATCCTTAATAAAACTCCAATACAAAGACAGGAGGAAACGGAGCTGGATCACCATGGAGACGCAGACGCAGAGCTCTGCTGTAAATGTCTGAACGCAGCGCAGACCGGCAGAGCACCGGGAGCACGCCAGGACAGCCGCGATGAGGAGCGCCCGCGTAGTCGCTGAGTCACGCCGGGTTTCGCCGCCAGAGCGCTTAATTAATTAGTCTGTGTGCCGATCCCTCCCTGCACTCTCACCCGTCCCGCGCAGCTGCCTCAATTAAGCCCGACTAGCGCTTAGCACTGGCCCTGCAGTAATTCACAAACCCAACAACACACCCGTCCTGCAGCTGAACGCTAACCTCTCTCAGATATGAGGGGCACAGACTCCCCCTAACGAGCGCACAGTTAGCGGCCTCTGCGCTGTCACAGGCTCCTCCTGCAGCGCTGGTCTCTGAGGGCAGGGAACCTGAGCGTCCAGCTGAAACGGCTCTTTAATACCAAACCACTTTAATAAGGAAGGATTACGCGACAACAAGGAAAGCATGAAAAGCACGGCGTGGGAGTCTAGGGCCCGTATTTACAGCGCTGAAATAGACTCAGTTTCGCTTTTTAGTTCATAATGGAAAAGGACACTTCCCAGATCAGCACCACCTCCCTGACACGATTTTGAGGCCTGGCTGAAGGGCTCTAGAAACGCATGTGCAGTGCTAGGCTAACAGCTAACCCCAACAATGCAAATATTGAAGGCATGGTGAGCTCTGTGTGTGTGTGTGTGCAAGCGTGCGTGTGTGTGTATAAATGTGTGAGTGAGTGAGTGAGTGAGTGAGTGTGTGTGTGTGTGTGTGTGTGTGTGCGTGTGCGCGTGTGTGTGTGTGTGAGAGACTCACACTCTCGGTCGGCCTCCTGCATGCGTGAGTCCTCCTCCTGCAGGTAGGTCTGCAGGTTCTTCAGCACCTGGATCTTCAGGTTGACGGAGCTGCGTCGGTCCGACAGGATGCCGTTGTACAACCCCTTCACGTCCTGGACGAACATCAGGCTCGGGTGCTGGATGAACAGGAAGCCTGCGGGGGACGGGCCCGTCAGTATGGGGCGGGGCCAAACAGTACAGGGCGGGGCCAAACAGTATGGGGCGGGGCCAAACAGTATGGGGTGTGGCCAATCAGTACAGGGCAGGCAGTGGAGGACCAATCACAAAGCTCCACCCCATAATAACCTCCACTTCAGCTTCAACCATTATACTGCTACACAGCATATAAACATAGTGCTGAGATATCACTAGTTTTGCGATCTGAAGCTGAGGAACATTAAACCATGAGTGGAGTTCGGGGGCACAGACAGGGCAGGACAGACCAGACCAGATGTGAGTTGCCGCGGGTTACCTAAGCCGATGATGGCCTTCGTTTTCACCTCCTCATCCTCGTGTCGGGTGAAGTACAGCAGCAGCTCCAGAACCTTGTCTTTGATAATAACCTGGAGGAGGGGCAAGGGTCACATGTCAAAATGAACCCTCTGAAGAGTAAAGTTCTAGAACTCCACTGCTTTCAATCGCCAGCAGTGACAGTGACATCAGCATTAGAATGTTTAGTCAGGAACGTTCCAATCACACATCTGTGATCTCACACACTAAAGGGTAATGCATGGAAATGGGGGGGGTTTGTGTTATGAGTGTTTTCAAGGCGACGGGGGGGGGGGATGCGTACCGGGTTCGACGCTGTTACCTTGTTGCTGCCCTTAAACTCCTCCAGGTCGAAGTCGAAGTGCCGGCAGAGGGCGCCGACGGTGAACAGCGAGCGGAGCAGCGCCGGCTTGTTGGCGGCCAGAACAGTGCTGTTGGGGTCCTCCTGGTGCTGCACCTTCAGCTTGGTCAGCGCGCCTGCCAGAGGAACGCCGTTAGCCTAGCCTAACATGCGCTCTGCACACACCTGCCCACCTGCCCACACCTGCCCACCAATCCCCGCTCCACGCACACCTGTCCACCAATCCCCGCTCCACGCACACCTGTCCACCAATCCCCGCTCCACGCACACCTGCCCACCAATCCCCGCTCCACGCACACCTGTCCACCAATCCCCGCTCCACGCACACCTGTCCACCAATCCCCGCTCCACGCACACCTGTCCACCAATCCCCGCTCCACGCACACCTGTCCACCAATCCCAGCTCCCACACCCAGGCAAGGACACAAGTCCACATACCGCCAAACGCATGAGGTAATGGTGAACAAAGCCAATCAGCTGAAGGGATCATTTGGGTTCAAGGCAATGAGCAGGAGTCATGGATGCAGTTGCAACAGGAAATTGCATTGTGGGTAACAGACTGGGACTTTCCTGTTTTGGGCCCTGGGTACTCACCGTAGTAGCGGTTGAAGCAGGCCCAAACAAACTTGTAGTTGTGAGTGACCTTATTGACCACCGCCCCAAGGCAGCTCACACAGTGCTGCACAACCTGAGAGAGAGGACAACAACACAGCAGGAGTCAATCTCACCCGCCCACCTCCCATGATGCACTGGGGCACACAGCCTCCCTGTTTCTAGGCCCGAGTACCACACAATCAAATTCTCAGCACTTCTGAAAGAGCGTTCCTCGTCTATATGGTTTGCTCCTAAAAGCTTTTCGTTCCGGGAGAGGAATTTGTTTTTGGAGCGACGCTTCGCTCCGGACCGCGAGCGTACCCACCGTCATGCCATATTTGATGATGAGCTTCATCAGGTCTTCCTCTATGGTGGTCAGGAAGGTCTCGCTAGGGTGCTCCATCAGGGGCACCACCAGCTCCAGGATCTTCGCCACGTTGCAGATCACCATGAAGTCGCTCTGGGTCTGTCAGGGTCAAACCGGAACATCAACACAAAGGCCCACAGCGGACACAGACAGGGTAACACAGCGGACACAGACAGGGTAACACACAGGGACCAGGGTAACACACAGGGACCAGCGCTGCAGCGTTTTTTACAGAAAAACGGGACACAGGAAAACTGGGAAAAATGCGGCCTGCGCTTCCAAATTAGCGAGATCTTAAAAAACTTACTGAAAAACTGGAAAATAGAATAGTACACCACTAAACTCACACTGCTTGAATAGAGGACCATGAACACAATCAACCATTTCAGATTTTTGTCAAAAATTTAAAATGCCCTTTAAAATGTTTCCACAAAGCGTCTAGGGGTGCAATGGCTTGCAGCCCTGAAACAGAGCCCAGTCAGAAAGGGTAGGATCAGAGCACTCATACGAGAAGTCGCCTCATCCTGAAAGCGTTTGTGGTTAGAGAGCTAACTTACTGAACTAACAACCTGCACCGGCACACGCCGGCCACAAGGTGGCCTCAAAACTCAACTCATGACTTCCACTGGCTTCAGTTCTGCCAAAATCTTCAGCCCGAAGATTTTCAAACAGCAGATTGAGATGTTGTGCTTAGTGTGTATGCTGAGAGAGAGAGAGAGAGACAGAGACAGAAAGAGGGAGAGGGAGAGAGAAGAGAGGAAGGGAGGTCCTTACGTTGCACTTTGTGGTCAGGTAGGGCTGCATGGTCATGGCGTGCTTCACCATCAGTTGGGCGCGGATCTTGCTGAACAGGTACAGGGTGGTGATGCAGGCCACCAGGCGGGTGGAGTTCACACCCTTGTGCTCAGTGTCTGCAAGTCGGCCGTGTAAAAAAAATAGAAGAATGAATAAGAGTGAAAAAATGTCACACACACCTTCCCCAAGTTAATATTCATTGTGAGGACTTCAGTGACCACAATCTCAGTCAGATGAACAAACATGCAGACAGTTTCACAGAAATCCCAGTCAACATATAAGGGGAATAGCCAGAGGTCGGAGGTCAAATTGGTGTATCGCAAACAATGACGAGAGGGTAAAACAGCGGCAACCATCATGTTACTTGCTGAACCAATCAGAACAGGTGTATAGATTGGTTTGAGCGAGTTGGTGATTGGCAGCTTGGCCCACAGTGGGACAGTGAAACGCTCACTGAGGGAGTATTACTGTAGCACGGTGGTCAGCCAACTGGGCTTGTAACCAAAGGGCTGCGGGTTCGAATCACAGGTCGAATGCTTTCCGTGCTAAAGCTGATCGGCTTAGCTGGATAAATAAAAATGGATACTGTGCTGAAAGTTGTGTAAGCCACTCTGGATGTATAATGTAAATGGTAAATGGACTGCATTTATATAGCGCTTTTATCCAAAGCGCTTTACAATTGATGCCTCTCATTCGCCAGAGCAGTTAGAGGTTAGGGGTTAGGTGTCTTGCTCAAGGACACTTCGACACGCCCAGGGCGGGGTTTGAACCGGCAACCCTCCGACTGCCAGACAATCGGTCTTACCTCCTGAGCTATGTCGCCCCTAATGTAATAATAATAATGTAAATGTCAGGTGCAGGTGCGGCATTGGCTAACTGTTCTATAAACCGTCTGATGAGAGGACGCTCTGCCCCTGTGGCGGACCTGCGGCTGGTGGAGGAGGACTCGCGCATGCAGGAGGCCGACCGAGAGTGTGCGGTTTTACGTACCCGAGAGCGACTCTTCGTATTTGAGGATGTGCTCCACCAGATTGTCCACGAGCTGCACGCAGGCTTTCTTGGCCGGTTTGTAGGAGGCGTCCTCCTCCGACTTCAGCAGCTGTGGGCGGAGAAAGGGGCGGAGCCAGTGAGCCCAAGCTTGCTGAAGGCGGAGCTAGCCGAAGCTAAGAGACGACTAAACTTCCTGTCAGGTAAACGTTTAGTAGCCTCATTCAGCAGAGAAGTAAAGCTCAGTCTCTCTCTAAGCCACTTCCTAAGAATTTATACAAATTTCTGTTAATATGATTTAAACATTCAATCAAAAACAGAAGGCTAAGAGTGAAAACCCTCTCATATTTGCTGTAAAAAAAACTCACATTTTGAAGCAGTTGTTCGAACCAATCATAACCGGTATCTCGGCAGGCAGACACCTGAAAGAGAAGCGTCTTTTTAAATCGAGCGAAGCGATTGGTTCGACACGGGTCTGGCGTCTGAGCATCGGACAGTGATGTCAACGTGTGGATTATGTGGTGGCGTGGGTAACTGTAAACAATGTTTCAATGTTCATGCCATACACCAATATACTATATACTGGAATTCAGGAAAAAAGACAGTACTTAGTGGACACTTATGGTTATTTTAGGTGAAAAATAAAGGGAAAAAAATCAGTGTTACTTCCAAAAGAATTTCAGGCAATTATAAGTGTTTGTTCCAATGAAGAGCCAGTGTAACTGGCCTGGGTGTGAACAGGTCGCACTAACTCAAAACCCGCTGCTGAACGAAGGTGTTGCGGAAACAATTTCTTATTTTTTTAAAACCAGAAGCAAACTGCTTTTTTCCCCACCCCACAGCAGGTCTCTTCCTGTCCGAAACGCGTGTGCATATGGTGTGTGTGTGTGTGTGTGCGCGTGCGTGTACACTCACCACATCCGTGATGTTGAGGATCTTGCGGGTCATGGCCTCCTTGTCGTGATTGGGGGTGGGAGTGAACCACAGCTTCTGGAATGTTTCGTTCACCAGTTTCTGTGAACACACACACACGCACACACACGCACACACATCAATAAGCAGCGAACACACACACCAGCCATTTACCCCACCCAAAGGACTTCGGCCTGCGCTCATGTGATTAAATCCAAACGAACGTCGCGTTTCTGGGAGCACACACACACACACACCACAGTGAATACACACCAGCCATGCAACGGAAAGTTCCTGTGTTCCCAAAAACAAAATCTACATGAATGTTGTGTGTATCGTCTCAGTCGCGTTTCTGACTGCTGATTGGCCGGCAGCGCTGAGGCAGCTTTGCCCCCCCCGCGGTGGCGGTGTTGGGGAGCGGCGGCGGTGTTGGCGAGCGGCGCCCGGCCGAACCTTGATGCCTTCCTCATCGTTGACCCGGCGGATCATCTTGACGCACATCTCGGTGATCTTGGGGAAGGCGGGCTGCTCCAGGCAGATGTCTCTCAGGATCTTTATCACCCTCTTCCTCACGCTGATGCCCGTGTCCTGGGAGAAAAGAGCGGGAAAATTATTCACACAGAAATCCTGACGGGGAAAATAAACACAGAAGAGAGCACGGGCCTCGAGAACGCCAGTAAAATAACGTTCTTTTTCAATAACGCACTGGACAAGGGTGTGACATCGCACTCCTTTAAGAGATGCGAGCATGTTGGTGCTGAGCAGAGACAGAAAGGACTGTCTGTCTCTCATGCCTGGTCCACACCCCTAGGTGGCAGTGTGGAGCAGTGCAGTTCACCTCAGGTGAACTTTGGTACTCAGAATGAACTTTTACTCAGAGAGGGAGAGACAGGCTGTGGCCCTCGCTGCTGGGGGGGTATTAGCTCAGCTGGGGATTAAAAGGGGCACCCTGCAGCACCCTGTAGCACCCTGCAGGACGGCCAACCCCCCCGCTCTGCACGAAACCTCCCAACTTACAGACTCCACTAACCCAAAACTGCCCGTATCAAAGTACGTCAACAGCTTTTTCTTTTTCCTTTTTAAATGTGGACAGAATGTGTGTGCAATATCGTCCATGATCTAAAATTTAAAAAATTTCAGTAAGATGAATAAATAAACAGGTGTGCACTCCTTACAGGGGACCTCTCTAATGAACAGTGCTAATGTGGAACCCCTGGGAGTGGACGCTGCGGGCGATTGGCCCCCGCTCTGGGGGGTGTGGCGGGTTGGCGGGTTGGGGCTACGCACCAGGATCCTCTCGATGAGCATGTCGTAGTACTGCTCGGTCAGCTGGGGTCTGCTCAGCACGAATCGGCCCAGCAGCTCCACAGCGGCCTCCCGCACGCTGGTGGAGTTATCCATCAGGCGCCCGTGCACCCCGCGCTGCATGTCCGACTGCGGGGGGGGGGGGCAGGGGTTAGCTGTATGTACACTGGCAACCAGACGCTGGCTAACACGCACACGCGTGCACACGCACACACTGCACATATACATACACAATCGGGCCTGCTGGCCAACACATACAGACAGACACCCAGGCTTGCTGGTTAGCACGAATGCTATGTACACACAATCAGGCCTAGACAATCAGGCCTGCTGTGCACATACACACAGATTAACCAGGCCAACTGGTTAGCACACACACACTGTGCACACATATACGCAGACAACCTGGGCACACTGGTTAGCACAAAGAAATCTGGTGGCTCAGTGAACAATTTAAAGGCCGACTGCCCTGGGTAGAGAGCGCTGGGCGGACCCCAGGCCCGGGGCTGGCGGGTGGTGGGCAGAGGGCAGCATACAGTGGGCAGAGGGCAGACTCACCCGGGCCAGGATGCTGGGGTCCACAGCCACCACCTCAGAGAGACACTTCATGGCTTTAGTCCTGACAGCGATGGCACTCTCCCCCAGCACCCTCAGGATCTGCACAGCAGGAGGAGGAGCCCGTTACATCACAATCACCACCTGTGACATCACACTCGCCTGCGCCTAGCAACACTACACAGGATTCTTACCTGCGTTAAATAAATATCAAAGCTCTGTGCGAAAGGCCTCATAGAGGCCAGATAGCGGACGATCAGGCAGGAGTCCTGGTAGTCCACGGTGTCTGTGTTCATTCTGGGGGGAGGGGGAGAAAGGGGGTTAGAGAGCGGCCAGGTGAACGGGGGTGTGTGGGGGGGGAGGCATCAGGGCGGGGGCGGACCTGAGGGTGCTGAACTGCGCGGGCGTGGTCTTGATGATGGAGCGCAGGAACTTCTTTCGGGCCTCGGCCTTCTGCATGATCTCGCCGGTGGACTCCACGTCCTTGACGTGGTGCGGCCCGTCCGACGAGTCCTCGTCCTTCTGGTTCTGAGACTTCATGGCCTTCTCCGTCTCCGTGGTGGTGTCCCTGAACCACTGCGCGATGTAGAACTTCCGCGCAAACTGGGGAGGGGGGGGGGCAGCGAGACAGAGGTGAGCCCTGCTTTCTCTCCTGAACCCCCAACACAGCGAGCTACAGAGCCACCTCTCCTAAAGCCAACATTTAAATCCAGCAGGCTGGAGGAAAGTCTATTTCTGTCCGGGAAGATTTCCCTACTTCTGTAACGACCTGTCAGGAGGGAGCTTCAAATGCAGAGAACAGCAGCACTTTCATATCATTATGTCTTACAAGAGCGGTTCAGAGTTGAGTTTAAGAAGAAAAATGAAGACGGATTAATTCAACTTTGACACATCCTGACGGGACACTGTGAGGTCACTCTCGTGCGGGCGTTCAGTGAAAGCGAGTTCAGTGACTGAACACTCACCACGAGCGAGGGGTCGGTCTCGGCGTTCTCCTCCATGTAGTCCAGCAGGGTCTTCTGCAGCTGCTGTGTGTCGTCGCTGCCCGGGTTCTGCAGCACGGGGCGACAAGGAGGGAGGGGTTAGAGAGGCTCCTCCCCCACGAGACGCACTTTGGCACTTGTGAGTGTGTGTGCGTGTGTGTGTGAGTGTGTGTGCGTGTGTGTGTGAGTGTGTGTGTGTGTGAGTGAGCGTGTGTGTGTGTGTGAGTGAGCGTGCGTGCGCGTGTGTGTGTGTGTGTGTGAGAGAGTGAGTGTGTGTGTGTGTGTGTGTGTGTGTGTGTGTGTGAGTGCTCATGTATCTGTGTGTGTGTGGGTGTGTGAGTGAGCGTGCGTGCGCGTGTATATGTGCGTGTGCGTGCGTGCATGTATATGCATGCGAGTGTGCGTGTGTGTGTGCATGCGTGCTCATGTATCTGTGTGTGTGTGGGTGTGTGTGTGCGTGTGAGTGTGTGTATATGTGCGTGTGTATGTGCGTGCGTGCGCGTGTGTATGTGTGTATGTGCGTGCGTGTGCGCGCAGGTCCGTACATCCTTGAGGATGCGGTCGATGGAGCGCTGGTCCATCTTGCTGGTGACGGCGTCTTTGCGGAGTCGGGCGGCCACGGTGCCCAGGTAGTCCAGGGAGGCCACCCTCAGAGCCATCTCCGTCTGCTTGTTACTGAACTGGTGCACCTGCGGGGAGGGGGCGGGGCACAGGGGGCGTGTCAGAGGGGCGTGTCAGGGGCTGCCTCCACACTCACACACACACTCCCTCACACACACACTCTCTCTCTCACACACAGGGAAGTGATGGAGCGCAGACTCTCAGGGAAGTGACACAGACTCTCAGGGAAGTGACAGTTCTGAACGGCTGTCTCTCCGCTTCCATGACGGCTGCTTATTGGACAGTGACAGGGCCAGAGACCACGCGGTGGGGTGGATGGGGGGTTAGAGGGTGGGGTGGCTGTGGGGTGGGTGACCGCCCGTGGATGGGGGGTTAGAGGGTGGGGTGGGTGTGGGGGTTAGAGGGTGGGGTGGGTGTGGGGGACCGCGCGTGGACGGCGGGTTCGAGGGCGGCGGCTCACCAGCAGTCTTCCCAGCAGGCTGAGCAGCAGCTCGGCAGCTGGCCACTCGGGCTTGTTGACCGTGGACAGCAGGTCCTGGACGAAGTTCTCAAAGAGCGGCCGGTAGTCTTCCTCGCCCTGCTTGCTACCGCACCTGTGTGGAGATGGGGGCGGGGCGGAGAGGGGGGGGTCGTTTAGTGGGGTGGAGACTCAGCGCCGTGGCGACGCACACGCTCTCCATGGTAACGCTCCAGAAGCGGTGGACTGAAGGTAGGCGGGGCCTTACTTCTTGAGAAACACGGACAGGAAGTTCTGAGCGGTCCTCATTGCCGTCTCATAGGAGTTTGTGATCAGGACGTCCTGATCAATCTGCAGAGGGGATAAAAGGACACAAAGATGGCCTCAGGACCGGCTCGGATAAACACAGACTCAAACTCGCTCTTTAAATACTCAACGCGTCGTTACGCTGAATGATTCACTGATTCACAAAATTAACTTGGCCTTGGTGAGAAAACCTTGTCTATTCACTTCCTCAAGCCTTGTGACATGTCTAGACCAATCAGAACAAGTGCATGTGATTTAAAAGCAGACGGCCATCTCCAAAAGGGACACGGCTCGCTGCCTCTCGGTGAGGGACATGGCAGGTGTAGGTGGACTGTGTTTGCCCGGGCAGGGGCCGGGCAGGGGCTGGGCAGGGCACTGGGTTTGTCCAGACCCGGTGGGTACCTTGTTGTCGTACTGGTCCTCAGAGCTGTCCTTGTCAGAGGGCAGGTGGACCACGCACTGGATGAGCTGCAGCACCAGGGCGGTCACCATCTGAATGTACATGGGCTCGCCGTCCACATCAGTGCTGTTCAGCCTGGGGGGCGGAGTCACAAGCATGACGCGAAGGGGTCAGAGTTCAATAACGGCCAAAAAAAAGTTCTTCACAAGCAAACACATCAAATACATTCACTTTCTTATTTTCAAGATGACAAACTTCTCAAATCAAGTCACTTCTCTAATTCAGGTTGTGGAGAGTTCCTGCCGTAGAACAGGGAGACTGGGCTACCTGAAGTTCCTGAGGCTGCGTTTGCTGGTAGGCAGCCGGGCCAGAGAGGTGAAGATCTCTTCCAGGATCAGCTGCCTGTGCTTCTCGTACCGTGAGAACACCTGCAGCACACAGCCAGAGAGACACGTCGTCAGGGCAACGCAAATCCAACAGAACACTGCACAAAGGGGCTGATGGGAGGTGTAGTCCAGAACATGTTGAATGCATCTTAGTTTAAAAAAATTAGACTTCACGTCCCATGATGCCGTATGTAATGAGCCATTCGAGAAGTACCCTATCCTTTACCCCTGCCTTGAGGACATACATTTTTTTCTTGTGAGAAATGGTTGGAACTTTTCAGGAAAGCACTTACAAAGTTATGGTAATAGCTTCATTTTATTAGTTTGAGTGAGGTGCTGGAATTTTAATTGGATACAATAAAGTTCATGGATTTTAAAACGGTCAATCTGTCAGTTTTTTTTCCTCGCCTGAAGAGAAAATTCCATGGATTTTGAAGGAAGTCCAGAGAGAACAGAGCAGAATGAAGAATGATCACATCTTCAAAGCCTTGAAGATGCCATTTATTTTTATTTAAAGGTTTCCTTTCAACTTTCCTGATTCCCTGGGTTTTGGCTTTGAGATCACACAACAGTCCAAGGCTGAAGTTCAATAAGCCGTGTGTGTGTGGTTTCATACATTCACCAAAAAACCCGTAATTTGGATGCCGAATGAGTGGGACTGTGCTTGCGGCGACCCCAGAGGGCATTGTGGGTAAGGTTTGGCGGCGTTTTGGCGACGCGCTTTCATACAGACTCACCGCGGTCACCAACTTAATGCCACACAGCTGCAGCTCGCTGACGTTCTCCACAAAGAAGGGCGTGATGCCCATGGAGGATACCTGGGGAGAGAGAGAGAACGCCGTCATCCTATTGGCTAAGGCACCGCGACAAGCAAGCCTCGCTTCACTTTCACTGCGCGCTCAACCTTAATGTGTCAGGGCCAATTCTCCACACTGCACCAACACGTTAACAAAAACATCTCAACCAAAGCACCCCTTTTCAGGGAACAGGCATCCACATGAGAACATTACTAACAGGGCCACTTCAGTTTATTTACACATTCTCACATGGTACGAAATAATACTTTTCTTTTTTTACATACCTGTTTTTCAGGAGATGACAGGTGAAAATCAAAATAACTTCAACTCACGCACACTCCTCATAAGTGCAAATTTCACATGTATTTAAGATGTTCTGCTCAAAGGATGTGAAACATTTCCTGTGAGGAGAGAACGGTCTGCCCCCTGCTCACCTGGAGGATAGTAGTGTCCGTCAGCAGCTGGATCTCCAGCAGCTCGGAGATGTTGCTGACGATGTCGCACACCTTGTTGTACAGCATGATGATGACCCGCTGCTTGTGGGTGGAGCACTTGGCTCGCTTCGCCTTGGAGCTCAGTACGCCACCTGGAACAGGAAGGGCGGGGAAATCAGTGTCTAGCCACGCCCATAATGACGCACAATACGGACGTCACAAAAATGAATGACGCTCCCAGAAGTCCATTAAGATTTCAATAACAAAGAACGCTTCCCCACCTACGTGGGATGTGTCGGGGAAAAACAACCTAGTAAATCGCACTATACCAGTCAACAGATTTATACTCAGAGATCTGTGCCCCACAAACACCGTTTCTGCAGTAGAAAAAAAAGAAAAACCACATACATAACATGCAATGTAACATGTATTTTGTACAACGAATTTAAAAACAACAGCCTGATGAGAGTGTTGAAAACACACATGTGATGGGAAAGGGCCTCTTAGCGACCTGCTCTGTTCGGGCCCTCTGACCTGTGTCTGCCAGAGGTCACATTCCACATTAGCGCCCAATTAGCAGCTCAGCATGCCCCTAACCGTCTGTGGCAGGAGGAAACGCACAATAACCACGGCAACCGTGAACCATGAGCATGGTCGCTAGAGAGCTAGCCGCTAAGGACACTGTGACCTCTGCGTTCCGGGAAGGTCGAGAGGTTTCGCCCGCTATTCCGACAGAGAAGCAAGGCGCTCGGACGACGGAAGTTTGGGTTTAGCGGTTCGGAGCGGACGGGAATTTCGCCGCAAAGTGTGTGAAGCATCTTGGTTTTACACAGCATCTTTGAGTCGTGCGTTTCACCTCAAAGACACCGAGTAAAACCAACCAAGGGTGAACTCTGGGATGGAAACGCGTCAGAGACAAACAGATGGTGGGGTGAGGGTGAGAACGACACAGAGGGTGACAGGCCGCAGCCTGGAGGAACAGAGAGGAAAGAGAGAAAGAGAGAGAGAGAGAGAGAGGGAGAGAGGGAGAAGGAGAGAGAGAAGGAGAGAGAGAGAGGGGACTGGCTAACGGACACAGACGAGCCCGTCGATGTGAGGGGGCGGTGGGTGAAGGCTCCTGACCTCCGTGGGGGTCCACCCGGTAGACGGGGTCATACTGCGGGTACAGGGTGTTCTGCAGGTGGAACTTGGTGTACTGCAGCACCCTCTCGATCACGTCCTCGATGTACACGGCCTTGGGCATGTGCACCGACGTCATGACGTTGAGTGCCGTCAGGCAGGCGTCTGCCGACTTGGTCACCCGCTCCATGATCAGGTCCCGCCAAAGCCGCTCCTCGTCCTCCGTGTCGTTGTCCTGCGGGGGGGCGGGGGGGGGGGGAGACCAGCGGTGTTAGCGGGTGGTCCGGAGCTGGAATACGCGGTCACGTGCGGTTTGGTTTTGTGGGGAACTCACGTGGTTCATGAGGGTGGACAGCTTGGAGCCGTCCTGAATGTTCTTCTCCAGGATGTTCAGCACCTTCACCAGCTTGTCAGATGGAAGCTGTAGAGGAAACAAGTGTGACGGCGTTAATGTAGCCATCTTACCCCAAAGCCAAGGACACTTAAATCAGGATTATTAAATATGCCCCTGCCTCTGCTCCCTGAAAGCAATGCCCACAGCTCTGTCCGTCTACCCCCTGAAGGCAAGACCCATGGCCCTGAATTTGAAAAGGACTTAATTTACCTCTCCTGGCAAGTGACTGGGCATCACACAGATTATGGGCATTCTAGCAGACACTCCTACCCAGAACGACTCACAGACCTTTTTGCATTTTTTTTTTTACATAGTATCCATTAAATAAAGCTGCACACATGTTCCATGGAGTAGAGCTACATACATGTCTGAAGCTCTGCAGGTTAAGGGTGAAGGGTACATGGCCAGTTCCTAAACTGTTACACAACGCTGGAGCCACTTATGTAACCCTGTGGATCCCACAGGCCTGACAATACAGCATCGACACAACCTGGTCTTTCAGAACCTGGTCATCCAGAACCTGGTCTTTCAGAACCTGGTCATCCAGAACCTGGTCTTTCAGAACCTGGTCATCCAGAACCTGGTCTTTCAGAACCTGGTCTTTGAGGCCCAGTCCTGGTGCGCCCCCTTGTGTACCGTACCCTGCAGGTGATGCCCATGGCCTTGATCTTGGCCGACTCGCTGCCCAGCTCATTCAGCTGGTGTTTCCCCAGCAACAGCTCCTGAGGGATCTCGTCGTCGTCGGCTACGAAGAGAAGGCGGGGGGGGGGGGGGGGGGGATTCGTTCAGGACCTAACGACTCAAAAATAGTGCAGTTTCTCACATTTTTTATAAATTCCCTCAGACGAGAGATTTTACGGTTTGCGGAACAGAACGAGGTTAAGTGATGTCATCGGTTACACTACGCGCCTGAGCAGGTTAAAAGATTACGCACACAGATGCCTCTGATACCAGCGCTACTGTAAGTGCATTAAACGACACCAGTGTAATGGAGCTGATCAGAAGCAATCGTTTTTAAATGAGAATGAATCCCTACCCAAGGCGGTGAAGTCCATGTCTTCCAAGTTCTCCAGGATGTTGTCCACACTGGCGGAGAACCTCTTGAATGTTGAGGAGTCCATCATTTCTGTTCAGTTAAGAGAGGGGGACCGTTAGCAGCACAGCAAACGCGGGCGACGCAAACGCACGCGCAGGGGGGCGGAGTCTCGGGTTACCTTCAGGCGTGAGCTTCGGCTCGTACGCTTTCCTCCTCTTCTGCTTCTCCTTCTTCCTCAGTTTCTTGGCAACTGAGGGCGAGAAGACGAGCAGTCAGCAACAAAACATGGGAGAACATACCCACACGCACACCAAGCACATACACACGCACACACACACACACACACACTCTCTCACACATACACACACACACACACGCACATACACACACTCACACACACACACACACACACACACACACACACACACACACACTCTCTCACACATACACGCACATACACACACTCACACTCACTCACACACACACACACACACACTCACACACACACACACACCAAGCACATACGCACACACACACACACACACACACACACACACACACACACACACACACACACACACTCTCTCACACATACACGCACATACACACACTCACACTCACTCACACACACACACTCACACTCACTCACACACACACACACACACACACACACCAAGCGCACACACACACACACACACACACACACACACACACACACACACACACACACACACACACGCACACAGACACACACACGCACGCACACACACACACACACACACACACACACACACACACACACACGCGCAGAGCGAGCGGCTCACTGTCGGTGAAGCTGGGCTGGGGCGACTCCTCGTCGGAGTACTCCGGACTGCGCTCCCGGTACCGGCTGCCGGACCCCCGGCGGCCCTCGACCCCGCCCTTCCGGTGCTCCCCGGAGCCCCGCCGCTCCCGCTCCTCAAACTCCCACGCCTTGTCCCGGTCCTTCTTGTGCCGTTTCCGAGCGGCTGGGGGGGGGAAAGGGGGGCGGGGGGGGACGGTTACAACCACCATCACAAAACCAAAGCAGCAGAGTACCACGCAAAGGCATATTTAGTACATATCAGAAGCACGATGGTTTGCGTTTGTGTATCAGGGTGTAGCCAGGGTGACGAGGGGCGGGGCAGGAGGGCCGGTGAGGGGCGGGGCAGGAGGGCGGGTGAGGGGGGGGGCAGGGTTGGGGGGGGCAGAGGGGCGGGGCAGGGGGGTACTCACACTCGGCCGTGTCGCTCTCCTCGTCGGAGCTGACCTCGGCGTACTTGGGCCGCTCGTTGACCGTGCTGCGCTTGCGCTTGTTCATCTTGACGCGCTCGCACAGCGGCATGGTGGACTCGATCTCCGCCAGCAGCTCCGGGGGCAGCTCCTTCAGCACCGACTGGTCGATCCCGCCTGGGGGGGCACGAAGGCAGTCAAAGAAACGGCAAGCGCAACAAAAGGTCAGCCCCGAACTGGTCAGAGCGTAACGCGTTAGCGCGTAGCTAAACGGCAGGCAAGCCACAGAGAGCCGGTCTGAACCGGTCTGAACAGAACCAGAGCCGCACGCGCTGGACCAGCAGAAGGGTGCTGCGCGTGGTGCAGCGTTTGGGGAGGAAAGAGGGCTGTTTGGCTGTGCGTTTTGGCAAAAGCGTCACCGGTTAAAACTGTTTACGAAGACACGCAGCTCTGTGGGCAGGAATTCCCTCAGCAATAACTGCAGAGAAACAGCCGTCACCAGCTGGAAAACTAAATTTAGACTTATTTATCACCCAAACCAGTGTGGGTGCAAACTGAACCACCAGCTCCTAATGTCACAATACACACAACACTGTAGGACAGCGCCACCCAATCAAGAGTTATTTAGTGCAATAACATGGGCTGCTTTAATAGAACTTAAAGGAATCACCCTAAAATTACAGTCAAAAGTCCAAAACTGGACCATACTGGTCTACTTGCTAAAGAGTTGAACAAGTCCTAATGACTGCAGCCAGTCTTCTGACCCAACCTAACCAACAGGGAGCTGGACACTGCGGTGGTCACAGACGCTGTATGAGAGAGCGGGAGTGGGCGGAGCCCCACGCGTTGTGTGGGCGTGGCCTGTGGTCTCTCACCTTTGCCCATCTTCCCTGAGGACAGCCTGTTCTTGCCGGACTTGGAGCTGCGGGCGTTCCGGTCCTCCTTGTCCCTGATGAACTTCTGCACCTCGTCCAGCGTCAGCTTCTGCAGCACCACCACGGGCTTGGCGCCCTTGTTGAGGTCCTCCACCAGGCCGATGCGCTCCAGCTTCACCCGCGGCTCGCTCCAGCCCTCCAGCGCCCGCAGGTCCACCGCCGCGTTGGCGTCCTTGTCCCGCTTCAGCTTGGGGATCACAAAGTCCTTCAGCGCCCCGGTCTTGTGCCCCAGGAGGTAGGAGGGGAAGACGCCGGGCTTCCCGTCCGGCGCCGGGAGCTTGTGGGCCTCGGGCCGGTGTCGGGCGCCGTCGGCGCCGGGCGGCTTGAAGCCGGGCCGGTCGGAGCGGGGCCGCCCGCTGGAGTCCAGCCCCCCCTGCTTCACCCGCGGGCTGTCGGGGCGCGAGCGCTCCTCGGGGGACCGGTGCTTCCTCTCCCGGTCCCGGTCCCGGTCCCGCCCGTGCCGGGGGTCGTGCTCCCCCCTGCCGGACTTGGGCGTCTCGGGCCGCCGGATGCGGGACGGGTCGGCGCCGCCGCTCCTGTGCCGGTCGTCCCGGTGCCCGTCGTGCCCGTCCCGCCGGGCGGAGGAGGAGGGGCGGCCGTCCTGGCCCCTCCCGTCGGGGCGGGGCTTGCCGGGGTCGGGCTTGCCGTCGTGCCGGTGCTTGGACGGGTCGGCCCGGCGCTCGGCGCTCAGCGGCTTGCCCGAGGGGTCGCGGCGGTGCTCGTGCTTGTGCCCGTCGGCGCCCTTGGGCCGGGGCGCGTCGGGCGCCGTCTTCTTGGGCGTGTCCGGCCGCTGCTTGATGACGTCGGGCCGGCGGTCGGCGGCCCGCTGCAGCTCTCCGTCGGCCCGGCGGCGGGCCGCCTCGTCGGGCTTGAGCCGCAGCACGCCGGCGGAGTCGGAGCCCTCGGCGGCCGGGCCCTCGCGCGGCTCCTCGGGCCAGCGCTGGGCCTCCAGGGCGGGCATGGGCGCGGCGGTGCAGGGGTCCAGCGGGCCCTCGGCCCGTCCCGCGTGCTGCAGGTCGATGCTCACCATCAGCGCGGGGCGGCTGGCGCAGTTCCCCGCCGCGCTGGCCTCCTGCGGCGCCGCCCGGTTCCCCGCGTTCCCGCCGCCCCCCGGCCCGCCGCCCGGCCCGCCGCTGGCCCCCGCCGTCCCGCCCGCGCCCGGCTCCTGCGGGTACGAGTCCTGCTTCCGCTTCTTCAGTGGCTTGTCTGCGCAGAGAGGACAGGGGAGCGCCGTGAGACACACACCAGCACAGGCTCCACACCCCGTCTGTGATGTCACAGCTCTGTGACATCACAGACCCATCACCCATCGGAACAGTGCATCCACAGGACAGTGCAGCCACCCCTTATCCATGCAGGCTGCACCAGGGCACTGACAGGAAACAGGCTTCCGCTACATAATACTCAGCGGGGGTTAGTACCTGAACACAGCAGCCATGTTTTATTCATATAAAACATGGGGGACAGATTAAGGGCAGCAAGCAGACACAGGGAGCCGGCTCGGAGGCGAGCTCGAGTCTAAATATGAGCACACGTGACAGAACAGAGACGGGGGCAAACTCAACAGGCCAAAGGGCTGTCTGTCGGGTTTTAGGGAATACAGAAGGGCGAAGAGCACACCCAGAAATGGACATGTGATCATACGCAAATGTCTAAGTCCCTGTGTTTGGATAAAGAACGAGACACTTCGGGCTTTTAATTAGGGTAACCATTCCCTGTAGTTACAGTCTCCAAGACTGTCCAGCCAATACCAGGGCAAATCTATGGAGAACCCAGTGACACCTCTCCTAAGGGTTCTGGGTTCTACCTGCACTCCCCACTCTCTCTAAAAAGCCCCAGTGCTGCTCAATCAGGAGCAGATAAATCGCGGGTCCCGGGTTCAACCCAAATCTTACGCACCTTTGTCCTGCACCTCCTTGGAGCAGCGCTCCCTCTCGATGGCCGACTCGCGCTCTATCCTCTCGATCTCGGCCAGCGCGTCCATCTCCACCTCGTCGTAGGGCGTGGTGCCGGCCGACAGGGGCGCCCCGCCCGGGACGGGCTGCTTGGCGGCCGCGCCCGTGTTCTGGAGCACGGGGACCTGCTGGGGCTGCAGGTACCCCGCCTGCTCGCCGGGGGCCAGGCACTGGGCGGGGCCGGGACGCAGGGCGTGGTCCTGGGGCGTGCGTGGCGGCTGGGCCCCGGGGTACTGCAGGCTGTTGTAGGCCAGCTCCCCGGGCTCCGGGTCCGAGCCGGGCTCGGCGCCGGGCGGGAGCTCGCCTGACGGGTCCGTCTCCGAGGACTTGACCCGGGACAGGCGCAGCGTCAGCTTGGTGGAGTCCTTGGAGGGCGAGCTCACGATGTCGTACATGGCCGACTTGTCTGCAGGGTCCTTCTCGTCCTTGCCCAGCTTCATCTTCTTCTGCTTCTTCTTGTGTTCGGGGGAGTCCAGGAGGAGGTCCGGGGGGCCGTCCCGGGGAGAGGTGTAAGGGGGCGGGGACTGGAGGATCAGCGGGGGGCGAGTCCCTTTCAAAAGAAAAACAAACAAATAAATAAAAACATTCTTTTGATGTCCTGTCAGATTCTGTAAAAGCTGGCCAAATACACATTCATTTTTCATTTTCTTTCTTTACTTTTCTCTTTAGGTTTTCTTCCAAAAAAATGTCTTAAACTGAAAAAAACGCAGTTTGTTTGCATTCTGTCCTCGCTATATTGTTGTTTTTCATGCGCTTCGTCTAATCATTTTATTTCTTTTAAATTGAATAATATTGGAAAAAAGAGTAAACCCAATGGCACTGAAAAGAAATAAAAAAGGAAAAAGTACATTAGCCAAATTATCCTCCAATTTAACAAAAAGCTTCATGATGCTGCAGGAACGGTCATTACCGACACGGTCCATTAATTTAGCTAAATGCCGCTTAAACTTCGCTGCTGATATTTTTATCCTCAGTTCTTCACATGATGTAATCTAAATGACCCAGCGCCCCGCACTCACAAACCCAGACCCAGCCCCCGCACTCACAAACCCAGACTCAGCCCCCGCACTCACAAACTCAGCCCCCGCACTCACAAACTCAGACCCAGCTTAGCTCAAATATACACAAACGCAGACCCAGCTTAGCTCAAATACACACAAACTCAGACCCAGCTTAGCACAAATACACACAAACTCAGACCCAGCTTAGCACAAATATACACAAACTCAGACCCAGCTTAGCACAAACACACACAAACTCAGACCCAGCTTAGCACAAATACACACAAACACAGACCCAGCTTAGCACAAATACACACAAACACAGACCCAGCTTAGCACAAATATGCATAAACTCAGACCCAGCTTAGCTCAAATTCAGACCCGGCTTAGCACAAATACACACAAACTTAGACTCAGCTTAGCACAAATACACACAAACTTAGACTCAGCTTAGCACAAATACACACAAACTTAGACCCAGCTTAGCACAAATACACACAACCTCAGATCTAGCTCAGCTGAAATATACACAAATTCAGACCCAGCTTAGCCCAAATTCAGACCCAGCTTAGCACAAATACACACAAACTCAGACCCAGCTCAGCTGAAATATACACAAATTCAGACCCATCTTAGCCCAAATTCAGACCCAGCTTAGAACAAATACACACAAACTCAGACCCAGCTCAGCTAAAATATACACAAATTCAGACCCAGCTTAGCACAAATACACACAAACTCAGACCCAGCTCAGCTAAAATATACACAAATTCAGACCCATCTTAGCACTAATATACACAAACGCAGACCCAGCTTAGCACAAATACACACAAACTCAGACCCAGCTTAGCACAAATACACACAAACTCAGACCCATCTTAGCACAAATACACACAAACTCAGACCCAGCTTAGCACTAATATACACAAACTCAGACCCAGTTTAACTCAAATTCGGACCCAGCTTGGATGACTAGGCTAGGAGGCTCCGATGAGGCCGCACAGTGAACTGAGCCAGTCGGCTTGGCGGGCTGCGGGGGCTCCCCCAAACCTCCTCCTACCTTTGGGGGTCCCGTCGCTGCCGGCAGGGGAGCAGACAGACTGCGGGGACCTCAGGGGGAAGGAGGCGTTCCTCATGGATGGGTCGTTCTCCTGAAAACGCGAGACACACAGACGCAGGGTGAGCGCTCGGCGGCGTGAGGTCCGTTAGACCGGCCTAGCGGGCGACAGAGCAGCTCATCCTCCCGTCCAATCCACTCCCATTAACCCCTCAAAGGTGTGAGATCACAAACGTGATTAGAATGCTCCTAATGGAATATTCTAATGCTGATGTCACAATCACTACTGATGACTGAAAGCAGTGGAGTTCTAGAACACTGACATATAATTTTGGGTGAAAAAAACTAAAACATTCATCAATGTTTTTGCAATGCCAATATCTGTGACATTTCTAAAGCAAGACGTGAATTTTCCTCTTAGGTCCCTTATGGTTCCCAGCTGATTCAATGTCAGTCTTGCTTGCAACTAATGTCTGAAAGAAGCCTAGACTTCCTGGCAACACTTACCTCACTTCCTAGTCTGTGAACGATGTTCATGTACTCTTCGTTGGAGCCGTGTCTGTCTGCGTGGTGATTGGCTGAGTTGCTGGACATCTGCCCGGAGACCTTGTTCTCGTGGATGTTCCTCATGCCGCCTGGCACCATGGGGCTCGCTACGGACACTGGCAACGGAGAGGGCACAAATCAAACGCGCGGTATTCGCCGTCCAATCAAGCGGTGGCGTGAGGAGGAGCCAAACCCACATGACTTTCAGAGTCACTCTGAGACGGCAGCGTTTTGGACAAGCATGCAGGCGCAGCCAACAGCACAGAAAAGAAACACACGCGCGTGTGAACGAGCCGGTGGCAAGGCGCCACTCTGCGGCGGCCGCAGGGCAATGGCGCAGAGACACCGGACTTTCTGGACACGGATGGCTTCGGAAAAGACAAATAATATAACAGTGGGGATCCACCAGACACGCGAAACACAAATGTTCTGATGCAGCAGGTGACAGCGCCGTGTGGAGGGCGTGCAGACACCGTTATGGATCGTTACGAGGCGAAGGAGGAGGGGCCAATGAAGACAAAAACGTCTGGATTATGGGAGGGGTGGGGGGGGGCGGGACACTGGTAAAATAAAAGGCGTAAAAAACGGATGAGGTATCCAAGGTTCCGGAAGCTTCCGGAAAGCGCCCCCCTACCTAACGTTGGGGTGGAGGGGTTCTGCTGGGGGGAGGGCTGGGTCTGCCCCACCAAGCAGGGCTGCACCGGCCGCTGGGGGCTTCCTGAATAAGGCGGTGCCGAAACGAGGGGGGAGCCGTGAAGCTCTATAACCACAGGAGAGATGCAGAGGGGGGGTCAGGGACAGAGGAGCGGGGGTCAGGGACAGGAAGGAGAGATGCAGAGGAGGGGGGTCAGGGACAGGAGGGAGAGATGCAGAGGAGGGGGGTCAGGGACAGGAGGGAGAGATGCAGAGGGGGGGGGTCAGGGACAGAGGGGGGGGGTCAGGGACAGAGGAGGGGGGTCAGGGACAGGAAGGAGAGATGCAGAGGGGGGGAGTCAGAGACAGGAGGGGCATGCGTGTGCCTGCGTGTAGGCGGCAGGGCAGGGGGGTTAAGTTTCAGAAGTCAGGGTGTGCAGAGTACTCCCCGCCTGAAGGGGGCGGTAGCGGTTAGCGTGCGTGGCGGAGCGCGATGGCCTCACCTTGCTGGATCTGTTGGTGCTGGGAGTAGCTGGGCGGGTGGGGGTACTGCATGTACCCGGCTGGGCTCTGTGGGGCGTAGGGGCTGGGCACCGGGCTGTTCTGCTGGGGCATGAACCTGTTGCCCGAACTCGTCTGCGGGGGGGCGAAGCGGCTGGAGGAGAGACGAGCGGTCAGAGACGGGGGGGGGGGGGGGTGAGAGATGGGGGGGTGGGGGGGGAGAGACAGGGGGGGTCAGGCGGGCCATGGTACACACAGCGTTACGCCTCCACCACATCACCTGGTCCTGCTATCAAATCTAGTTTTCCACCAAGCATGTTGGCGGACATAAAACAGCGTCACAATTCAACATTATAACGGAAACCATTCGCTAGCTGCTACTCTATTCAAACCTGCTAGCGACCAGTGGAGCAGAACAGGCCAGGGTAGCTGCCCTACCTGGAAGGGCTGTGAGAGATGGTGGCTTGCTGGTAATTTGTTGATGCTGGACTGCCATGCATGGAATTCTGGGTAATTTTGTACTGTGGCATCATTGGTTGCTGCATTATACCTGCGAAAGAAAGGGAGAGAAAAAAACGAATGCAAAAGGAAGCAGTGAAGCGTATTCCTGCCGTACAGCGCCAGACAGGGACGGAGAATAACCAGGACGAGGCGTCAGAGAGCCGACGCTTCGCTGGGAAGGCTCGTCCCGCGTGGGGGTCTTCTGGCAAGTGCCGTTTCAAGAGTGAGCAGTCGCGCAAAAAACGTCACTGCACATTCGCAGAGATTAAAATTCTGCACACGCTATTTTTGCAACCGTTCCAAACCAAGAGTCCTGCCGTCAAACCAAGAAACCCACACCGGGCACAGCCTTTCATTCTCAGCCAGGCCGCTAACCCTGAAAAGCGGGTGATCTGCTTTCTCTGGATCGGGGAAAAGGTGGAGGTCATTTTTGCACGATGATGGAAACCGCAGCCCTGGCTGGAGACTGTGTCAGCGTGCTCTGCCGATTCGGCAGGTTTGGGAGGCTCCACGCTGCACACGTCACCCATCGCAGGGAATCTTTTTTCCAAAACACTAAATTAAAATCTAGTTCTTAACCAAGCCTCTGCAAACCCGCAGTTTTAAAAGGCAGAAAAGGCAGGATCGAGGCCGATCCGTAAATGTGAAGACAGAGAAGCTTCCGCAGCAGACGCAGCCTCCTCTGCTCCGCGGGCCCAGAGCGTGGTCAGGACTGGCGTCTCAGACGGCATTGGTCAGCAGACGCAGCCTCCTCTGCTCCGCGGGCCCAGAGCGTGGTCAGGACTGGCGTCTCAGACGCCATTGGTCCGCTCAGGCTCTCGCTTCATGTCGGGATCCACAGCCACTCTGGATCCCTGCATGGCACCGCGCCCAAAACCCTCAGCTACAAATGACATCACCATAGACAGGCACAGGTAAACAGCTCAATGAAAGAGTGCCGTCGTTCTATTTAAGAGAAGAAACCCAGCTCTTCCCATCAATGGATGCCAACAGACATCACTCTGCTGCTATGACAGACTTCTGTACCCACTGAGAGCAACCGGTAAAGAGGATCTACATTTAAATGATGAAACACTAAAACATCTGTATTCTACAGGTATTGGTGTAAAGGAGGTTGATGGAGTAAAATGTTTCGCTTTTTGTCACTTTCATCTCTGAGGCTACAGCTTTTAGCTTCAAGCAGAAAGGTGGTTTGTTCTAACCCATCTGATGTGATTTTGACCACCCTCACAGCCTGTAGTCTGATCTCTTTACCCAAGGGCTACATTTTACACGTTGCTCCTCTGATTTGCTGTTGAATGGAACACCAAACCGCAGGTGTGCAGCGATGCGCAGGTGTGTGTGTGTGGAACACTGCACTGGGTCAGAAAAACCACGGGTGTGCGCTAAAGCCCGTTAGCATGGGACCTGAACATCCATGAGCCAAAACCACTCGACCCTTCGCCCTGACGGGACGGGTGCGGGTAAACCAGGTCTGCTCGGAAACCGTACTGAAACGGTGCGGTAAAGCCAGGAGAGCTGCTCTGGAGCCTGACGCTCCTCGTGACCGTATATCAGGGGTCCACGGCCCTCTCTTTGGGCACCTCGTCCTGCCGCTGAGCGTTTAGAGACAGCAGTTTGTCAGCAGGTTCCCCCCGGGGTCAGCACCACAGAGGGGACGAGGAGTTTCATTTCTGGGGCCTCCTCTCTCTCTCTCTCCCTCTCTCTCTCTCTCTCTCCCTCCCTCTCTCTCTCTCTCTCCCTCTCTCTCTCTCTCTCCCTCCCTCTCTCCCTCCCTCTCTCTCTCTCTCTCCCTCTCTCTCTCTCTCTCTCTCTCTCTCTCTCTCTCTCTCTCTCTCTCTCTCCCTCTCTCTCTCTCTCTCCCTCTCTCTCTCTCTCTCCCTCCCTCTCTCTCTCTCCGCGTGTAGCTGAGCTAGCACAGCAGCTTGTTTGTCCTCCTCTCTGCTTTATTCAAACCATTAACGTTTAAAACGTCAGTCGCTGAAAAGCCTCGTTCGCGCACAGATCAAGAAGATGACCCGCGCTCCTGAAGGACATTCACACGCCCGCGCGCCTCAGTCTCAAACACGGGCTGAGAGTCGCCCCTCCGCAGGTCACCGGTACCCCTCTCAAAACCCCGCCGCTCACACACGAACCTCAGAAAGGTCACCTGAGCGGGCACCGATGATGGGAGTCAGCGGGAAGGCTGGGAG
Source organism: Anguilla pacifica (assembly GCA_039654925.1). NCBI lineage: Eukaryota > Metazoa > Chordata > Actinopteri > Anguilliformes > Anguillidae > Anguilla > Anguilla pacifica. Next base: position 51,646,243 of record CM077293.1, read on the forward strand.
TCCACTACGCTCAGCCATTTCCTCCTGCTGCTCGAACGCTGAATAACAGTCCTGCCCGCTTCTCCGGCTGCATTCAATTCAGAACTACCGTATTCAACACGTTAAAATAACCTCAAGGACACGGATACACACACGCGCACACGCACACACACACAAGCACACACACACACACACGCACAAGCACACACACAAACACGCGCACACACACGCGCACGCACGCACAAACACGCACACACACACACACCGCTCCATTGTTTGTATTGCATCCGTGCAGCACTGCTAGCTGCTACTGACCTCAACTGGCAAGGACAGAACGGTTAGCTCTTTTGGGGGGCGACCTGTTATCCTCGCAGCAGTTACCGAACCCCGTTTCTGACCCAGTGCACAGTGTTTTTAGGGGCGTCTCTGAACGCCATGGCCCTCGGCTAAGTGTCGCCGTGGGGACCGGAGCAGCAGTGTGTCCTCCTGTACTGTAGGGGGCAGAGCGTACTTTTCTCCCTGAAGACGTTGGGGTTCCTGGACAGCACCGTCTGCAGCAGCACCGGAACGTCGCCCTCGGGCTCATCGCTGCCCAGGTTGTCCTTCAGCTCTCTGCGGGGGGGGGGGGAGCGGGGGAGGGGGGAGAGACAGCGGGGGGGCGGGGGGAGAGACAGCGGGAGGTCAGGCTGGCGGTCCGTGGCGTGCGGCGGGTACGAGGCGGGCGGGGCACGAGGCGCAGGGGGGCGGGGCTACTCACATGTGCTCGGTGGAGACCTGGTTGAGACTGTGGGCCAGCTGGGACACCAGAGTCTCGTCCCTGCAGGCCAGCAGGCAGTTGACCTCCTCCGCGATCCTCCCATTGTACAGCAGGCTCTTAGTGGTGGTGGCAGGGAGAGGGGAGGGCAGGGGCAGCTGGTTTAACACTGTGGAGAGAAACACAATCCCACAATGCACTGAGACACGAGATTACACACTGCACTGACACACATGAGACTGCACATTGTACTTACAGGGACAGAGACAGGCTACACACTGTACTTGGAGGGACAGACTACACACAGCACTTAGAGGGACAGAGACAGACTACACAAGGTACTTAGTGAGACAGAGACAGACTATGCACTACTTAGAGGGACAGAGACAGCCCACACACTATGCTGAGAGGGCAATGAGGTGACAAGTGCAGTGAGGGAGAAAGAGACAATACTACACCGAACCGAGAGGGAGAAGGGTGAGATGACACTACAGTGGGGGGGGGGGAGAAATGGTCCAAAACAGACGAGTGGGCCATTGGTCTAAGACTCAATAACTGCACATTAAGCACTTCCACAGTCTGTGCCACTAACAGAAAACTACAGCGCGGAAAAACACAGTACCAGCCACAAGAATGTGAGCTGCACAGATCTCACTCGACCGCCTTTCCCTGGATTCAGGAAACCCCTTCCCATTTCACCCCCCCGGATTTCTGTCCCTCTCTCTGAAAATCCTTTGAAGTTTGAAACGATGCAAATGTGCTTTTTAAAAACCTGACTGGAATGAACTGCACAGACTATGCAGCAACCTGCACCGCTCGAGCTCTCTGAGTCTGAGCCCGCTCAAAGCATGCACACGTTCACAAAAAGCTCGAGCACACCAAAGAAAGTGCTTAAAAAGTTACAAAGTGGCAACTATCAATCTTATGTGTGCAATCTAGTTGGCTGTTTATTTTAATACAAATAAATAAGGCCATTTTTACTGTTTCAATGTCAAAGGAAAACTGCCTTAGAGGTGGTCTAATTTCAATAATTAGAACAAACAATTACAATTTCCACATACAGTTATAGCCTACCTGAAACTGAACATAAAAACAGTACCATCTACATTCAACAGACGTAGGACAGAGGAACAAGTATTGAGGCAAAGTGCTGGGGCATTCAAAATGAAAAATGATTTGTGTTCTGACATTCCTCCTATTCAATCGGGGAATAGCACACATCTAAATTCCCAGAAAAACATTTCAAGTTCATTGGTTTACTGCAGTCCAATCAGCACGAATCTGTCATTTCCTCAAGCGAGCAAAATCTGGCGAAACGGTCAAAACAACAACCGAACAACAGATGATTTATTGTGAATAATTTGACTTTTAAAAGGGGAAAAACAGATGGCACTCCAAAGAACGAGAGATTGGGAGTTATATTGATGCATGAGCATGGTGTGTGCACTTCCAGTACTGTATGTCCCGAATAAAAGCAGCATTCAGGTTACTCATAACCAGCCTGTCATGTGCTGTGCCAGTTTCTACGTGGATGATGCAAACTGCCCACGGATTTGGATTTTGTTTTCCGAGATGTGTCGATGAAGCGCACTTTGTGGAAAACTACAGGAATAAGCCGCTGGAAAGCTCACAATGCATACTGTTTATCAGCAAGCTGGGACTCTGCTACATTACCTCCACGCCACTGCTGAAAATCTGATCATAAAATTCACTCTGCTTTTATAGCTGGGGTGGAGAGAACGGTGCGAGAACTTAGGACAACTCAGACGTTCTTCTGGACCAGTTACCCTCAGATCCTGGTGCTGGAGAGCCACAGAGGGAGCCGGTGTTTGTTTATGCCTTGAGATCATGAACCGAATCAGACCCAAGAAACCAGGTGACCTGAGTTAGCCCTGCAGTCCACTGTCCACCCTGCAGCTCTCCAGGACCAGGGCTGAAGACCACTGTCCTGGGCGGTTCAGCAGGTTAAATCATGAAGGAAAGCCAACTGGGCGCTACGCTGGTTTGGCCGTGCCCAAAGGAACCAACAGCAGGATGAGTTTTGCTCGGGCCAAGGTCAGAAGTGGAGCGACTGTTAGTGCACACGGTGTCACACCATGAATTAAACAACCTCTCCAGGAAAAGGCTCCTTCACTATCTATGGGAAGAGACTGCTCTGTGGAAGAGCTCATGTTTTCAAAACCGGCTAAATGGGGCGATGGACTGTGACAGGCTTTCAATCCTTTTGTAATTAATTAAAAAGTGATTTTTGGACAGTGCTAATGTCTTCATTCATGGACCTTTCACAACGAATTGGCCAAGTATACATGTACGCTAATACCCTGATTACTAGGAGTAATCATTTTATACCAATATTTACATTAGTGCGTACGCATAGATAAGTAATGCAATTACTCCAATAGCTGTGTTTACGCAATTATTTCCATAATGGGCGTATGCTGAACGATAACGGCATACATTTGCACGCTATTTTTTAAAATAGGAAATCACAGGTTTCTATCACATGAAGGTACAAAATCAATTCTGTTTGACAAGTAACATACTCTGCCTTCAACTGCAGAAGCCAGTTCAACAGCACAAGTCTTTACAGAAGAACAACAGAAAGACTCGAGAGAAGATGACATTTAGATGTTTCCGCTGCTTGCTACACAATGCAGTATACAGGTCGGCTGTCAGGTAGGACGGCCAACGTCTGTTCTACTCTCTGGCACGGCATTCCCTACAGATTCCCCACAAAACGCTCACATTAGGAGGATGCTGCTCATTCCCCGGTCTCTCAAGAGCTTTCAGCCTGAAATGAGCAATCTAGCCAGCCATCCTTCCCTAAATGAAAAACATACCCCGACAGAGTCTATATACTGAAAACTAACAGAACAGACTCACTTTGGGATTTTAAGGTATTTTACCACTCGCACCTGTCTGCCCCAGGTGGCTGTGACCATCCAGCCCTGAACCAGAGATCTCTCAGCAGGAAGCAGAGGAGCACTTTTTTGATATAACTACAACACTACTGCAGCAGCAACTAAATGTGAACACTTTTTAAAAAGATTCAGATATCTAACCAACATTCTTTCCAGATGCCCCACATCCTCCCCCCCACCCCATCCCTCCATCATTTCTCAGGCATCAAGCTGCCCCCCACCCATTCAGCAAACCAACTCTTTGCCTGAGTCTGTGTGTGTACGCACATGCACGCACACTCGATTTCCAGTTTTGACAAATTCCAAATCTGCCGATGCGACTAGCAGCAGCAGGCCGACCTATTCAGCCAATGAGAACACAGCGCTCACAATCATCGTAATATCTCACAGGCACATCTCAAGGAGGGCATTGTCCAGCCCCCCCTTATCCGCTCTAAATGGTTTTTGCTGAATAAACGGAGTGTAATTCCGTTTTACGGGGCTGCTCTGCGAGGGCTACACGGCGCACTCTCTCCCCAATTAGCGGCACACTGGTTCTGCTCCGTACTGGGACCGGTCTGGCTGAGAGGCTGAGGGGCTGCTCGTATGAGCACCGCACTATTTCTGGCTGTCCCTGTGTTCTGGAGGTGGGTGTGCTGATTACTCTCATCATCAGAGAGCAGAGAGATGGAAGAGGCTCTGGCTCCTTAACCAGCCGGAGGAAATGAGGATACGGCTGCCGCCGAATTATCAGCCGACTGTTTGTTCGTTTGTTTTTTTTAATCGAAATGAGCAACAATCTTTGGAGCGGGGGATCCAAACCTTTCCATCCACCACAACCCTTCAAAATGCCTGCTCTGAGAACCCCTCCAACCACCCCCCACCCAACCCTCCCGGCCCAGACCAATATGCTCCAGCTTAGAACCGCCCCAACCCAACCTCCCCCTAGCAGACCAATATGCTCCAGATTAGAACCCCCCCCAACGCGACCTCCCCCTAGCAGTCCAATATGCTCCAGCTTAGAATCCCCAAAATCACCTCCCCCAGCACAGACAGATATGCTCCAGCTTAGAATCCCCCCACCAATCACGTCCCCCAGCACAGACGGACACGCTCCTGCTCAGACAGAGAGAGAGAGCGTGCGGCAGGCGGGGGGGCAAGCGGTACTTACGGTCGGTGAGGCTAGCGATCCCAGCGAGAGTGGTGATGGGAACATGAGGCATATCCCCATTCATGCTGAAGGTGGGGGCGGGAGGTTGTGTCGATGCACAGGTTGCTCAGTGTCGCCGCCGTCCGACCGTCCTTCACATCTCCTTAATGCTGCGGAGGCAAAGCCGGGGAAACAGGGCGTCAGTCAGGTCGCTAGGCAACCCATCGGCTCAGCCAATGGGCAGCCTCGCACACATTCAAACACAGCTTTACTGACCAATAAAACTGCACGCCAGACAGAAACCTGGTGCCTCCACTCTGAAAGCCAGCAGAAGAGACTCCAACTCCATAAAATGTGACATTTAAAAGGGAGCTAAACATAAAACAAAGGAAAAACTGAATAAACCAAAAGAAACCAAAGAAGCCATAAACCAAAGGAAAAAAATACTGAATTCCTCCGTACCACGGGCAAAAAATCTTTGCAGAAATGCATAAAGTCATCGTGTTCAAATCCAGCTGCATTAAACTACTTTAGTAGGGGAGATGCATTAGTCCTGGTGTTACCCGTAGCAACCCCATCAGTGAGCGTTTGACAGGCAGAAAGCTGTGGCTAAGTGGCTGTGATAACTGGCTGATCGACTCCAGGCTGCTGCAGTTATTGAATAAATATGTTGGTTATCGTGTCAAACGATGCAAAAATATGCACTGTCACATCATTATGCTGCACCCTGGGAATCTGGAAACTCCCCCTCAAACACCTGCAGATTAACAATGGGCCCAGACCCAGACTGGCACGACTTATCGAGGGGGGGCCGGCAAACACGCGCCCACAAACGCATGCACGTACACAAACACACACACACACACACACACACACACACACACACAAACGCATGCACACACACAAACACACGCACGCACACACACACACACACACACACAAACGCATGCACACACACAAACACACGCGCACACACACACACACACACACACACGCACACGCACACACACAAACGCATGCACGCACACAAACACACGCACACACACACAAACGCATGCACGCACACAAACACATGCACACACACACATTCAGGAACAGCCAGCACTTCGGCCAAAGGGCATATTTTAAACGTGTTTGTTTGCGACAGCAGCGCTGTCCACATCTCCAGCACAAAGCACACCAGGCATCCTCTCTCTGAGAGGGCAGAGAGGGGCAGTCTCTGGATGAACACACAACAGCAGCCTCCATATGCACAGGCGGGAGGAACGAAGAGGCAATATTCTCACCACCAGAGGAGCCCCAGCCCCCCCCCAGCCCCCCCCAGCCCCCCCCGACCCCCCAGCCCCCCGACCCGGGTCATTTAAGTCCAGGCCAACTGTTACACACACACAATGCTCAAACACCTGGCAGGACTCTGCATCACTCCCATTTCAGGAGCATCACTTAGTAACACATCTAATTGGGATGCATTAGCGTGCTCCTACATTTATCAACTTAGGAGCACGTGTGGTTCTTGGAAAAAAACGTTAGCGTAGAGCCCTGTCTGGTAAACAAAAATAATAAAAATGAAGACGTGATTGAGGAAAGTAGCTGAAATGGCGTAATCTGCTGATGTAAGGCAGGGGCGAACAGGGTTAGGGTTAGGGTTAGGCCTGCAGCTACATAATGACTGCAGAGCCTCGCACACGGCCAGCTCTCAGCCCAAATCACGGCGCTGTCACTTTCTAATTCAGGCGGGCGATGTCTGTGGTCCACAGGCTCTCTGGTTGCCGATTTCTTGCCCTTGCTGTCTGGACAAACTTCCTCTCTTTGCACAACCCGGCCGTTGCAGACCACTCAGACGAGCCTGTGCCTGTCACTCACACTCCTCTTTCAATGACCAATGCCTTCATTTTCACACCAGCGCGTTCAACAAAACTGAAGTTGCAAACTGAATATTATTATTCCCTTGGATTTGGGTCTGGGGCATGCCGCCCCGCCAAGGCGTAACTTGGCATACCTGCCACCCCCCGACACACTGTTAGAGTTGAATTAACACCGGACATTTCCCTGTGCGGCTACACTTCCGCCTGTCCCTCCCGCTCGGCCAGACGACCTCAGCTGGCCTTAATGGCCGTTAAACCTGAAGGTCACCTCGTTAAATCATTCCCCAGCGGGTCGTGGCGCTCGTTAAGGCTGCTTACGGCCGAAACCGCGGCTGGACCACAGGGAACGGGGCCTGATCTCTGCAGATCAAACCAGGACAGTCCCGCAGCCACCAGCCGTCAAACACTGGTTATCAAACCCTGTCTGAAGCCCATCAGCCCACCCAAGCCTGGTACGGGACCGGAGACAGACAGCCGTCAGGCGCTTACTCCCTCATTCCTGGTGTCCTGTGTGAAGCAGACCTGGAGAAAAAGCTCTGCATTTTTGATTCCTTTAAGTGGGTCTGCCGCTGCAAAGCGGGCTTCAGACACCCGAATAAGAGCACTGGAGTAAACGCAAGGACAAACGAGCTGCCGATCGTTCAGAGGCAATCAGAAATCCTCCCACCCCGAGTCGCGTTACGGTCACAGAATCTGGACCGTAGACCGCAGGAGTTCTCTCTCCTATCAGCAAAGAACTGCACAGAAACAGCGGAGGCACATAACACATCACAAAACCGAATGTCTGTGAATGAAAATATCCTAAAACCTAACATGTGTGAATATGATAAAATATGCAAAATCCTAATGTCTGTGGAAATGATCAAATACAAAAACTAATGCCAGTAAATATGATAAAATATTAAACCTTGTCAGTAAACATGATTAAATATCTGTGAATGTTTTGGGGATGTCTGCCACTGGCTCTTAGATGAGTTCTACACCCTAGCAGGCGCTGCTCTACAGAACACCCCCCCCCCCACCCCGGCTCTCCCGAGCTCTGCCAGCGCTGATCTGCGCTCTAGTGCTCCCTCCGGTGGTCGGACTCTGCGAGCCGCGCGGCACATGAATGGAAGCCTCATTTGCATAAGTCAGCGAAAGGGCAAGTGCTGCACGGGCTGCCCGCAGCCAATCAGAGGCCGGGGAGGGCCGAGGAGAGCATGCCATTGGCTCCAATGTTTGACTTATTCAAAATCGGTGGGAGGATATGAATGATTTCTTATAGCAAAGAAGACAGTTCACATTATTTCATATACTTAAACAGAAGTTAAATATCCCCTGTGGTGATCAGTAAATTTTAAAAGTGTTACCCAAACAGAACAGAGAGAAGACAGATTTGCAGTGAAATTGTTTAAATAGAAAGCTTACTCCCCTGTAAAGGAACCCTCCAGAAAAGGTCTATATATAAATACACATATATATATATATAAATACACACATATATATATATACATATATATATATACATATATATATATATATATATATATATATATATATATATAGGCTATATATATATATGACTACAGCTAGTCCTGGCACAACTGGACAGGACAGCCTAATCCATAACCACACACATGCCAAAACAGCAGTCAGGCTGATAACTGATAAGGTAAAGCAACAGAACCCTAACAGCACACACAGGTACACACACTGATTTTCAAAGCAACCACACAAATTCATTCTTTAGTCGGCCTACACATGAAACTGCAGGTTTCACAAAAATTCACCTGAGGATTTCCGAGGTTCACAGGCCATTACACAGATAATATCACAGAGCAGCAATACATCACAGACCGCCATAAATCTGCCAATGCACAAATGCAAAGCTCACATCCTAAACCCCAGTCACTTTTTACATAAACAAAAGCATGAAAATTAATATAGACAATCACTGTGAAAGAGTGGGAGAGACTGCACTACACTACTCATCAGATGCTTTGATCCAGAGCGAGTTAGCCTATGCGATGAGAGCTTAAACACAGAGCCAGACAATCAAACAGCCATGAGATACAGTATCATCAGTGCGTTAAAATGTTTGTGCCAATCATTCAGGGCATTTAACATCGTGCTCTAAAAGGTAAATAAATAAATACACAATGAGTGTGTCTGTGGGGGGTGGGGGGAGACGAGGTGGGGGCGGAGGGGGGGTAACAGCCTTATTAGGATTACCCTCCCTACCCCCCACTGTTTCTAGACTTCTGTCTGTTGACCGACACAAAAATTGTCCCGTTGCTACTCTATACTTGTCTTTTCATTGAACAGCAGCTTCCTAGATGATGCAGCCACAAGATAAATACACAGGTCTAGTCAAATTAAGTTAATCTCCTTTTTCCAGAAAAAGTGTTTTATATTAAAATAAAATATTAATTTTATTGTTCGTAAAACATTTAGAGTTTCCTCGCAAAAACACGCGTGCTGTAAATTTCATAACATAAACTACCCTCCAGGTCTAAGGTGCATCCACCGGAACACCACAGCATGATGCTGCAGGGTTCTGTTCCGCAGTCCAGCCAGGCAATGCAGGATCAGGACCGACTCAACAGCACTGCAGCCTTCAGGCTGAACCTGGCTAGCCTTTAACGTGGACTGCAGAAGCTTGGAAGGAAAGTTCTACATACTGGAAGCTGGCAGCCAAAGGATGTGTCTTCAAAGCGATAGCTGTTTCACATCATTTAGCATATGCTGATCAGCCCAGACAGTTTTTTAGCATACAATGAAGGATATTTCAGATACTAACTGGAATGTCTGAAAACTGGCCTGTTTCACATTGGCTGGCGTGGAGGAATTTGGTGTTGGAGCTCTGAAGCAGGAGAATGCACTCTGAGTCACTGAAAGCAGCTTGTAGAGCCTGCCTCCAGAGGCTGGTTGTGTGCATATCGCCTGATTCCTCCACAATAGCAGAGTCTAATCTTACTTTCGGAGGGAACCGTTTCCTACGGAGCGTGCAGCCTGAGCTCGCTGCGCTGAAGAAAGGGGGGCAGGACTTCCTGTATCAGCCTGACTGAGAGGGTCCCTGGGAGTGAAGGGGCTGAGCTGGAGACGTGGGGAAGGAAGGAAGTACCGCCATGATGGACAAGCACAAGCACTGGTGCTTTTCATGCCAATAAAGTTCTCTCAAATTCTGAAATTCAGAAACTGATGCTAATGTTTATAATAGTTAATAAATGCTCTAAAATGATGTTATTCAGAAGAACCCAGTGCCCCCCCCCCCCCCCCTCCTGGAAGAGGTGGTCTAGGGTCACTTCTGACAACTCGACTTGAGAACACACCAGCAAGAGCAGGGCAAAGCAGCACAAACAGGGGCTCACCAACTGTTCCAAATGACAGCCCAAAGAGAGCGAGCGAGCGCGCGCGCACACACACACACACACACACACACACACACACACACACAGACAGACAGACAGACAGACAGACAGACAGACACACAGACAGACACACAGACACACACACAGACAGACAGACAGACAGACAGACAGACAGACAGACAGACAGACAGACACACAGACAGACACACAGACACACACACACACACACACACACACAGCAGTTTAACACAGAGGTCGGGTACACATTCAGCAGCACTGATTCCTGAAGCTCCAGGGCGTCGCTCTCACAGCTGCACAGAATAAGCTGCATTTTGGAATTACTCTGAAACATTCTCCTGCCTTAAACCACAATGGCCGAATAACCCAACGCCTGCCACTGTAAAGTGGGTTAGCGGCCAGACACTGAGGTAACCATCCAAAGCATCACTCGCACCTTCATTACAGGGAGACCATGTGGTGCGGTCAGCATGGCCGCAGAGCATCGGCCCTCATAAGAGCGCCCCCAAGTGGCCAGGGTTCGTTTCGACAGCACAGTGTCATAGCGTTTGTATGGCTTATTTCAGCCTTTTATCAGACAGCACAGTGTAGAGACACAGGAAGAATGCGGAGCGAGGTCAAAGGTCGCGCGGTCGGGTTCAAACCACCAGCATCGCAGCTCACAATGAGCATGCAGACAATGCTTTACGGTCTGTGCCACGAGACACCCCAACGATCCACACTCTGAAAAGAATGAATACGCTGGGACCTCGAGCTCACGCTAACAGCTCGCCTACACAGGACAGTGCTGAGAAGCTTCCTCCTTTGAAGGCTGGATTTATTTTTAATGCGCAATTAAACGTTTTATTTCCAACTCTACCCTGACTGGCGGTCTGCAGTGTTCTCCTGCCAATGGGTGTGCTCTCAGGCCAGCCGGTCACCCGCATTCCAGAGCGATGGTTCACTTGATATAAAATAAAAAATAAGGGGGGGAAAAAACTAAGACCAATAAATGCTGTCACTGAAACCCCATCAGGTCAGAAAACGAGCGATCCCCCAGCTCCAGAGGTACAGGGCTCTACAGGGCTCCCCGTTTAGGGGCATCCGCTCCTGAAAACTGAAGTGTGCTCCCAGTCTGCAGCGCGCATGCCGAACCGCGACAGGGGCAGGCAGCCGGGACGCGGGCGTGGGCTCCAGGACGACACCCAGGCTGAGCTTTTTAGGAGCGTGTGTCAGTGCATACAGCGTGGGTCCGCTTCAAAACCGACACTCACTCACTCACACACTCTGTCTCTGTCTCTCACTCTCTCACTCTCACTCTCACTCTCTCACTCACTCACTCACTGCAGCTCTGGCCCAATAAACAGCCGGCTCCAACAATGCACCCTGGCAGAGCTGCCGCAGTGTGATCAGGGTCGCTGTATTTAAACGCCCTTTTCAACCCCAGGTGGGGTGCTGGCTTATTTTTAGCCTGTTTGCTAAACTTCACATTCCCCTGCAGGTCACATCCATTAAACATTTCACTATTAAACAGCATAAATAAGCATTTGAGTGAAAATGATCTGCATTGCTCGTTAGGAAGAGATCCAGTACATCCAACACTAAACACACAGCCTGAAGGAGACAGCCCAAAGCCTAGCTGGACTGTGATTGGAGAGCGAAGCTTTGTGAACGTGAAATGGGTGGAGCCACCGCAATGTCAATCATCTTCCCGTGCGAACCAATCAAAATGCAGTTGGTACAAAAATAACAAGCATTTCAGAAAGCAGCAAGCGACTTAACACAGGAAACCACGACTCTTAAAAGCTCATGAGAGTTCACTCCCGTCACTACTGTGCAAGATGTTTTTTCCCCCATAATTCCAACAGTGTCCAATAACAGACGAGCAGAGAGCTAGTCCAAAGAATCAGCATCGCCAGCGCAGTCCACTGCCACTGATCTCACGCTCTGGATTCTGACCCAGGTCTGCAGAGCGCAGACCCGCTGCTGCAGGAGGTCTCGCAGAACGGCGAGCGGCGGGAGAACTGCAGGCTCAGACGTACCCGGTGCCCCCCGTGCCTTTCCCAGGTTTAAGAATGACGGTAAAACTGCGGTTCTGGAGGAAGAGGGGAGCAGGCCCAGATGCCCGTGGCGTGCCGTGTTCTCGCGGCGGTGCCGGACAGAGAGCAGCGGACAGAGAGCAGCAGCGCCGGACAGAGAGCAGCAGCGCCGGACAGAGAGCAGCAGCGCCGGACAGAGAGCAGCAGCGCTGGACAGAGAGCAGCAGCGCTGGACAGAGAGCAGCAGCGCTGGACAGAGAGCAGCGAGCGTCGCCTGTGAGCAGCGGCCCTTTTTGGCGGTGAATAAAAAATCCCGCGAGCGCAGGGATCCAGCGGTCCAGCCTCTCCCCCCCCCCACAGAGCAGCCGTCCCCCACAGCTGAACTCCTGCAGGGTAAACGCACACCTCCGAGTCGTCTTATTTCTTCCTCCATCGTTCTGTGGGCACTGACAACCCCTGCGCACGCAGCACACAGCTGCCTGTCCGAGGCCAAAAATAGCTGTTACTCCAGCGCGACTCCGGTTCCAAAATCACTGAAGTGAATAAGGAGCCTCTCCGCGCACTCTCCTGCGTCTTAGGCCGAGCCCTGTTGGGACACCTCTATCTGCCCTTCTCGGCTGTGTGCAGTTTTCCAACACCGAGACAAGAAAGAAAAACACCTTCCCTTTCTCCCTTTCCTTCAGCGAGTCTCAGAATAAGGAAGAGAACAAGCGTGAAGCGTTGACTGGCGGGAATGAAACATCCCGCTTTGCGGTGCCAGAAGGAAGCGGCAGAGAGATCGATGCGGCATCAGCCGGAGGCTTTTAATATGCGGTCCGGCCGCCGGCAAGGTCACTGCGCGACTGCGCGACTGCGCGACTGCACGGATGAGCGACTGCGCGACTGCGCGACTGCGGGTCGGGCTCCGGCGGGGTGGGCTACGGCGTTAGCCCAAAGCCCTGACGCAAGCGGCTCTGAGTCACAGGCACTCCCGCGGGCGCGGGCAGCCAGGTCCCCGGGTCATTCAGGCTTTGCTCCCATGCGCCGCCACTCCTTAGATCCCAGCTGCAGGCGAGACCACAGCTCGCAAGCCCATGCGCAGGACAGCTTGCAACAGCGCGCAGCTCTACATGCGACAGCGCAGTTGGACAAGCGACAGCGTCCAGCTCGACATGCGACAGCGCACAGTTGGACAAGCGACAGCGTCCAGCTCGACATGCGACAGTGTCCAGCTCGACATGCGACAGTCTCTGTCACTGCACACACTCGGGGCACGAGAGCTGCAACAATCAGACGTTACGCAGTATGGTTAAAAGCAGAGCGATAAGCATTCAATAGCCCACAGCACAGGCCTTTTTGATGTGCAGGCTTGATTCCAAGGCATGAAAACTCTCAGCCAATCAGCAAGTGGATGGTGAACTTCGAAAGCCGCGAGAGAAACGACTGAACGCATTTTGGGTTTTGAGGGCATGTTCGGTGTTCCAAAAGCTCAGCCTCAACCGATGCCAGAAAAATGTGAACGAAAGCCAAGCAACAAGAACTTGTTTTATGGGTTCATGCAAAGTGACGCACACTAGCGTAGAAACAGCACACTGCTCGTGCTTTAACTGCACAAACTTCAAATGAAAACGAGCTTCCCAAACAGAAGCAAGCTAAATATGAAACGGTGATTAAAAGATTAACTGCAGACATCTTGCATAGTCCTACGTGCCCGTTAAACCTGTAGTTAGCCCATAACCCAAGATGTAAATAAGCACTCCGAGAACATGATGCACAGCACACAGAGCCACAGCTGCTGAAAATGCATTTACAGGGTTTTCCCGACACAATTTTCCGAGCCGCCTGGACACAGAACCGCGAGCGGCGTCGGCGGCAGTGAAGGCCGCTCCAGAAGCAGCAAGCGGGCCAACGCTATCGTGTGAGCCTGCAGCGGCGGCGGTACTGCAGAGTGGAGCTGTAGCGCAATCAACGCTAACGCTCCTCAGGGACAGGGACAGGCCCAACACCAACGAAGAAGAAACGCCACTGCACTGCTACTGCTGTCACACAGCGAGGCTAGCGACAACGAGCCCCTTCCAGCTACTGGTGTCATACAGCGAGGCTAGCGACAACGAGCCCCTTCCAGCTGCTGGTGTCATACAGAAATCTGCCACAAGGGTCATTTCTCTCTCTCTCTCTCTCACTATACTGTATGTATGTGTATATATATATATGTGTGTATATATATATATATATATATATATATAAACACATACATCCACCTCCCACCCCCCTGTAATTTTCCTAGAATACAGGGACACCCTGTATTGAAAAATGACACCCCCCCCCCCCCCCCCCAAGCCACTGAATGAATTATAAGAAATGACATGTTCTTCTAAATCATGACAATATAAAATATTTAAATTGAAACAAGGTAAATGAATGCATGTACATGCATGGTCATGTTTAAATTTAAGTATGGTATTCATTTTCCAGAGCACAGAAATATGACCCTTGCATTGTGATAGGACACTACACAGCAGTCATATTTATTTTGGTACAAGGTCAATTTTCTACAGCACAGGAAAAAAATTACCCGTGATGTAGGCCTTGGTTTTTGGGTTTTCACACTTTTCCATAGCACAGAAATGTAGAAATCCAAACCATCGTAGGTTATGCAACTGAATAAATACTCATATTTTATCACCTTTCCATAGGGGGTGTCACTTTTATATAATAGAAAAATGACCAATTTTTCCACCTTACAGTGGTTTGTTTTTTGACAACTTTCTCTACCAAAATAAAAGCAAGTTGCTGTTGCAGAGTTTTCAGAGATTAGAACTGTGACCACTGCTGACGTCATAAGTTACATTAACGGAATTCAGAACTGTCAGCACATCCACTAAATGTTTGCAGCAGGAAAAATTTAGGAAAAAACTAGTTTTGAAACTTTTATCTTTTATTCATATTACTTTGAATTCTTTACATATTGTCTCAAGGGCAGGAGCACGCCGGCACAACCTGTGATATTAATTATGACTCCAAATGTATAAATGTTTCATGGAGCAGCAGCAGAATAAAAAGCAATAATAAAGTGTTAAATAATGAACTCTGAACAAACATCGCTAAGCTAAGTAAAGGAAAAACAATACATAATACCCATATGTACAGACTGTGGGGAATTCAAAATCTTATTTTAAAAATAACACAGGTATTAAACAAACAGGGGTGCGGTGAATCTGATTCTTCTAAACGTCTAGTTTCTAAATCGGGTGAGTTTTATCTCTGTTACCATACAAACAGCTGCAGGTGCATGATTTTTACACGGAAAGCAAAAAATCGGGGTCTTCTGAATGCAAGGCAACACAAAGCTCTGGGCAAGTCTTTTTCTCCCGCAGAAGCACTGGATTCTAACTCCGTGAAACTGGAGAGGAATGGATTCTAACTCAGTGAAACTGGAGAGGAATGGATTCTAACTCAGTGAAACTGG
Source organism: Anguilla pacifica (assembly GCA_039654925.1). Lineage (NCBI taxonomy): Eukaryota > Metazoa > Chordata > Actinopteri > Anguilliformes > Anguillidae > Anguilla > Anguilla pacifica. Next base: position 51,661,725 of record CM077293.1, read on the forward strand.
AGAGGAATGGATTCTAACTCAGTGAAACTGGAGAGGAATGATTCCCCTGAATGTCTACAATATAAAGCAGACTGGATTCAGACAATGCATTCGGCCAAAAAACTGTGGTCCACTCTGATTTGCATACTGGGAATCACAAATCTGGCCCTCCTGCAGAGGGAAAGGACTCTAGCTCACTAAACAAGGCTGGAATGAGCTCCTCAGAACGGCTGCTGTGCGAATCAGACGAGGTTCAGACGCCTCAGTCACCCCAGGGATCGCGGCTGTGGTTTAACCCCAGCGCGATTTCAGTTGGAATACCGTCATTGGCTGATTCTGAGCCAGGAAAAACCCTGACTTACCCACACTGGGCGCAAAGCTCTGGGTAAGGGAGGCTTGATACGGGATTAGCACACTGGAATTAAACAGGAGGAAGTACCTGCCGTTTCAAAAGCGAGCAGACAGAACATCTCACAGCCAGGAGACGGTGTGTGTGACTTCAGTGCCACTCCAGCTCACAGCTCATAAATGTTTTTTTAAGTCCCACGTCCCCTCGAAGACAGACCCACAGGGGAGGGAAAAACTGAGCACAGAACTAAAGACCCTAAATTTGAGAGGGCGTGTTGAGGCCCCTGCGTGTGGCAGGCTGGTCTCTGGTGGTGATGATCACGCCGGGCAGGGTCTGAGCGGTGAGTCTGGCGGACGGGTCACGGTCGCTGGGACACGCACGCGCCAGCGTCTGCACAGCTGGCTCCAAACGCACGCGCAGGCGTCTGCACAGCTGGCTCCAAACGCACGCGCAGGCGTCTGCACAGCTGGCTCCAAACGCACGCGCCAGCGTCTCCACAGCTGGCTCCAAACGCACGCGCAGGCGTCTGCACAGCTGGCTCCAAACGCACGCGCCAGCGTCTCCACAGCTGGCTCCAAACGCACGCGCAGGCGTCTGCACAGCTGGCTCCAAACGCACGCGCCAGCGTCTGCACAGCTGGCTCCAAACGCACACGCCAGCGTCTGCACAGCTGGCTCCAAACGCACGCGCAGGCGTCTGCACAGCTGGCTCCAAACGCAGCGCAGGCGTCTGCACAGCTGGCTCCAAACGCACGGGCCACGCTGCGTCTGCACAGCTCGCTCCAAACGCACGCACAGGCGTCTGCACAGCTGGCTCCAAACGCAGCGCAGGCGTCTGCACAGCTGGCTCCAAACGCAGCGCAGGCGTCTGCACAGCTCGCTCCAAACGCACGCGCAGGCGTCTGCACAGCTCGCTCCAAACGCACGCGCAGGCGTCTGCACAGCTGGCTCCAAACGCACGCGCAGGAGTCTGCACAGCTGGCTCCAAACGCACGTGCAGGCGTCTGCACAGCTGGCTCCAAACGCACGCACAGGCGTCTGCACAGCTGGCTCCAAACGCACGCGCCAGCGTCTGCACAGCTGGCTCCAAACGCACGCGCAGGCGTCTGCACAGCTGGCTCCAAACGCACGCGCCAGCGTCTGCACAGCTGGCTCCAAACGCACGCGCCACGCTGCGTCTGCACAGGCGAGGAGGCGCCTCCCCACTCGCATGCCCATCCCCCGTGCGAGCTCCGCCCCCACCCCCACGCTCACCAGTGACAGCTGGGAGACAGACAGCGCTGCCCAGCAACACAAAGGAACAGATGCGCTCCTGCACAGCGTTACACACTACACCATCCCACGCACGCTTCAGCACACTAACTTACGCACTGCAGTCCTGAGTAACAACTCCTCACCCTCGCCCTCACCCCCTCACCCCCACACTTCAGCACACTAACTTACGCACTGCAGTCCTGAGTAACAACTCCTCACCCTCGCCCTCACCCCCTCACCCCCTCCACCCCCACCCCCACACTTCATCACACCGTAACTTTCGCACTGCAGTCCTGAGTAACAACTCCTCACCCTCGCCCTCACCCCCTCACCCCCACCCCCACACTTCATCACACCGTAACTTACGCACTGCAGTCCTGAGTAACAACTCCTCACCCTCGCCCTCACCCCCTCACCCCCACCCCCACACTTCATCACACCGTAACTTACGCACTGCAGTCCTGAGTAACAACTCCTCACCCTCGCCCTCACCCCCACCCCCACACTTCATCACACCGTTACAACTGTGCAACTCAGTTCACACTGCTCCACAATGTAAAACAGCGTTACGTACACATTACAGAACCTGGGGGACGACTACTCAAACTACTCCACCCGCCAGAGTGCTACTGTGCTAACAGATCTGTGTGACAAACACCATACTACTGCACACCTGAGTCCACCAATCACAGCGCAGAACTGCAGAGCACATGACAATACACCACACCGCAAATAAACAGACCAACGCCCAGAATCTATTACACACAACACACATCTCCAACACGGAGTGCTCTACACCACACTAAAGCAGGCTGCACACACGCAAAGGGGAATGCTAATTACACTGCAGGGCGTCAGTACGGCATCACACACAGCAGAGCCAGTCAAACACAGCGCACGTGGCACTACGCCGTTATCTGTGATGCCTTTCTGCAGTGCCACGCAACACAACACGCATCGCGGTCCGTCCCAGGTTTACGTCACTCACAATCAGAGCCAAGCACATGACCAAAAGAACCACATGACCAAAAGAACCGCGTTACTGTGGAACCAGACAGCAAATCCCTGCTGAAAGCAAAGGCCGTTACTGTGATTAATAAATGAGCACAAAATAAATGCACAATAAAAATAGCATCCCAGATGCAGGCAAGGAGAACCCTGAAAAGTAGCAGAGGCCATTCCAATACATATACATATATATATATATATATACATATAAATGAGCATGACGCAGCCTGAGCATGAACCACCCTCCACGTGAATCAGAACAGTGTGGCAGTGATCTCTCTAGTATTTGCTCATTTAAATCAAGAAATCGCAAAACCGCGAAACCACAAAGTTGCATTTTTACTCTGCTGCTACTGAGGCAAATTCAGCTGGTCAAAACTGAAACAACACACATCACCCGTGTCAGGTTTGTAAGAGAACTAGATTTATCAAACCGCTGATAAAAACTTAGCGCTCGGAGTGCAGATTTTAGCATCAGATTTCTATGAGCACAGATCACTTTAATTGATCTTTGATCAGACCTGACAAACTCTACTTTATCTGGCTGACAAAATTGACACAATCACACGTTCCATGAGATGCATTAAACACTTCCTTCATCATGGTGTCTGCACACTAGCCCTTCTTCAACCAGATTCTTCTAGCTAATTGGTCCAAAGAATTTTCCAAACAAACGACTCTAGAGTAACGACGACCAAAGTACATTTCCCCCAAACAGGCCGTTCACATCAGTGTGAGCAGGGTGCAAACAGCTGCCATTAGATGTCAGGCCCACCGGGACCAGAGCCCTGCACCTCTGCTGCACGGGCTGGGACAGAACTGAAGGGTGACCTCATCACTGCTGAGGATCGCTGCAGCCGGCTGCAATGCAAGCAGCGGTGCGCAGACCGGTCTCACGCTGCAGACAGTAATCCCCGCTCCCTCTGCTCAAAGGCTCCTGTTCACACAGGGGCTGTAATCAGAGCCTAACTGCTGCTGTCTGTAAACCGCGCACATCAAGGGGAAGCCTTTCAACTTCACACATCTGCTAAACAAAAGGCTACAGTGGAATATTATTAATAACCCGTAAATAATTATTAGTACATTACTGAAATGCATGGATAAATAATATAAAACAACAGTTTGCTCTTACAAAATCGGTTACTTTCGAGCAATAAGTGCACCTGCAGATGCACAGCTAGAGATGTTCTGAGCACGACAACTTGCAAGAATGCCCTGCAAGCATTTGCGTAACCATGACTACAACCGTCACTTATTTGCGTGTAACAAGTTTCACTGTTACTTTCATCTTCTCTGCCCATTGAGGGCCGTGATGAGTAACATGTGCTTTCCCAGAGCACACAGCCAAACAATGCCTGTAGTTAAGATGCAGACTTTCTATGCATGGGACTGGTATACGATGCGCTGAGTCTTTCACCACCCAGATTCAGGTGCGTAAACCTACGCACGCACGCACGCACGCACGCACCAATGTATGACAATCAATTACAACACAAGCTTAAGGACCAAAGCTATTTTTGGACCCTTGTTGACCTTTGTCAAGCAAAATGAAAATGCTTTTGAACCGGCATCAAAGAAAAAGTTTTTCAACTTGGGCTTTTCTGAAAGAGAAATTGGTTAAAAAATAAAAAAAATATTTTTACTCTTTTTAAAAAAAGATCTTTGTCCTCTTCAGATATCTACTCACGTGTGAGCAGATATGAGCACTGCTTCAGCTGCACGACTGACCACAGTCACACAAAAAACTGTCCACTAAAGAAGGGCCTAACTTTTCACATCAATCTTCCAAGGCTTCAAAACGAAGCTTTGCGTACCTGCGCCAACGTGTGTGTACAACAGCCTGGGACGGGGAACCGTGTGCGCTCCACGTAAAACCATAACCATAACCAAAAACAAACCATTCTGAAAAGCGCGGTGGGTTGCTTTATGATGATCAACGAATCGAGGGTAGAAATCGAACAAATACCAGCCCACGCTGGGCCCCCGAGCCGCGCCTGTTCTGGGTGCCCGGGCACTCAGAGAGAATAACCACGCATTCTCAGCAAGCACGACACACGCGCAACTCAGATAACACCCTCCAGCCTTCTCCTACAACTCCTGTCTGCAAATCTATTACTCCTGACATCCTAACGTCTTGAAGTGTTTCGAGAACTGCCTCGAGAATTAAGCAATTACCCTCCAACAACTTGCAGACTGAAGGTTTCAGCGAACGGTAATATTTTTTTTCCTTTCCAAATAATGCTTAAAAAGACGAAGGAAGGCACAGAATTGGAAACGACGGTGACAACTCCAGTTTCGGCCAAAAGCACCGAGAGAGAGAGGCTAAAACAGCAAAGGCTGTCTACTGAGCTCATCCAGGGCAGCGGGCGCAGGGTTGCAGTTTGTGAGGTCACCAAAACAGGAAGAAGTGAACAACCGCCTACAACAAACAACTACACCTCCCACCTCCGACAGCACCCCACACAAACACAGGATACGATCACTGAATAAGCAGCCAACGACCACAGTCGGGTTTCTATGAGCAGGCACGTCTGCTAGCTTCCACGCCTGTTCTCAAGCATGCGTTTAACAGAAAAGGTCAGCCCATTCCGATTTCAAAGATAATGGATAAAACAGCGCAAATATTATTCTGCAACGCCATTTTAAAGGCGGCAATAAACTGCGAGTAATTCCTGCTTCAAAAATATTCTATTTGAAAATATTCCACAAACTGTGAAACAGTTACAAATGTGACTTGCTCAAAGTTGTTCACCGATGTACCTTACAGCACCCTGTTGTTTCTAGGTGTTAAGGCATAGACTTACGGTAGATTCAAGCGCTCCAAACCAAAAGGGGAAAAATATGCCACAGATCAGCGGGAGGTCTATAAGAGCAGGGGAAACCATCTGGAACATTCCGGGTCGCCAGGACACTGGGCCATAGAGCAAAGCGTAAACTTCTGTCATGACGAAATGAAATGTCACTGGCAGCTTGCAGGGAATCCCCAAAACTCCCTAAATCAGCATTATGTAGGCCTTCCATCCATTCATTCCCACTTACTGAGGTCATTTCAGACGAAAATACATTTCTGAATTAGGGGTGAGAAAACATCTGACTGCTGAAATAAATTATTTTTTAAAAATCAGCAAATAGCACCAGCAAGGAGGTACTGAAATATACTGTATAAACGAGACCGACGTCGCATGTAAAACAGAAAGCATCAGGACTCCAAAACCGATTAAAGCAACAGACAGGTGTTTAAAGAATCCACCAATCCTACAAGCACAACCGATTAAACACAGGACTATCTGCATTGTTCTGACCTGTCCTGCCTTTGGCCAAACACCCCCCCCCCGGTTCCACAAGCTACACACGACGGCGGTAAAGCGCTGAGAAGCTTCGGATTACCGCGCACTCCGCGGTGTCAGGAAGGAAGGCAGCGCACATCTGTGAGGAGTGTGGCGGAGGTGGCGGCTAAGGCCTCTCTGTGGGGGCGGGGCTCCACCCTGCCCTGTTAATGAGACGACCAAAGCCCTGTCAGAGTAGGCTCCGCCCCCGCCCCTTCCCCCACCTCAATAGGACAATCTGTACCCCCGCCCCCGCCCCCTCCCCCTCCCCCCTCCCCCTCCCCACCGACATCTCCACTCTCGAAGCACCAGCTCTGAGACCCAGATCCATTCTTCAGTGCTGCTCTTTCACACCACCGTAAGGGCCGATTCCATTTAAGGACTACGATTATTTCAACTCTAACAGCAGCAAATAGGTCAACGCTGCACTGCCAATAGCCAATGACAGTTATACTTCGTATTTCCTCCTCTTACTTCTAAATATGCGCGCACACACACACACACACACACACACACACACACACACACATTACATGCACACAGGGAGGAGTAAACAGCCTGGGCATGCTTAACAGACCTATATGGAGACAGTCACAAACATGCAGGTCAGGATCTATTCAGGTACGAGTTATTTTTGATCCTGACTGGCTTTTAGCCCCTGGAATGACAATTCACGAATCGGCAAATTCATGAAATTTAATTTCATATATTTTTAAGCTGGTGTTACCTTTGGCACAGCTATATTTCAGCTTAATTCTGCTTCAACCTGGTTGGCCGGTTGCAGTCAACTCAACTGATAACAGCTGAGCAAGCAATTTCATCCCAGACAAACACAGACATGAATTGTACATTGTCATCATTCAATTAAAAGAAATGAATCAATCTTGCAAAAAGAAGGGGTTACTAAATCTATAATATAGTTTTGCCTGACTTATGTTTTGCGTGTTTATCAAATCAATACAGCAATCTATTTCCCCATTTACCACATTGAGACTCACTGGCTTGAATTAAGAAAAATTATTAATTAAACTTTAATTAGCACGCACGTAACATATTTTGAAATGTTCTTGAGCAACAGCAATTGTGGAAGGCTAGAATTCAAATGCTATACATGTGAAAAGGTTCTTAAAGTGCATGCACTTTCATCATTCCTTAAGATCATACATCAAGAAGTGGAATTTTTTTCATATATTCCATTACTTGTAGCTGACAAACAGCTACTGGAAGCAATCAATTTTAAAATAAAAACAAATCAAGAAAAAATGTATAGATATGACTTTAAAAGTGTTGAGTTATGGAAGAACTTAGTTCCAAGGTCAGTACGCTACATGAAGACTCAAAACACAATTAAGAAATGAAGGAAGATGGCAAGATGGCTAATTATCACGTAGAACAAATGAACCAGCCTCTTAGCAGACCCATCTCATTCACTATTTTAGGACCTGCTGAACACACATATATTGGCTCTTACGTTATATCCCACTCTAGATATTACAGGAAACACTTACAGGATCCATCTTCCAAATGCTGCCAAATATTTTGGATTTCTACAGGACATCAATCTTATCTAAACTGCAAATTGCCAGTTACGGGGATAAGTAAGTTAGTGAGGGGGAGGGTAGGGGCTTTCAGCTGACTTTGGACATACGGAAGAGTCAGATTTGCCTCTTACACACTTGGGCAGTGCTGGCTGCCACTTCGGCAGGGTTAAATGATCACATTGTGCTTTCACAACTGGCACGTCCCCTTTAATTTCACACGGTCTATGGTTTTCGACCACAAAATCATAGCAGCATTTGCTTACAGAGGTATAAAAAATTTTGGAACCCTAAGACTCAACAAGTTAATTTTGCCTTCTTATTTATTTTCTTGATGGAATATTTAACGTGAGCAAACATTAAATATCGTTTGAAAACTACAAATAAACTAGAATGTAACTTATTACTGGAGAGTTTTATGAGTTGGAAGCATTCCTTGGCATTTTTACTTTTTTTTGTTTTAACCAGATCTTACAATTGCACTTCAATAAAACTTCCCTGAGCAACGTCACAGATTCAAGGTCATGCCACACTCGATCCCGGAAGCGTCTCCGTATTCCCGGTCACCGTGTGATTTCACCACAGTGATGAGACCACATAATCGGTGCAGGAAATTGCTGACAGTTCTGGTACGTACCACTGTTTTAACCTAGAGGGAACAAGACCAGGTCAAAACCTAGTTTATGGCTGGACCGGCCGACCAATGGTGTAACTTCATAACTCGGCCGACCAATGGTGTAACTTCATCACTCAGTGACTCAGTCACAAACATTCGTGTTTATAGGGCTGGCCCCGCTGTTGCGGTCCAGCCAAAAAAAGGCATTCGAGATCGTGAGCTCAGCTCTAAGCCAGTCACTGCAGAGCTAAGCCAATCACAGCTACTGCTGCACACTGCAAAAACCATTCTATGGAACCAAAATAAATATAACAAATTATAAAAATCTTTTGAATTGAGGTTCAAATATTATGTTGAAAACAAAACCCGTCTGTGAAATGACCATAAAATACTGACGTTAGTGCACGTCTTTCAAGGCACTGCATGGCTAAAAAGTCATATTAAAAACAATGCTCCTAAAATGCAAGTTACCCAGTAAGTGCAGTATCTATCATAAGTACACTGACGAGTGTGTTTTTTTATGGACAGCTGAATGAAAATAACGCTAGGGGTCCCCTGGCTAGAACTCAATAGGCCCAGAGCAGCTACGCATCCGTATGCACTTCCATAAACTGTCGCGTCTCGCTGTTTTCCACAGAACCTCGAGAAAGTTTGTCTCTTAAAATTAAAGACGGTCCCGTAACTCGGATACATGTGCACAGGCTTTCCTTCGCCGTTTATATGGAAGATGCAGAGGGACAGACTTCTCACGTTTCCTGACTTTTATGATTCGTTAAAATTGCCGTGAAAGGCGTCTTAGGTTCGATGCCAAGATAGCCAACCAGCTAACATCCAATACCATATACTACGAACACTTGCACACGCTCCGTTTAGCTAACACAGTCCTGTCGCTAACCCAATAAGCTAACGTTAGCCAGGAAACCAAAACACCGAAATCTGATTTCTAGTTACATAATGGCGAAAGGCAACGTATCGCGTTAATAATAAACCGTAATGCGTGATAGGCACCTTGGCGAACTTAGCTAACGATACCTGGCTGGACACTGGAGGGAAAAAAAACAATTCGTCTGAACAGGCCTCACGCCTGTAATGTATGAAATGCGATGGCATTAGCTAACTGGTTAGCTATATGTTGTCAAACCTACGGACATCTCTAATCTTTTTTCATGGGAATATTAAAATGATATAAACACACATGGTCGCAAAGTGTAGGACTACATTTTAAAAAACAACACAGTGCGGCAGTATAATGGTGTATTTAGCATGTTTTGGTTCCAAAGGCTAGCCACATCGTTTCCATCCTCAGCACACTGGGGCGTTGTTTAGCCCGTCTGAAAACAATTCTGTGAGGCGCTAGCTAACGATCAGGAGAAACCCACTCACATAGACTACACATTTTAAAAAAACATATTACCATATCTACAACAAAAATTTGGACCATTTGGTAACTAAACAAACATCCCTGCGTTTATGCAGGTACGAGTGTAAGGTAAATAACTGGCTAGTCTACCTGCTTTGATCGATGGAAAAGCAGGGCTCGTTAAATCTGGCGCTCCCATTTGGGCCCGGAGTCGTCCAGCTCACCGCCAGGCTGGTCAGATAGGAGCGGGCAGCCAGCACAAAGACAGGAATCTGAGATTACGGGGAGGGAGGCCTGCTCGGGGGCCCAGCGGGATCCACCGCCTGTTTAAAATTCAAACCGCTCGACCCCCTTTTCGCTAATGGCTCACTTGGCCCATCGATTAGACCCTTCCACTACCAATCAGCACGGGCTCTTTTTCCACAAGTCCTAACCATAGATACCATAAACAATCCACGACCAAACCTGAATATTATAGCTAGCTACAGTAGCGTTGTATTTTCAGCCTCAAAGTGTTAAAATATAGTAACTTCAATGCAATCGCAACAAAAAACGTAACCAGCTAGCAAGCTAACGTTATATAGAGCTGCGTTTAAGCAAATGCAAACTTGACTAGCTAACGTTATCTACACAGTAAGTGAACACGAACTAGCTAGCTAAACACATCGCTAGCTACTTCTGCACTTTCGGTTTTCAAAAAATGTGAAGCTTCATAACTATTATGAATTATAGTGCACAATAATAACCTAGTCAGTCTGCTAGCTAGCTAAGTATACAAACTTGAACATCTTTGGAAATGCACAGCGAGTAACGTTGCTAGTCTATTTTACCAAAAAAAAAAACTTAAATCGAAAGCTAATATTGAATTAAGTTCGTTCCTCAGAAAACTACCTATCTACCTACCTAGTCTAGACTAGCAACGCAAACCCGTTCATTTGGTTAGCCTAAACTTGGATAGAAACGGTCACATTTCTATATAACGTTAGCTAACTATAATCATGAGCTGTAGCGTTAGCTAGCCTACGTTAACTTAACGAATGAGTGCATTTTATTCAGACGATTTATGCACAGCACGGCTAACTTCAAAATTTACAGGCACGCTTCATCGATTAAATGAACGAGGACCACCCATTTCAACAATGCCCTCCCGCTATGTCGTTTCCAGATGTATATTGGCTAGCAAAGCAGTCGATTGAAATAAACCATGTCGGCTTCGGCAATGACAAATGCTTAGTCTAGATAATAACTTAAACCGCGCAAGCACATTGCAACACGGGGGCGTCACTAACGTTGTCGTTAATTATTAGTTACACCAACTCTCACCGTGCAGCTTAATGTATTCACACATCCGCGTTGAAATGTAACATTGCGCCAGCGATATTCATATCCAGCTAGCCTGCTATTAGTCTACTCACTTCTCATCTGGTCAGTTCTGAATGTTTATTATTTTAACCAGTTTTATTTGCAACTCCATGCAAAAGTCCACTCAACATATGTATCTAGGATACTTGACGGCTATTACATATGCATACCTACTTAGCAACCATTCATTTGCATTAACTACCCATCATGAAAAAAAAACAACTCAATAGCTAAATTAGCATCTAATATAAGTCGCGTTATTTAGATGGTTCCAACTATAACCAGTTAACTTGCGTGGGGTCCGACACTCTTTACAATTCACACTCAGTTCATTGACAACTTGTGCATCTAACTTTACCCAGTTAACCTATGATAGCTAGCTAACCACTCGCAGAGTATACTCGTCTTTGCCAGCGTTAGGTCGCTAATCTTAACTATCAACAAACAACTAAATGTTTTGGTCAACTTGTAGCAGAAGATGATCGCATTCAAACAATTTTCTTCCACTAAGGCATGTCTACCTAGTACGATAACTTCAATTCGTATGCTGACTGAACCGGCTCGCTAGAGAGCCGTATAAACCATGACTATCGACCCCAAGCTAAATTATTCAGCTCACTAAGTTATTCCAGTCAAGCTCTTGTGGTGTTAGCTAGCACGCTAGTGAGCTGCTTAACTAATATGTAGCACAACCAACTGAATTACCAGTAACTTGCAAGAAATACACGACTGTTACCACAAGCCAAGAGATCCTTTAGAATAGCCAAGTTACCAACTGACTAGCCACCGACGCGGTCCCATACAGTCTGGTCTATATCAACAAAACACGTAAGGTTAGCTACCATGGTATCTAGCTAGCAGGTCCGCAAGCGATCGCGTAAGCTTAATGAAGCTAATCAATTACAAAATATCGCAAACATTATACGATGCCAACGTTAGTCAAGCAGAATTTCTTTTACCTACGCTTCAGCTACCAAACGAGTTAGCATATTTATAACCCCTCTTCGTAACTAGTTACTTAGATATTCGAATCCCTTGTGAAAGTCATTTTCCCGTCTACCATTAAATACATAATTATCAGGTACGTTAATAATTGCTGCATCTAAATGCATCCCGCTTAATTAGTCATACTCCACTGCAGCGCCAGAGAGCTATTTCGCTTAAGTTACCCGATCATGTGAATGGTTGTTTTTATTGTTTCCCAGCGGCCTGATTCGGCCTCTAAAAATACTGAATCCACGGTCTCTACGTACGACACCAGCCCGGGGCCCAAGCTTCTCGTTGGGCAAAACGAGGCTAACACACAGCCATCAAGGAAAAAAATAGCCGATTCGCCAACGGATTCCTCACAAGTTCAACACTACACTGCGCAAATTCAGATGAAGTTGAGTAACATATATCATTAACAAATACGAAACAAAGTATTTAATTACAATTAGCAGTTTACCTCAAGATATTTTGTTTAAAAAAGGAAAATAAAAAATCTTGTAAACGGTCCGGGTCTGTATCTCTGGCTCCCCCTCTCTTTCTCACAGCTCCTCCGTAGAAATAATGTAGATAGCTGGTTAGCTAGCTGGCTAGCTAGCTAACAACAATAATCCGGGTCGGGGAGGTTCGTTCTTCTTCCGTCTCACTGCAAACATGTAGGCTTGAACGGGTGTAACTGGGGGAACATTCGATCGTCCGGTCTTTTCGCCGGTTTTACACCGACACCAAAGGAAAATGTTTGTATATTTCGCCCGATTTTGGAAAATTATGACGACTGACGCGGGGATCAAAAGGGTCCACTCAGACTCTCTCTCCCTCTCGCAGAACAAAATGCCGACCGGAAGTGCAGCTGCAGGAATGACTCCCTCCACCGGCGCCAAACCAACAAGCAGCGACTCTCTCACTTCCGATGCTTTGAGATCCCGCGTACGCTCTTCTTTTCGAACGGCGATGTAGATTTTACCTCAGAAGTGTTTTCGCGCCGTTTGCAGAAGAGAACAACATCAGGCATGGTCGACGGGGAATAAGGAATAAGCCAAAATTACGACCAAAACTTCTAAACACTTATTTTCCTGTTGTGGTCGGGTTGTGAAAGCACATCCCTGTTTAACCAAGCGAGGGAGCTGGTGAGCTCGGTACGTTTCGTCCGGGGTCATTCATGTGAACCAGCCCAGCACACACACATTCAGTTGTACCAGAATGGTGTGTGTCTATATATATATATAGCAAGCCACAATTGCACGATATATGTTTCAGGAAGATTCCATACAAATGGCCAAAAATACGCACATAGTACAGAGGTGACAGAAATGTCTCAAGAAAAGTGTGGGAAAGTTGAAAGTGAAACAAACTGGAGACAACCAACCAAAAATACAAAATTAACGTTATCATCAAAATAGGGAACCACCCCAACAGAAAATTGGACAGACATGTTTGAAAGGAGGAGTGGCACGGTGGCACAGTGGGTAGCACTGTCACCTCACAGCAAGAAGGCCTGGACCTTTCTGTGTGGAGTTTGCATGTTCTCCTCATGTCCGCATGGGTTTTCTTCGGGTACTCCGGTGTCCTCCCACAGTCCAAAGACATGCAGGTTAGGCTAATTGGAGACTCTAAATTGCCCATGGGTATGAGTGTGTGAGTGAATGGTCCACAAAACATCTAGATGCTTATGCTGTCACTTAGCCCTGCAGATCTAAATATTTGGGAAGATAATTTATTGACAATCTCTTTGGGGATGCAGACACAGTTTTATATACAGTGCTCCTGAGAAATTCTCATTAAACAATGGCTATATTCCTTATCCTACTGTAGCCTATGTTAGAATGTAATGCCTACAACCCAAAGTTAGCACTGATGCCTACACAAGGCAAGCCACAATAGAGTAAACTGAACGGCCCACACGTAACTAAATGCATCAAGGCCAGGTTATGTCTTCATCAGGTGTGTGCAGGATATCCTCACAACTTAATTCTCTAGATTGTATTTATACATTCATCAGTTTGCATGGCATCCCAAACACAGCATCATCCTCAAACAGAGATCAACAATCAAAGCAACCTGTAATGTTCTCCCTCTCTCTCTTTTGCATTAAGGGGCTATCACAGCCGAAGGGCCGAATCAAGTGCCCTTTCCCTATAACTCACCACTAAAAAGAGTGAGAGACTTACTCGGGAAAAGCGCTTATAAGCAAGCCTGGATTCAGCCCTGAATGTCTTAAGAAATTTTGGAACTGAAGGGGTACTACAGTCTTCTGCAGCACAACCCAGTTTATCAATCAATCACAGTACCCACCTAGATAGAACGTCATTTTGGGCAGTTAGCTTTGGCTGCTTAGTTGAGCACTCAGTGCTAAGACATGCTCTGCAATGAGCAGCATGCAACACAGTAGAGTCACACTAAGCCACACATGTACAGTGTGTCAGTTCAGGACTCGGTCACTATATGACAGTAAAGGGGAGATGAAGCACATATTACCTCCTCCAAGAGCATGTGTGTCACATTTATGGACAATGATCAGTGATAGTTGATTACAGCACAAGGAACAACGTGCCACAGTGACCTCTGATAGTGATTCAGATAGTACCACGTCCACAAGCATCAAGCAGTGGGTCAGGCAGGTCATAGGTTAGGGAAAAAAAAATTGCATTCGTAATCAATGCAATGCTGTTTGAGAACTTGTGTCAGAGTCACACACTGAGCTTGGATTATTCTGAACCAGGAGTTCCCTACTGGCCTTCTTTTTCTGGAAAATTCGGCCTGCACTGGTACCATGTGAAAACAACAAAACTGGTCCGATTTCTCATACTAATTATAACTTGCATTGATAACAATTTTATAACTACACTATGGCCTGGAGTCTGTCAACGTCTGTTATTAACCTTGCCTCACAATAAAAGCAAGCATTGCACGTGTTCCTCACAAATGCAATTTGAAACATACATTTGGTGATCACTGAAACTTCCAAATTGTGTTTCTGATAAAATAACGAACACTCAAATGTAACTGTATAAACATTAGTAAGCAGTATTGTAGAAGTGATAAATTTGTTAAGAGTGGTAGTGGTAGATTTTCTGCTGTGAACCAACTCAGTGTCCTCCATTTTGGGCTAGAAGTAGTACCAACTGATGTGGCTGTGACACTATGCATTCATTTATCCCTCCCTGTAAATAATATTCCAGCTAATGAGAGACATATGAATGAATGGTAACTGCTAGCAACTTAAACCCGGCTCACTATTATTGTTGCAGAGATATTAATGAACAAAGTCAGAAATAACTTCCCACAATGCCATGGGAACAATTGCAGGTCCCACCCTGTTGAGTGCCTTCAATGGCCGAGCCTCTGTGTTGCTCTGCTGGTTACCTTTGAACAAGCAGCCGTGGCCCAGAAACAAATAACACTTCTTAGATGTGGGAAGCAAAGGCAGCCATTTGACTTATCTCTCTAGATATACTTCTTTGCGATATTTAATGCTTTAGAAATAATCCCAAAGGAACATTGATATAAAGACAGAAGAAGCCAAATATATTTTGCCATGCCATGCAATATTATGCTCTGCAATATTATCAGCTATCAAAACATTTCAGTTGACTAAAAACCCAAAGCACTCTTCCGTGTTCTTTAGCCTTATTTGATATGTAACTCATTGATGAACAAGTCTTTATATTCTTTATATGGCAACTGTGGGCTACACTACTTTCAATATCAAGAAAAAATAACAAATCACAATTTTTCTTAAAAAAAAAGATTATTATTATTATAATTATTATTATTATTATTATTATTATTATTATTATTATTAGAAGTAGTAGTAGTAGTAGTAGTAGTATTAGTATTATTAAACACATTGGGAGGAATCTTATACCGTTCATCCACCAAATCTTTTCAGTTCTTTGGTCCTCAGTAGGTGAGGAGAATCATTTCTGCATACACATCCTTCTTTCAGCACCAAACCCACTGCTGGTGCGTCTGGCCAAAAAGATACAGCTCCCAGTTCCAATCCAAGTGCTAATGCCATTAATAAAGTCCAGGTGCTTAGATTTATCGACCACTCCCAATAAAGGAAACTGTTTTGTTGGACTCTGTTCCAAATAGTCTATTGGCATGGAAATTACATCTATTTGTAGATTTGGTGACCCGTAGATGCAGCCAAGTCCTGTAAAGTTCCAACTGCCCCCCTTGGATTTCTTTGCTTCTGGAACCATCTTCCTCACTGCGCACAGTGCACTGGGCAAGACACATTTACATCCTCTACCAATCAGGTTTACCACTGTTCCAGTTATTTTAAACCTTTCAGTTTTAGCCTTATTAGTAGAAATTGGCAT
Organism: Anguilla pacifica; assembly: GCA_039654925.1. NCBI lineage: Eukaryota > Metazoa > Chordata > Actinopteri > Anguilliformes > Anguillidae > Anguilla > Anguilla pacifica. Next base: position 51,677,828 of record CM077293.1, read on the forward strand.
ATTTATACATTTTTTGCCCTTTGTTTTCCAGTTTCCTCTTTTATGTCGGCCAATAGCCGTCTGTCTCTTCGTTTGCGAGCTCTTTGCCTATCTCCATGGAGATGGATAAGTAATGGATTTTCCATGTGTTTCATTTTTAAACCCCAGGGAAACAGGAAGCCCTGGAAGGCCATAATACAGTTCTTTAGGACTGCGATTAACTTATAAACGTAGAATGGTAATGCAGATTTAATTTCGTTTGATTTAATTTATTAAAGTCTTTGATCTAATTAATTAAAGTCATTAGGGCTGCCACTTTTTAGGTATACAATTATTACAGTTGTATTTATTAAGCATAAGACAGATAATGAACATTGTTCTAACTTCTACTTATCATTTTATTTATTTATTTATTTATTATTTTTTTAAACATGTTTTAAAACATGATTTAACATTGCATTTGCATGATAGGTGTCTTTTCTGTTTCATAAGATATCAGTCAGTAGATATGAGCAATCATTTGAGCAAAAATAAATGTAAGATATTACCTGCTCTCAAGGTTAATACAGTCTGATCAGTTCTTGTTTAATTATAAAGCACTAACAGGTATTTAAAGTTATCAGATTTTCAGGAATGGCCACATTGAAATTTGTGTAAAAATGCACCACCTTGTGGTGCAAATGTATTATCATATTCCAGCTCCTCTCCTTCTCACAGTCTAAATGAGCATATGCATCTTTAAACAGCTTGAAACAGCTGGGAAATATTTTATCAGCTAATTATTTCAGTTTACAACAAGAAGTATGAACGCAGCCAGCTGTGATATTGCTAAGGGTGCAACTGATAAAGCTTATGAAAAAGACATCACTGAGGTGCAGGCTGACTGAAACGTCACTTGAATGGAAAGATTTCACACAGAACTTCCCCAGCCAAATATGTTTGGGAAGAGGGTAGTTCAAATGTAATCTTTCTGTGGCCAATTAAATATTGCATATCAAAAGATATGCAATTCATTCCATTTTAAAAACAATTGTAAAATTGTGAACTGTTCTGTAATGATAATCATAAAAGCTTGTAAACTTCTTAAAAATCTGTAAACACATCAAACTTCAGGGAAAAACAGTCTTAGCATCAGCATTTAGTTGCTACCTGTGGTGGAGGTCTTGTTGTTGTTGTTGTTGCCACTGCTGTTAATCTTCTTCTTCTGCTATTACTTCTTCTTCTTCTTTGTCTTCGTCTTCTTCTTCTTCTTCTTCTACTACTACTTCTTCTTCTGTACTCATCTGGGCCATTTTAAACCTTTTGGGGGTCCTATGCAAAATCTTGTTGCAGACCACACCATACACTGAGACAATTTGCTACATTTTACACAGTAAAAAAAGAAAACTTATTTTAATGTTGGAACAAAGTTGCATTGTTAAGAGTTAAAATCCAAGCAAACATGCAATTTATAAATAATAAACAAATACAATGGCCACATAGATCAGCGCAGATGTGATCAGGTCAGGCTTAATGATGCCATGCCATGATAAATAATCTTCAAACTAACATATTTTAACATGGATAAAATGAGGCATAAGTAAAAGTTACTTCAACTTCAATCTTAAACTCACTCATTAAAATATTGCCTCAGTTTTCCATAAAATTGGCCAGCAAGGTGACATGTATTGCATTTATTTGCTAATGCGATGCCTATCCTGTTGATGTATCATATAGCAAGCCAGCGGATAGCAGCTCTCCACTTTATTAGTTTGTCTCTTCTGGCCAAACCTTTACAATGTCGCTAGCAACACAACACCATTTCACAGTTGTTTTTGAAAGACACAATCACTGAATCATTGACAAACTGCCTGATTCCTGTGTGCTTATCAAATATCAACTCTTCTTTTTGCATCAAAGCCCGCACTAGGCCCATTACACAGTACCCTTGTGGCATATTTACACATTGGAGCCAATCACAGCACACTGTACTGATAACAGTTAAGAATGGTTCATTCATAGCTTGAGGCCACAGATGATGAATCAGCATTCAGTTCAACACCGTGAGGAAAGCACACTCTGAGCTCTGTAGCTCTCTCAAAGCAACAAAGGGAGACTTGCCCAGGTTCAAACCGCCTCCTCTCATCTCTCTCGCTTCATTCACGAGAGAAGTTTCTCCGCGCCATTATCTAAATCCGTTCCTCGCGGGCCAAAGCGCGCGGGCTGCTTTGTGTGCCTCCCTGCTTTTAGTGTCATTGACCTGCCGCCCGAAGCCTGAGCTTCAGAGCCGTTAGAATCTACCGTTAGGCAGCTGCATTTCATTTATCGCCACTAGAGGGTGCCATTGTGTAACTTTGCAACTTCGTGTTTTTTGGTCAGGTCCCCGTTGCAAAAGAGATATTTATCCAAATCGGGTCTTTTCGGTTAAATAAACGTTAAATAAAATAAATAAAATTGTGCAAGGATTACAGTGATGAAAAAAGATCAGTAAGCAGATCTGAATGCTGTTTCATATTTTTGATATTGTATGGGATTTTTACTTTAATGTGAATCTTTAGTGTTTTCTTGCATTATTAAATGTGTTATTGCATTTTGTTAATTATCCATCCATCCATGCATTATCTAACCCGCTTCTTTCTGGGCAGGGTCATGGGGGGTGTTGGAGTCTATCCCAGCATGCATTGGGCGAGGGGTCAGTTAGAAAGTTGAAATGCTAGTTAGGGTATGCAGTAAGCTAAGCGTGTCCAACCCACCCACATCCCCTACAGAACTAGGCTGAATTATAAAACATTTTGAAAAGGCTTTTTACAAAGGAGCTAAAATGGGGAAAAAAACGAGTTATTTGAAAGGGTTACAAGAATAAACTGAAGGGATTCAACTGCGGTGTAAGAAAAATAAGAAATCAGGGAGCGAGGAGAAGTATTTTTAACGATGAGCCTTGAAGAGAGAACTGAAGGCTTTGAAACGATGCTCTTCTCTAACATTGACAGGAAGTTTACTCCATCCTCAGGGAAAATAAATGATTAAAGGTGCAGTTTCAGCCACTGAAGCAGTAAATAAGAGCGATATTAACATGACCAACAGGCAGCCAATCAGGGAAGCTGAACTGTGACATCTGAGAAAAGCGAAGAAGAGACAAGGTAGGTGGGATCAGCATTATAACTCTGCATAAACTGAAGGGCCACTGATCTTTTAGTTTATTCAGAATGCACTCACATCCTTAACTCTGAGTGCAAACACATTCAGGACACTCTTTAAAACTTTACGCAAGGGCATGTGTTCTGAAACCACTGAAATGAATGGAGGTCCATTGAGTTGGATTTGAACGGAGGCCAGAGGGAAAGAACACTATCTTAAAATAAATGCCATTCGTCGTGGAGAGAAATGTCCAAAGCTTGAGCAGTGTTACTGAGAATAAAATGTTAGAAAGGACGAAGATTTACTGCAGAAGAAAAGCAGTAGTTACGGTCAAGAATAAGAATTTGGAAATAGATCAGTACGACAAAACAAATGGCCTTGGCTATAATTGGCCTATTGAACTTGTTTTACTATAGAACACATACAATTGACATGTTCTATTATCTTAATTTCAAATATATTGCATATACTGTACAATGTATAAAGGCTCTGATGAGCATTCAAAAATTGTAGTGTTGGTGCTTATTTCCAGAAAATTCAATTTATATTTATATACAAAGAAGGCGACTTGTCCATGGAAATTAACAGAAAGTTGTAAGACTCTGATGGAGCTTGTGTTCAAAACACACCAGTCTCCATGTTTCCCTTCAGTAAAAGTCTCCCAAAAAGAGAGCTGTCCTCAAGTCTTACAGCATTATGCTCTGAAGAATATGTCATGTAACATCATAATATGGACCTTTCACTTGTTCTTGTTGAGAACTGAAGTGATCGTTGGATTCATTCATGCATTTTTGCACCTGAATTTTCATCCACCCCATAGTCTCTTCTGGAAGTTTTTATTCTGGTAAACCCAAAAATTATTTAACAGCTATAACATGGGCAGTCAAACTTTAAAAAATTCTAAATACCCATGACCTATTTGTTTCAATTGCATTTCATATGGATTTCAGTTATTCAAAGTTTCTCAATATTAAAAAATATAATACTTACAAAATTTAAGCCCTACCATCACAGTGATCTTAAGATCACTCTTAGACATCAGTCCCAACACCTCCTGTGTGTTCGGTACCAATGTTATTCATGTACACCACTGCTGTTAATGTTTTATTGTACACAAGCCAGTAATTTTTACATTAAATATATATAGATTTTATTAGTGTTTATACGGGCCAACGGGTTCCTAAGGATTTTTGAATAATATTGGTAGAATATTACTGTCCACAAGGTGGCAGTAGAAGCCAGTGTTTAACGGGGTGAAGGACGTTCCACCGCCTCCAGATGGCGGCCACGTGTGCTCTCGTCCTACAGGAAGCACGGTACAGTACAGCCTACGTGGCGCTTCGCTAGCCTTCCTCGGAAACAGCCGTTAGAAATCCAAGCCAAAATAAAAACCATTAAAACTTACTCATTTTTCATTCATTGAAAACTAGATTTTCCAGAAGCTCAGCAGTTTGTATATATATGCCTGAGTTTTAATCGGTTCATATCTATGTTTATGCCCTTGTGCCAATTTGTGTAGTAACATATTTATCTATTTAGTTACATTAAATATTACAAGATAAAGAGATAATTTAACACCATTTAATTACAGTGCCTGCTGCAAGTTATATAGTTTCTTTGGTCTGATTATTTTTAATCTGATTTAGATTTCTTATTTGATTTTTTAATTCAAACAATGATTTTACAATAGTCACCCACGTCCCAGCTTGTAATCTTGGGCTGACTTAAGTGCATCCAGTAGGAAATAAGCCAAATCAGTGAAATGTACGAAGTTTTGTAATGTTGCGCGATGTTGCAAAGCGCCCCTCCCTTTGATTAGCACAGCCGCTCGTTAGAAGCTTTTCATATGTCCGCTTTCTCAGATGATGTCACCAGTGAAGAATGCCATCTCGAGATCAAAGCTCATGTCACCACTTCAGTTCATGCGCACTGAATGTGAGAGAGGAAGAATGGAAAGAAAGAGTGAAATTGAAAGAGAGGAAGTGAGAGAACAGCTAAGAGATGAAGGGAACCTCTGGAAGGGTAAAGAGAGTGATGTAGGGAGGGATTTAAAATATTAGTAAATGAGGTGTCTGTAGGAAATTCAGTTTTCTGTCGAGGGAGAAAAAAATTATAAAGCACCCATAAATTCAGTGTTATAGCCTGTCCAGCCCAACCAAACTATTCAGTACTCAGAGTAAGAATAAATTAGAGATTCAACACTACTGTTTGTCATTTACTTTAATCTAAACATTCACTGAACATATACTGAAACTCTTCCCGGCCGGGATTATACTTTCAAACAAAAAAACCCTGGCCAAAATTCTTAAAATTGGGAAGCAGCAGGATGCGTGCCTAAACTGTCAAAGCCTTTCTACTGCAATGACTGTCATGTGCAGATTTCACACATCACCAAATCGTTTATTTTAGAAAAGGTCAAGCAGGTCAATTTCATAATACCTAAACTGCAGCTCAGCTCACATTGCCCGTATATTCTTGCACAAGTGTATCATATCTCCCCCTGCATTATGTTTTGTGAAAAATCTGGCGTTTCCATTTTGGAACAGAACACAATAGCAGACAGTGTCAATAGTAACTCAAGTACACTGCAGTATTAGCCAAATGAAAGGATGACAAAACAGCTTTTATTTTTTTCCATTTAATTTTTTTTTATTTAAAACTATATTTACCAGACAAATCTAGCTCTATACATTATCTATTTGTTTTGTGTGTTTGTATGTATTTATTCGTATACCAAATGTCATGTGCTTCCTTCGCATACTGACCACACCGTCAGAATCACACAAAAAAACAGTAAAAACAACAAAGGGGACAAATCACAGTCTCCATTAGAGTTAGTTCTTAAACAATCATAAAACGTTGTGCTAATGTTTGGTTTTTGTCAACCAATACTTAGGATGGGCAGCTTGTCCAGTTCACAAGTGAGATTAACTTCTTTTTTTCTTCGTTTCTTCCCCGCAGCAAACTTACAGCAGACGTTCTCAAGTAAACAATTATCCATATACTCTACAGTTAATTTACACAAATATCTACAAATTCTCTATATAAACATTGTCAACACAATTTCCTATACACTGCATTATCTGTTAGCAAAATAATAATGATAAAAAATAAAAGAATAACCTATTACGATCTTCCAATTTTATGTTGCACTTGTTTGAAGGCTCAGTTTACTGACAAATGCTGAAAAAGGAAAAGGAAAGGAAAGCAGTTCAGTCCTGATGCAACCTCAGCATGGACTTCAGCATGCCAAGTAGCATTAAACTACTCACGTTAAAGCACGGGTGAAAAGAGCAGCAAAGGCAGCATCAAGTGGGGGGGAAAAAAAGGAAGATGCAAAAATCTAAGGAAAACTTTTCAAAATCACAAAAAGGAAACTTTATCTTGTGAAACTTACTCAGATAAATGGATCTTGTGGAATGACTGACTGGGACTCCCCTAAAAGTTAAGTGCCCTGTAATCTATTTTCAGTATAATCTGGGTAAACAAATGGGGTTCATAGACATAGAGCTCATACCCCTGATTGGTTCACTGCACCCCTAAAGTTATGGAACAACATTTTAGCCTGCCGTCCAAATTCTCCCCTCTCTAGCTCAATCTTATATGAGACTGATGAACATAACTAAGGACTGTTTTTATCTTACGTAACAGACAAATTTAAGTCAGGTCAGTCTTGGCACTGAGAACCCATTCAGGGTCCCAGACCGAGAAAGGTCTGATGACTGCAACAGGACATAAAAGCCCATGATTCAGCAAACTAATTTACCGGCAGGACCGCATTTGTTTGATTAGCCCAAGCCCAATCTTGTGTACTAGTGCGCAAACTTCTCAAAATCCTGTGGGGAAACATGCAATTCTGCTTTCTGTCATCACCTTATTAAAAATCTCCATCGCCCAGTTCCATGTGTTCTCCATATCCCTATCCCTATGACCTTCTTCCCATCCCATCCTCACTCAAATCCTTCCACGCTATTCTCTTATAAAGATCAAAAATAAAAACCGAAGGTTCTTTTTCTATTCCAGCATTAACTTCGTTTCATTACGTGTAAATATTGAGGACCGAGTCATCAATGTTTGTTTACCGATAAAATAAAATTTCTAACACTAACGTGGGCAGATCCTTCACATTGCAGCATCATACTCGGCATCGAGTGTGATTGACAGCATTTGCCCTGAATATGAAGGAGCCATTTAAATATCCACCCCCTGAAAAAATGGCATTTCAGAGATGGTTCCTTTTCCAGCTTGTGAGTGAAAAACAAAATAAAAACATAACTAAAGCCATAATTAGAATCCCCCTGTCGAAGAGAAGACTTACTAGCACGACCATACTCCTGGGGCTCCTAGCGAATTTAGCAGAAGTATTATGAGTCAAGTATTATGATCTCAAAACTCTGGCAAGCTACAGATAAGGATGAACTTGACTATACAATCCCACGGTCTATAACAGTGACAAACAGAGACTGTACAATGGGTCTCAATGTCACTTCTGGAAAACACAAAACTAGATTTTCCTTCTTTTTGTTTCTGTGTGAACCACTTTTCCATAGCTAAGCTCTTCAGGAACATTACAAGTAATGTTAAGCAACACATAAAAAAAACTTGAAAAAAAAAAAAAAGCAGATGTCTGAAAAAAATGTCTAACACCTGTACAGCAGCTCTTGAAAATCAGAAGAAAAATTACAAAACAAAACAAAAAAAACGATAAAAAAAGAAGTTCCCAAGTTTCCCCATAAAGGAGCAAGACCTGATGGGACGTGGTGCGCGGGGTGGGGGTATGGGGGGGGGTGGGGGTATGGGGGGGGGGGTGGGGGGGCACTACATCTTGGTTTCGCTGTCCGGAGGCTTCTCGTTCTCATACTCGTTCTCCTGGGTGATGAGCTGGTAGGGCTTCTTCATCTCCTTCTCCTCCACCACCGAGTTGCCCATCTCCGCGTCCTTGGTCTGGAGCTCGTGCCGGGACAGGTACTCCACGATCCCCGCCCCGATGGAGTCCCCCAGCACGTTGGTGGTGGTGCGCAGGCGGTCCCTAAGGGCCAGGAGGATTGGGGGGCGGGGGCGGGGGAAGAGGGAGCGTGGGTGGTGGGTGGAGACGAGATCAGTAAAGGGGGGGGAGGAAGGAAGGTGGAGGACAGGGGAAGGGAAGGTGGAAGTGATATTAAATGATGGGGGAGGAAGGGTGGAGGATGGAGAGGGAGCATGGAGGAGAGAGAGGGAGGGTGGAGGAGGAAGAGGGAAGGGGGAGGAGAGAGAGGGAGGGTGGAGGAGGGAGAGGGAAGGTGGAGGAGGGGGAGGAGGGGGAAGGGCAGTGTAGCGGTATAGAAGGATGAGAAGTTGAAAAGATGAATGAAGTGATTGAGAGAGAGGAAGAGAGGGTGAGGGTCAAAAATATGAAGTTAAAAAGGTGGAGGAAGGGACAGACATGTAGCAAAGGCAACACGGGGCCAAGAAAAAAAGGAAATGTCGGGGGAGGAAAGCAAACAGGAAACAAAAGATTTCATGTGTCACTGAAAGTATTACCACTTTAAAAACAAGACAAAATGGTCCACTTATCTGGGTGCATTTTTAGTGTAGGCACACTAGTGTTATCACCTATACTGTTCAAGCCAGTTCCAGTAGTGAGTGATATTTGTTCAGTTTTGGCAACAAAGAAATTAAATGCAGATTAGATTAAAAGCTCGTAAAATAAAGGCAAATTGCATAACAGTGCGTAATCTGTCCTTCCCTCCATTTCCATTTTCCCTGAGCCAAATCTCCTCCACCCAAGTTACGCAAGCAGGTTCTGTGGCTTCCCCCACCCCCCCCCCCGGGGCTACAGAGGGGCTCCCACCCCCTGAACCCCCCCCCCACCCCCCCATTCACCTGCCCGGTGGAGGGGTTCCCGCTCTCACACACAAGGCCCCTTTGTGCGCCATTTTGAAGAGCCTCCCTCAGGGGAGGAACTCGATCCCGCTACGCGCTCACAGTGAATGGGCCAAGGAGGAGGCGCGGGGGGGAGAGGAGGAGGCGCGGGGGGGAAAAGGAGCCCCGTGTGTAAGGGGAGGGGCGCGGTTTTAAGCTGTCCCGGAGGGGGGAGGGGGGAGGGGGAGGGGGGGGTGCGGTTTCAATTCTTCCAGCGTTACTCTTAAAACCAGGGGTGAACTAAGGCGATGCATTAACGAGCAGGTCGTATTTAAAAAAACCATAGCGGGCGAAAAAAAACGCTCTCGACTTCTGCTAGCCAGCGACAACCGTGTGATGTGGAGACGTGTTCGGGAGATACGGCGTGTAGGGAAGCGTGTCGTATTTCAGCCGCGACTCTCTGGAGCCAGACGTCTGCACATTGGAAGGCCGTTATGGAAATGAAATTTTGGAAAGTGAAATATGAAAAATTTGAAACAATCCTGCTTTTCTGGAATGGCAAACTCAACGACCTTGTCTCTCGTGCTTCCTGTCAAGACTGCAGGCTTGCATCCTAGTTTGAAGAGAATAACCTTTTTTCCCTTTTATTTCTCAAATTAGCCCAGCTATATGAGTGGGTAAGGGGATTTTAATTGAAGGGACAAATTTGGGTCATCTAATTATGTTTCTGTGTTAACACCAATTGCAAAAATGCACAATTGGAAAAAAAGGAAATATAGAGCAAGACTCTGGGGTGTGTGGTAAAGTGTGTCATTGATTCTGCTGAAATCTCCCCACTGAAAACTACACTCTGCACATGCTGGCATCTAAAGGGTTAAGTGCGAGGGCTAAGTTGTTATATTCTTTCAGTCAAGTAGTGAAGGATCTATTCTTCTCTACAGGAAAAAATTAAGAATGATCAAACATGATCTCCCAATTCATTTTATAACATTATAATATCATGATAGTGAATATGGTTATTTCGTTTTTTTTTTTAAGAAATAAGCATATTCACTCCACTTACCAAAACTGACTCTGTATATTATCGACACTGGCATTTCAGGACTGTTTGTGAGAATATATCTCAATATTACGGCACTTTTTGTAACCGTGAGGGGCAGAGCAAACACTTACAGGAACCAATCCACCGCGATGATGAGGGTGATGTCATCGGTGGGCAGTCCGACGGAGGTCAGCACGATCACCATGGTGACCAGGCCGGCCTGTGGTATCCCGGCAGCACCGATGCTGGCGGCGGTGGCTGTGATGCTGTTCCGCAACGCAAGAAATATAAATCAGCATGCAGTGAATGGGCATGCAAGCTTTTCATTAAGCAGGCTTGGCTCGGCCCACTGCAGGACTGAGTCAGAGTCTTTACTGTGCAGCCACTTCTTTATTAGAGCATGATTTCCCCCTCATGGAGCTGTCTTATTCATCTACTGCCAACTATTCATCCAGTGCACCACAATACAGTCTCCCATCATAAACCCCTAACCCTAACCCTAACGCGCTCACCCAACATCTGAGCATACGCTCGTCTGCTAACCCTAACCCTAACCCAACGTCTGAGCATACACTCGCCTGCTAACCCTAACCCTAACCCAACATCTGAGCATACGTTCGCTGGCTAACCCTAACCCGCTCACCAAACATCTGAGAATAAGCTTGCCCACACTCACCCAACATTCAGAGGGCAAACACATCAATGTTCTCTCAGTTTATCAGCACACATGTATCACACAGAAATACACAAACCCACACGCACGTGCAAACACACACACGCATGCACACTCACATGTATGCACACACACAGTAACACATTCTATCAGCCATATATGTGAGATCCAGTGGATAAGGAGGGAGGATTTTATTTGATTTCCCCCGCGAGGCGCACCTGATGGTGATGATCTGGCCGAAGTTCATGTCCATGTTGTTGACCTGGGCGATAAAGATGGCCGCCAGGGCTTCGTACAGCGCCGTGCCGTCCATGTTGATGGTGGCGCCCACGGGCAGCACGAAGCGCGTCACCCGCTTGTCCACGTTGTTGTTCTCCTCCAGACACTTAAAGGTGATTGGCAGAGTGGCTGAGCTGAAAGAGAGGAAGAAAGAGCTTATGACATTGTGGCATTTGTCACGACCAGGTTTTTGCAATTAAGTCCGCTTATGATAATGTAATACCTATATGCATATGGACATGGTAAATGCAGCCTGTGCAAACATCCCCCACAATGTCCCTTTTATTCCCATATATTCCCTTTTATTCCCATAAATTCCTGTTAATTCCCATGGAAAGCTTCCACCCCTGAATAATCCCCAAATTTTTCAATCCTAGTCATGGCTGTGGTTGTGGATCTTTGCGTTCTCCTTGCTTAACTGTTCTGCCCAGCCATTGACCTTTGTTTTGTTCTCACTTGGTTCTTGCCTCACTCCAGTTCATTTGGTTCTGCCAATAGCTTCTTCAGCTTCTATTTGATGACACCCAACTGTCTTTCTCTCCTTCCAGCCCTCACAGGTGGCTGCATAATGGCGTCTGATCTCCGTCTGGACAGCATACCATCGTTTGACCCTCAGTCCCCAAGTCCCTTTTAAGGCCTCTCCAAAAACATGAGTTACACTGTCCCTGTCCGCCAAGAACGTCGGTGCCACACTCAAGTTTTTTTTTCTTTCGTTTTTTTTTTTTTTTTTTTCCGGGAACATTGTGACTGTGACCTGGTCCGGCAGGTCCATTAACAGGAAACAAAGGCCTCTCTTCTTTAGGGCCCCCCCAGTGCCGCAGCCGGTCCGGGCCGCTTGCCGAATGTCGTCTGGGCTCCTGTGGGGCCCCGCTGGCTGGCCTCCCCGCCTGTCCCGCCAAAACCGCTCCGGCTCATTCAGAACGCGACCGCTTGGCCCGGGTTCAGCCTCGCCCCCCGAACGCACCCGTCCGCCTCGTTAGCGGTCGTCTCCCTCCCCTGCCCGCTCTTTCCAGCCCGCGTCGAATTCACAGCCCTTGGCGATGGGCCGCCAAGGCCGCCAAGTCCTACCACTGCCGTCAATCAATCACAGATCCTTCACCCGAGCTCTTAAAATGTCAACATCACCCAACAGTCCCCTCCAGCCGGGGCTTATTGGTTCCCCAGGGGCAGAACGAACCACCGGCATCAATCAGAACCAACCAATCACGTTCCATCTTTCAGCTCCAAGACAAGGCTGGGGAACTGGGCTCGCAGTGCCAAAGGTTCGATTCCCAAGAGAGACACTGGCAACGCACCCATTCTGCATGTATGCCCTCGCTTTCATTGCTCATGATATTTATTACTCTGGACAAGAGTACCTCTAAAACAAATAAATCATTCTCATCATCATCTTCATCATCATAGTCATTATTATTGTCATTATTCCTAACAAATAGCCACCATAAAAGCATTCATTATTAAGGCAATGCAAATAACAATTTGGCTGGCATGATATTAGGTGTCCTTCTGGCTGTACCACTCAATAATTATTTTATAAACATGGATGCATCATCTGCACTCCAAAGGAGGAAGGCTCATTTGAGGTCCCCTACCTGGACGACGTGCCCAAGGCAGTGATGAGCGCCTGTAGCAGTCCGGCGATGAAGATGAAGGGGTTCTTCCTCGTGATGACGAAGTAGAGCGTGGGCAGCACAAAGGTGGCGTGGATGAACAGGCCGATGATGACCGTGATGGTGTACATGCCCAGCTGCCCGCCCATCGACGTGATGTCATCCATCTCCACGATCTTCCCCGCGATCAGGAACAAGATACCAATGGGAGCATACCTGGAGTGACACGGACAGACCAGGGGGATGTGTTTCACCATCCAATCACACGGACAAACCAGGGGAATGCATTTTACCATCCAATCACACGGACAAACCAGTGGGGATGCATTTAACCATCCAATCACATGGACAGACCAGGGGAATGCATTTCACCATCCAATCACACGGACAAACCAGTGGGGATGCATTTAACCATCCAATCGCACGGACAGACCAGGGGGATGCATTTAACCATCCAATCACACGGACAGACCAGGAGGATCCGATCACTTCACTGCTCCCAGTCAGCAATTATCCTCAGATATGATTCAAGGACCTCATTTATTAATTTCAGTGAGCTCCTTCCTGTCTGCTCCTTTATTTATTCAGTCACACAAAGAGTGCTGTTCTATTAACACAAATTATCTCATCTTAAATCACTTGAACAAGTTCTTCAACAGTGGCCTACCAAACGATGAGAATCACTTTAGTGAAAGGAAACAATTTGTAGCTTTACTTTTACTGTCAAAAGCACTTAAGATATTTTTTCTTCAAAGAAGAGTGTTTGATTAGATTAAATGAGATTAGAGTAGACATAAGAAGAAGCATTTGTTAGACTGGTAATTTATATTAATACTACTGACATTTTTTTTAAATGAGTAGCAATTTTAAAAAAGCAAACGTGAAATGTAATTTCTCCCGTCCACAGGCTACTGACCACATGATGATGGCCACCAGCCTCATGATGGCCTCGTTGAGGCAGTCGAAGAAGTCCCGGAGCGGCTGCCCCTCCTCCTTCATGTTGCCGATGATGAGGCCGAAGCACATGGAGAAGACCACCAGGCCCAGCGCGTTGACCCCGTTGACCGTGCCGGGGAGGGGGATCACCTCCTCCCGTGAGATCTCCTGCGTGCCGTTGGTCAGGTTGAAGACCGTGTCGTTCACCGTCAGCGTCACCAGTACCACCCGCTTGCCGTACTGCGTCTTGAACTGGGAGACGGACGGGGGAAGGGAAGTGGAATCACCGAACAGTACAGGATCAGAGGTGAGCTTTCAAACTGCTTTTTTTTTTTATCATTTAACCCTTTAAGGTGTGAGATCACAAATGTGTGAGTGGAATGTTCTTAGCTGAACATTCTAATGCTGATGTCACAATCAGTACTGGTGACTGAAAGCAATGGAGTTCTAGAACACTGACTTTTTTAAAAATGGACTCTTCAAAGGGTTAAAAGAGGTGAATCACAGGCTGGGCATGTTTGGTGCTGCTGTTAGGTTGCATGTCTGGTAAAACAAAATTAAGTATTTACTTTCATTGACTGAATTTATGGATGACTGGGCACCATGAGTAAGACTCAGGGGTGAGACACAACAGCTGCCCAAAAAGCCATCACTCTGGAATGGGCACCACGTGGACTTTTCTTGTCTTCAAGGAAGGCACCCGGGTGGAAATGAAAGTTCCGTCTCGATTAATCCACCCCAATTTGATATCCGCGAGACAACAGTTCCTCTGTTTTGTGTTTGAGAACGGTCTGTCCTGGACGCCAGCATCTAGAGTGCAGAGCTTTGCTCAGCTCCCCTCTCCTTCTCCTTCTCGAGCTGCTTTTACGCTTTGTTAACAGATTTAAAGTCCCATTGTTATCATTGTTTGCCCTTCCCCGTGTACAAAAAGTGGCCTTTCCACAAAGGGTAGCGATACCCTTTATCTTATAGGCGCCTTGTATTAGGTAGCACACTCAACAAGCGCGTGTTTCTTTTACAGAAAAAAAGCTTTTCAATAAAAAACAGGGTTCAGCTTCAGGTCTGGAGGCCAAGCTGGGTTGTTTTCAGTGGAGAGAGAATAAAGCTGTCATTTTTTTGTTGATATGAAAGAATACTGACAAAAAAAAAATCATGATGAAGTAGTCATTGCGATACGATAAGAGGGATCTGTGTGAAAAGCATCTCTTGTGTTATGTAATTGAAGTGCTGCTTGGGACAGAATTGGTGTTTTCCTTGGTTTGGGGAGTACACTCCCCCCCCCCACCCCCCACCCCACTCCCATCCCTTCTCAACAGGGCAAGAAGAGGTAGCAAGAAAAAGACTCAGGTGAACATTAGATGAAAAAGAAGACGATAATGACATGCATCTTTACCTGCTGTGTGCAGGCTTGCACCAGGTTGGGAGGGAACATGTTTCTGGAAAAAAAGAAGCATAACCATGATTTATGGCACTTTATTATGAGGTGAAAACAGAACAGAATGTCTTTAAAAATATTGCTTAATATTTAACAGAAATTTCCATTTGACAAAATATTAAAACATAATATTTACATTTAATACAGAATATTCATACAAGTGCTGTACTCTGCATGCAATATATTTTATGTGGTAATAATGGGAGATGCATGCAGCTCACTGATGATAAACTAGCAGCCAGTGAGCTTCTGGTGCACAGCTGGACCCACAGAACCCTGTGAAACCCCACAGAACCCTGTCCAACGCAGATCCTTCACCGGGACGGGAGCTACTGAGCCCCAGTGCTGTGGTAAAGCCCTGTGACGATCAGTGAATGGACTCGTTTGAAGGCGCATAGGGACCAACAGGCAGTCGTGGGAAAGACCTCGATCGACTGAGCCCCATTTCCCTTCCTCTGAACGAGGCCCCGCCCCTCACCAGCCACGCCCTGACGGGGTACCTGATGAGGTCCAGGAAGGCGTCGGCGGGGCTGACTTGCTCGATCTTCTGCTGCTGGGTGAACTCGTCCTTGGAGCCCTTGCCCGGGTGGATGATCAGCACCATGATGATGCCGATGAAGACGGCGATGACCGTGGTGGTCATGTAGTACACCACCGCCCGCATGCCCATCTTCCCCGACGCCCGGCTGTCCAGTGCGGCCATGCCTGCGGAGAGAGGGGGGGAGAGAGAGAGAGAGAGAGAGAGAGAGAGAGAGAGAGAGAGAGAAAGAAAGAGAGAGAGAGAGAGCGCCGAAAAGCAGTCAAGACAAGAGGCCGATCCCGCCTAAACTCAGAGCTACACCAAGGGGCCAACACTGAGACTGCACGAACCCAAAGATAAGGCTTCCCCGAGCTTCTGAGCAACTACATGTCGTGCAATCCTATCATACTGTAACTAAATAAAAGCCAAATTTGACAGTTATCATTGATGTAATTTAACGATCCTTGTGATAATAAAATATTCATATTTACATCTTAACTTTTTGCATTTACATAAATTACTTGCACAAAACAGGAATTGTGGTCTTTAAAAAGCAGTTCCTGAATTTAATAAGTGTAACTGCAAAACAGACCATCATCACTCTTCCGACTGGGAGTGCATTTCTAAAAAACGAAAGGATTACATGATTTTTAGAGACAATTACGAGCCAAATCCACCAAGCCTGCTTTGAAAAGTGAAGCCTTTCATGTGCAAATGCTAATTAAGGTTGAGAACTTACTAATTAATGTAGGAAGCATTCCTGCCAATAAGATCATAAGAACATACTCTCCTCTGGAAATGTCTGTACAATTTAGTTTTTTATTTCCTTTTTTGAAGTGATAGCACTAGTAAACTTTTACAGTTGAAAGGGTCAAACATTGCATCTTTGGAAAGCTGCCAGTGGTCCTTCAAACACAAGTGCTATATTCTTCAACAAGCCAGCAGAGCAGCAACCATCTGGCGAGATTTTGAAACCCCCCCAGTGTGTGAACTTCCCATCGCCCCAAGTCTGCGGAAGGAGGCTGGGGTTTCTGGAAGCCCAATCCACAGGCAAGGGCACAGAGAAGGACGGACATGCTGGAGGACCCCCTGCCTACCGCCACCCCTGTGGACCACCCCACCCGACCGTCTGCTGCCCCAGAATCCCCAAAATCCCCCAAATCCCTAAAATCTCTCTATTCCACTCAGGAATCAAACGCCAC
Source organism: Anguilla pacifica (assembly GCA_039654925.1). NCBI lineage: Eukaryota > Metazoa > Chordata > Actinopteri > Anguilliformes > Anguillidae > Anguilla > Anguilla pacifica. The sequence goes on from CM077293.1 coordinate 51,694,462, forward strand.
TGCTGAACAAAAGGACGTCCGGGAACATCTAGACCTCCGGAAGCTTTTCCTGGGTACATCAGGAGGACACCCTCGAGATCTGCAGGATGCCTAAAGTGGACGTGACGTTGCAAGAACATACTGACCACATGCTAATGCAGCTAGCGCAAGCCTGCGCACGTCTGCATGCGCAAATCCTGCATCCGTGTGCACATGGCATCCCATTTATCACTTGAACGTTTTAACATCGGTTTGAGGGTGGTCACCACCCAGGGCCCGATCCCACCCATTCCCCGCCCCCCCATCCCCCACCCCTCAGGTTGAAACGACAGAAAAGAAAAGCGACAGAAGAAAGAGGGTTAAAAGCAGCATCGGGAAGAAAGAGAGAGAAAGAACGGTCGTTGGAAGGACAGACCTCGAACCCGAACAATGAGCTGGATTGAGAAGCAATAAAGTTAAGTGTGCGGTTTCAAAGTGTCACCCGCCATTATGTGCCATTGTGCTCATTCAGCATGGCACAGGCAGCAGCATCCTTTGTGCGGCTTGAGATGTATGTGTTCCTTTCAGCCCGTACAGCGTGATCCATACACGCCTCTCTTTCTTCTCATCTTCCTCTCCTCCGCTCCCTGCTCCCCCTCTCCTCCTCTGCCCGCACCCTGATCTCCACCCGCCATCCCCGTCCCAGTCCCCGTTACGGATCTCACGGTCCCCAAGTCCTCGTACCCCAAAACCACTCCTCTCTCTCTGCTGTCTCTCCCTCTCCTTCACCCTCCCTGACAACCCTGGGAAACTTGTTGACTCGTACGGCTGCATTGTTTTCCCCAGATCACCCTGGCAACAGCCAACGGAGCCTGCGCAATTCGGTCCGGAGGACTAAAGAAATGACTTTCCCTCAGAAAAGGGAAAACCCTTCAGGAAAAAAACCCCACAGACAAGCACAGGAGATGAAACAAAGTGCCCTCCCCCATCCTCACTTCTCTCCTTCTTCTTCTTCTTTTTTTACTGCACTCTACAGATTTTCAGCATTAAAAACCTGCTTCGCCGCGCTCTGTGCCCAGAGATGAGGCTGTAACTCGTACGGCTGGAGAACGTTCAGGCCCAAGGGTCGCGTTTTTACACTGGAGTTTATCAGATGAAAGCGGGACAGAGAATACGACTGAGCCCGTAGGAGGAGAGGGGGTGGGGGGTCAGGGGGGGTCAGGGGGGGTTTGGGAAGTGGGAGGAGTTTCCTTGAATCCAAGTCTTCAAAAAATTCAATTCATAAAAGCCGCCCCCCCCAGACCACCCCAAGGACACTTCAGTCCACCAGCCTGCGCCCTTAGCATAAAGGTAGCCCTTTGAAAACCTCAAACACCTCCACAACAATTCAGCTGAAAAGCAGCATACATCGTTAGCCACACATCACTGTCAGCCATGCATCATCTGTCCTGCAAACCTGGTCTTGCACACTTTAAGGTATTTATTTTTATACATATTTAAACAACTTACTTTATTTCCATACAATGTTAAGGCGGCACGTGCTTCACTTCATTTGACAAATATTAAGAACAACTCTGGGCAAGATATACATTTTTTTAAACTATAGTACTATAGTAGACACCATCACAAAGATGCTTTCAAGAAACAAACTAGGAGGAAACTCCCTTGCACATCTTGCCTAACAGTCACAACAAGCCAAGCTATTCTTTCCCTCAAGGTCCAACTTCCCTGATAAGTCTGATATTACTCACAGTAATCTGAAGCAAGTATAATCATAAATACAAAAATATGTAACGTTAGGCTGTAAATAGCGTCCCCTGGGGGGGGGGGGGGGGGGGGGGGGGGCAGTTTGGCGTTTTGGCCAACCCTCGTTTCCCCGCGCGCTTCAGGAGACCCGGAACATTTCGCTGGCGGTTTCAGGCGCGGAAAGCTGAACTAAAGACAAATATGCGGGAGCGGCGCTCCTCGGATAATTCCAGGAACGACGAGGTCAGACCGGCGACGGGGCGGGGACACGTCAGGGCACAGACCGGCTCCAAAAAACCGCCATCGACCGAGGGCAAAGGGCTAGGCTTGCAAAACAAGAACACCTGGTACAGGGACACCAGGAATCAGCAGCTGACCTGTGGAACATCTCCAGGGCTGAGCACGTAGCACTGGTGACGCAACGTTACGCAGGTCTGGGTCACTCAGTTCCCGGCCAATAAAGAGGGAGGTTCAGCCTTAAACTCACTTCCCCCCGCTCAGGCGCTGTAAAAACGTGTCCAGTTGGACATTGCTCAATGGCCGCTTCAGTGTATTCATTACTGTCATGGCAACATATTTTCATACACTGCGCTTCCCAATGGAAAAGCTCTTAAAATATTTTGATTATTTGGAAATTTGGTGTATGAGATAATAATAGTTGGACTGAAATAATTTTTAAAATATTGAAACATGAATTTGACATGTATCTTGTTATAAAAAGAATTTAAATAAATGTTTAAAAAAACTGCCAGAATTCTACTCCCAAATCACTGAATCACTGGAAACCAATATGAGACTCAATTCATTAAGTCTTTTTTTGAAGACTTCAGATAAAAAGTTTTGGAAACACTATAAAGGATAACACCATTTTTAACAGGTTTAATCTGTATGTCTCATCTGTCTCTTCACACACTTGGTTTGGATACGGGGACGATGTTGCTAGGGAACGCCACGTCACACTTTACTGGCTTATTGTATATGGTAATGAAATGCCATGGAAAGAGATGGAGGGCAATTTAGGCCCTTTATGTGTGCTAAGCAGAGCAGGAGAGAGAGGCAAGACAGGAAGCATCAGGAGCCACACTGTGCTGATTAGTAACAGCTGACCATCCCAGACCAGCACTGTGGAGGGATTCTTGATTCTTCCCTGTGTAATATCTCTCTCTCTCTCTCTCTCTCTCTCTCTCTCTCTCTCTCTCTCTCCCTCTCCCCATCTCTCTCTCTCTCCCCATCTCTCGCTCTGTCCGTCTGTCTCTCTCCTCATCTCTCTCTCTCTCTCTGTCTCTCACCATCTCTCTCTCTCCCCATCTCTCGCTCTGTCCCTCTGTCTCTCTCCCCATCTCTCTCGCTCTGTCCCTCTGTCTCTCCCCGTCATCTCCCCATCTCTCTCCTCTCTCTCTTGCTTTCTCTCTATCTCTCTCACCCCTGCATTTTAATAAACAAGGCCTGTAGTACAAAGGAGTCACTGTCTGCACACCAGAAAATGGAAACCAAGGGACAGTGAAAAATAAAAGCTAAACATTTCACATTACGACAGCTCCAGCTAACTGCATGGCTCCTATGAGATCAATCAGTTCCCCCCCACTTCCCCCCTCCCCCCAAACATTTCATGGATATAGTCTCCCCCTGTCTCTATTAAAGGTATTGTTTTTACATTGGTTTTAAATCTGAGGTCCTTAGCCAGTGATCAGATCTGGAGTCAGTTCCAATTCAACTCCGGCTCAATTATTCAACTTCAGTTCCAAAACAATTTCGTTCTTGTCAGTTCCATGCTAAATTCTTTTTCAGTATTCCTAACTTATCCTAGTTCCATCTAAGTTCCTGTCAACTTCTATTAAACAAGTGCACATGAAATGAGTATGTTTACTTAATCTTTTTTTTCTTAAGGTACCGGTAGTAACATCTCAGACCAAGCCGGGGCCGGGGGGGGGGGGGGGGGTGAATCCAGAGTTCATTGTATCAGCGCGAGCCAGAGTTCCATTGTGATTCCACTGGAGCTACGAAGGATGACATCACCGATTTACACACTAGAGCATTATGGGTAGGCAATATGGTGCTTGTACAAGTCTTCCTTCTCAACATAATTCCCTTTAACGCAATTGAGTCTTTCAAGGTCACAGCTATTAGATATTTATAAGGATTATTTGTTCATGTGATATTTCTTTAAGTGCACTTACATTTGTTCTCACTATCTTACTACTATTCTTCAGATTGTTTGCTTCCTAATTTACATTAGGCCGATATTCTCATTGGGAATTAATTACATTTTGACAGAAAAAATAGAAATATATCTCAGGAGCAACAAGGGCCACCATACTTATAACAAAGAGTCCAGTTAAAATGCTACAGTAACCACATAAGTGTAATAATTATTTTTTTAGTCAACTTTTATACTCGCCTCATGTACTGTAATGTGTCTTATATTATCACACTGCCTCAGAAAACTCTTGTGGATACTCCAACTTCTGAAAATAAAACTCAAGGACATCAGTTAAACAAACTGCTAATCTGCTACAGATGACAGGAATGTAATTAATAAAAAAAGAACGGAAATCGTCATGGAAATGAAAAAAACCTTCTCCTCCCACACCACTAATGAGAACATTCAGTCACAATAACAGCAGCAGTGAAAACGAAACCTCTTTTTATTTAGCGTCATTTCTTCAGGGCTGCCAAATAATTTCAGCTTGCATGTTTGTTACGGACCACAACTTTCTCTTGGGGTAAAATAAACAACTTTTCTGAACTGAATTAGATATGATAATATGAATTATATTATTGCGGCTTTTCAATCAGCTAGTGTAATGCACACATAATTACAATGTATGGACCAAAAAAAAAAACCCCACACATCATTACATAAGGTCAAAAGGAAAAACAAACCAGAAATAAATTATACATTCAATTTAGAAAAAAACAGTCGCTGTGACACACGGTTGCAAAGACAGAGTTCCAGCGCATTCATTAGGCGACCTCCTTTCATGAATACGCTGAATGGGCCCTTTGTCTTCTACAGCTGTATCTGAGCACAGCCACCGTAACCTTCGACCCCCCCCCCCCCCACCCCCCCACCCCCCCACCAAACTCTCTTGAAGATCCAAGGGGGGCACCGCTGACCACACAGGGGCAAGTGGCCATTTCTCACCCCTGCTCCGGTCACCTCTGCTGCCCCTCCAAACTACCTGCCCCGGCTCCCATCTGCCCCAGCCCACAGCGACCTGCCCCTTTCAGCCCCATGCCCTCTCTGTGTGGTGTTCGAGCCCCTAAACTTTGGCCCCGGGGGCCAAATCTCACTCTTCTCTCATCGGCCTGGTACCAGTGCAGAGTAAACAGTCTAAATCAACCTCTGGGGTCGGGTCACATGACCTCAGCTGAGCTGCTGGAGAGTTACAGCACTTAAAAAGGCCTTGTGTGGAAACAGGTGGAACTACCTTGATTTTAAATGGCTTTAAATATTAATGTAGACATAATACAGACATGGCTATATAAAGATGTGGCCATGCCGCAATATGGATGTACCTTCAAAGCTGCATGAAGAGGAGCAGTTTTTAAATTTTCATTTTTCCATTTTAGTGTAGGCAAGCCCAATCATGCTCACAACCATAAGACATTCCTGACGGATAACCGTGGTCTTGGCATACGCAAACAGCTGTAGTTAGTGTGTGTAGCTAGCTACGGTCATTAGCTATATGCACCCAGCATTAGCCAGTGAGATGAGAAAAAGACGGTAAGTCATGCTGGGGTTTTCAGAGAACCGTTTCATCCTCTGACTCACAAAACCGGGTAAAACTTAAATGGCCTTTTTGCTGACAATGTCTGGGGGGCCCTGTTTTAATGTTCCTGGATCACCTATGACTGTTGAAAATTCAGGGCTCAGTAAACAAGCTCCCCAACTTTGAGCTCTGTACTCCATTTCCCATAATACCTCCCTGTGAATGCTTCGCGTAACTCTGTCCATTGAAAGTAGCCTCGACCACATAGAAACATCAACAAGCTGTCAGCAACTGCAAAGGAGCAATACTTTGCTGTTTACTTTTCTCCCTAAAACCAATATGTACAGATCTCTTGTGCCAAAACATCCGTTGTTGCCAAGGAGAAAGCAAATTTACATACCACTAGCCTCAAGGACGAAATGCTCCTGAATAACAATAATATACAAGAATCGGGCTTCCAGATCATCTCTGGAGCTACTGAATTAAATGAACACCAAACACAAAACAGAGCACAGCCTTATTTACTGATGCTCACAATCAATCTGAAGCAACCGAGCAGTCAATCAAACCAATCAACCTTTCCTCTGTACATCACATGCTTTAACGTAAAAAAAGACTTTGTGGTGTGAGCTAACTGTGCAGCAGCGTAAAAACAGAGGAATCCAGTCGGACACTGAAAGGGAAAAAAACTAAAGATCCTCATTGAACCCCAGGAAAAAGTGAGTGAAATAAACTAGCTTCTGAACGACTGTTAATCACGCTTTCCCCCATGAATAGAAATCTTCCTTGGCTCCATGTGCGATCCACACCAGCTAATGACATTTCCATATTAAAGGAAGGCTCAGGAATAACAGAGGGAACATTTTCCTGTGCCAAGGTGACCTGCAAACCTTGGAGCCACAGTGATTAGACACAGTAACACGCCTTACGTGTGTAACAGTATTATTATTATAGTGCCCCAGTGATTAGACACAGTAACACGCTGTACGTGTGTAACAGTATTATTATTATAGTGCCCCAGTGATTAGACACAGTAACACGCTGTACGTGTGTAACAGTATTATTATTATAGTGCCCCAGTGATTAGACACAGTAACAGGCTGTACGTGTGTAACAGTATTATTATTATAGTGCCACAGTGATTAGACACAGTAACAGGCTGTACGTGTGTAACAGTATTATTATTATAGTGCCCCAGTGATTAGGCACAGTAACAGGCTGTACGTGTGTAACAGTATTATTATTATAGTGCCACAGTGATTAGACACAGTAACAGGCTGTACGTGTGTAACAGTATTATTATTATTACAAACTGCATGTCCAGTAACAGCAACACCTCAAGTTGTCTTTCTGATCTCTGTGAGAAAGCCTGGATGTCCTACGGCGTGGGGGCCCTTAGCCTCACTTCAAAGACCCCGCCCCCCCCCCCCCCCCCCCCAGGGCCCAAAATCTCCTCGTACCTTCAGCTCAGAGGCTTTGCTAATAATAGCAAAATAAACAAGGGTCCTGTTAAAATCTGAGAGGGGAACGGGAAGATGAACACGTAGCTCAGTAGTGCTACCGTATCTCTCACTCTCAATAGA